>QLNU02015003.1:130946479-130980170 GCA_006491805.2 Dysdera silvatica | reverse complement strand
GCAGATATGCGAGAGGTACAAACCTCTCGAATGCAAACCCCCGGGATACAAATCGGTAAAAAATACAAGCACACATTACACCAGCTGGATTTGAACCGGATTCGCTGGGGCACGCCAACGCATGCCCTTGCTTGGCGCAGAATAACCATTACTATCCTTACACCATAAAAATATAACCCACCAACCAACGCATGCTCGCTCTGTACCACCTTCTGTCTTTGTGCTTGTGGCCAGCGATAAAGCCAAAACTTAGAATATTGAAAACATTGGTTGCATTTGCTGTGATTGGGTACACCGGCGCATGCCCTTTCTTGGCGCAGAATAATCATTACTGTTCTTGCGCCATAAAAATACAACTCACCAACCAACTAACGCATGCTCTCTCTCTGTACCACCTTCTGTCTTTTTGTTTGTGGCCAGCGATGAAGCCAAAAACTTAGAATATTGAGAACATCGGTTGCATTTGTGGTGATCGGGCACACTAACGCATGCCCTTGCTTGACGCAGAATAACCGCTACTGACCTTGCGCCATGAAAGTACGGCCCACCAACGCATGCTCTCTCTGTACCACCTTCCGTCTTTGTGCTTATGGCCAAATGAAGCCAAAACTTAGAATATTGAAAACTTTGGTTGCGTTTATGGTGATCGTTTGGTTTACGGCGCAAGGGCTGTAAAGGTCATGATGCATAAGGACCTACAGTTCTCAGAGAAATTCGAACCTCTCAAGTTCTAGGCAACCAACTCCCAGACGACAGTGAACAGTTAGATAAGAATTCTATTTTGACACTGTTTTAAATTGAATCAGGGTTATGGCCATTCTAGGTATGTCTATGGTAATGTGGCGCCTTCCTCAAACTCTAAACGCCTGCGCAGTGCTTTGTATTCTTTTACGTGCAGACTTATGTGATTCTTGTATTCCTTCACTTTTTTCTTCTGCAGCATCGCGACGTAGAAATAACGCATTCGTCTACGGTATGTCTTTAACTCACGCTCGATTCCAACGGTGTGTTAGAAAGCATTTTTTTTTTTTACCCACCTTAGTCCTGGGTTCGAATCCAACGGAAAATTCCTATAGATTCCCGCACAATATAATCTTAGCTGTACTTGCCTCGCAAAGTGATTTCTTTCCCTCTCTATAGTGTCCATAATTATTTCAAATGTAAATTATAAAAAATATTAAGCAACCTGAAAGGATTTTATCGGTTTAATTAAAACCTTAAGTAAAAACTAAAAACGTCTAATGAACGAAACTAACTATCTGTGGACTATCGTAATTGCGACATAGTGTTGGCTTTATAATTGCGGCTTGGGATCCAAGAAAGAAGCTAACAGTGTTTTTTTAAATGCGATGTAGGTACACTACATCGCATTTAAAGGAGCACAAAAAGTTATATTCAGTGCTCTTTTAAGCTTGAAACAAAGTAGTCTTGGTGGTGTTTTGTGTCATAGTTCCCTTTAAAATGAGATAAAGTGCGCGTGTCCCTAGTGATCTTTGGAGTGTAAATGTGTATGTGTGGTTTTCTAAATTAGTGTAAACGTGTGTGTCGTCTTCTGAACCTGTGTTATATATATTCTGTTCTAAATGTTGCGTATGCCGTTCTGAATGTCGTGCGTATGCTGTTCCAAATGTATGTGCATGCGTGTACTGTTCTAGATGTGCATGCGTGTACTGTTCTAGATGTGCATGCGTGTACTGTTCTAGATGTGCATGCGCGTACTGTTCTAGATGTGCATGCGCGTACTGTTCTAGATGTGCATGCGCGTACTGTTCTAGATGTGCATGCGCGTACTGTCCTAGATGTGCATGCGCGTACTGTCCTAGATGTGCATGCGCGTGCTGTCCTAGATGTGCAGGCGCGTGCTGTCCTAGATGTGCAGGCGCGTGCTGTCCTAGATGTGCATGCGCGTGCTGTCCTAGATGTGCATGCGCGTGCTGTCCTAGATGTGCATGCGCGTGCTGTTCTAGATGTGCATGCGCATGCTGTCCTGTATGTGTATGCTGTTCGAAATGTGCATATGTGTGTGCTCTTCTAATCATGGTACAGTATGTGTGGGCTGGGTGGTGTTTACAATTTGAATAAGCCCGAGTTTAAATATGTCACTAAAAAAGTTTGTGTGCGAAATTTCGATGTAAAATTTGTAAAGAAATGTAGTTTGTTAGAGCTTTGTTGAGCAAAAGGAGACAATAACATTATTCCGTGTAAGGAGCTGACATGTAATTGACCGATTGAAAACGACATGAGTTTCCTTTCGGCCAGAATTCTTATGAAACCGACGACGAGTAAATTCGTCTCTGCCCAATTGCCAGAAGGAGAAGAAAGAGACAGACAGATTTACGTTAAAAGTTCGCAGACACATCCATGCAATCAAAAGATCGATACCGTTTGGAATGTTTCCAATTTTTCTGCGAACGATCCCCAGGAGACGTGGGTATTTAAAGCTTGTACCCATTTGTATCCACTCAATTCGCGAAATTTTCACCGGGATTCGGAAGCTACAATTGATTGGTAAATAATAGATTTATTCTCGTTCAAAAACAAGCAATAGGCTCCCGGTTCCTTTAGAAAGATTTAGTAGCACGTAAAGTGCAAAATGCACAGAGCATTCTTTAGTTCAGAAGTTCACAACATATGGCCCGCGAGTGGGATTCTACCCTCAAAGGCCGCACGTCTACTAACATTAAACTAATCAAAATTATTGTAATGTTATGTCGTTTAATCTATTTAATCAATTTAATAAAAGAAATTGGCTAAATGTTTGAAAAGGAAGATATATAGTATCTTTGAAATATAAGGAGAAGGAAGTGTAAAAAAATAAATGAATTAGTTAAATTTTAAAGGACGTAAAAGATCATTATATATCTGAATATTTCAAGTTCCTTTTCCTAATGAACTAAAGACCACCGTTACTCGGAAAATTTAATAATTAAACAATATTACATGTGAATAAAACATTAAATAATTAATTACATGATTCCTCCTAAAAGTATATTATTATTATTATTAAATCTTTTTCTTCACTCAATATCCTCCCTTTTCAAACTAATGCTGTGATCCGCTGCGCAGCCTTCCTTCATACTGCGGCCCGTCAAACTTATGAAATTGAGTGCGTGTGTATACGCATTAGTGATGTGGAAAGGGAGGCTTGCAGGCTCAAACCCATATCGTTTATCAAAACACACTGTTTTCTCTAAGACAGCATTACATGTTCGCTCTTAAAACTACTTGAGCCTCCCCCCTAATTTTTAAATCGCTACGCTACTGATACGTAAGTATCTGTGTGTGCATCCCCTACGCTAGTTATTTTAATACACATTAAGGAAAAGACTGCTCAAAAATAAACGCCTAATAATTTTTCTGACCCATAGTCTTTTTTATAATACAAAGACAATTATATCCATTTTGAGTAAAATAAAGTTCTTCATCAATGTCCAAGTGTCGTTGGATATGATTCAGCTGATTATATAATAAATTTTAAATTAATTAATTAATTATAAATTTTTTAAGATTAATAAATAATATTTCACTGCCTCAACTCGTAGATGTTCGACACATTATACTACTTAGTGAACTAATCGTAATTTTTAATACACTGATCGTAATTTTTAAGACACTGATCGTAAATTTTTTCCTGCCATTTTTGGACATAAGAAACGATTTTTGGAGAACCTTTTCATAGTGTATTAACCATCCGTAACTTAGCTCATTCAGACAATTTTTTTACCACGCTGTCTAATGCATCGATATTCTTATGCATTTTGGATAGAATGTTATATTTTGAAGCAGCTGTGAAGAATCGTTTTTGATCAATTTAAATATAATCTCCGGAGAATGAGAACTCCAGAGGAAAGAGAGAGAGAATGTAGTAATTTTTATGTTTAGTTCTGCTAAATGACACGTCCAGAAAAGGGGCGGATCCAGGATATCGTTACAGGGAAGGCGATTTCGAGGGCTCTCACGCGGAAAATTTTTAGTTTTGGACTGTTAAATAGTTTAGGTAAATGTTGTTATATTACTAGCCTTCCTTTATCTTCACCAAAATATTTAATTTATGACAATGAAGTAGAGTTGGGCTTTCCTTTAATTAAACTATATGGTTTAGGGTAGATTATAGTTACGTATTACAGAAGGATACGCTAGTAAAGGAGACCTATACAATAACCAAAACGATAATTTACAATGTAATTAATAGAACAAGTTTAAGCTACAAAAACAGTCTAATTGTTTTATTTTTTATAACAAGCAGCTTTTAAAAAAACATGTTGAGTTTATTAAGTTGAGCATTTGAGTAATTTACATTATTTACTTATATTATATTTATGCGTAAATGTTGGAAATCACTGTGTAGCTTAATAAGTTAAGTAGTAAGCTAAGTGCAAAGTCAAGCCATCTTGGTTTCTTTGAAAATTTGTCAATCACTTTATTTACATCAATATGAATATTTTTGTGGGTGTGTATTAAAGGTTCTCTTTCGCATCTGAAGGCAAGTTTGTAGGCGTTTCAACGAGCGCAACACTTATTGAAAACGTAGTTTAAAGGGTAAGAAGCTTGTAGATTCGTGTAAAAACGTCTGCATCACATTTCTCGAAGGTTTGGAAACTTTGGACACCAGTGTAAGACTTTTGTTCATTACATTTGTAACAAACAACACATAAAATATTCTCCATCGACTTTTTTTTCCCCATTTAACTCTGACGCGGAGGGGAGGGGGGCGATCGCCCCTTCCGCCCCTCTCCGGATCCATCAATGATCCAGAAGAGCGTTTACGATTTTTTTCCACTGTCAGCTGACATATTTTCCTCTTAATCTTACAAAAAGGAACTGAAGGCATAAAGATTTTGACGCTTTTACCAAATTCTTCATTTGGCGCCCTTGGCGGTTATTTAAAATTCGTCTTTTCGCAAGTATTCGCGAATTTGTCCCCTCTTGGAATCTCTCCCACAAGGCCTCACCCGTGGCAGCTCTCCTTTTGCCAATGCCTTGTTACGTCTCTGAATGTAACAATTGAAAATTAATAATGCAAGGCCCTGCGATGTCGTAGTGTGGTAACGGGTTCGACTCCCAACGGTGCAAAGAACGCTTACTCAGAGATCCCGTAAAGATAGCACTGCTCACTGTAGTCCGGAGTTTGGTTCCCTAGGCCTTAAGAGGTTCGGATTCCTCGGGAAACAGTAGATCTCGGCGCAGCATGAGCATTCTAGTCCTTGAGCCCTAAAACAACAAACAAACAATTAGTAGTGCAATTTGCCACCAAAAGGTTCATCCCTGTCTTTCCAGACTTCTCGGTGGCGAACTTTTGATCGAAAATTTGCCAACGTCAAAGATTTGTCGCAATAATCTTCAAATACTCCTACTTAAACTCATGGGCGCCCATATGGGGCGCCATGGGCAGGAGGGCTTGGGGCCCCTTGCCGTTGTTTAAAAATTTGATTTGTTCGAACCTGCTATGCATTTACTTTAAAAGTTTTACAGTCACATTTTAAAATAAGGTACTTTTTAGCTCATTACTAATTGTCAAGCAGGATCAATTATTTTTGTAGTACTTTAGTATCTTGTACATTTATTACAATATTTGACAGCCTTGAAGGAGAGGGTAATGATTCGTTTCAGCGCCCCCTCCTGGAATTATTCATATGGGAGCCACTACTTGGCTTACTGGTAAATCAGCCACTGGACGTGTTGTATTTACAAGCTCGGTGTTAAACAAGCACGGATAGCCCACTTATGCTCTAAATAACTAAATAAGAGCTACACGGTATAAGGTTAAGTAAACCAAGGTTAATTAAGTTAGTTAAGGTTAAATAAGTTTGTAATATATAAAATTGGATTGCTTTATAATGATATTGAGTGATTTCGTGGTAAAATCGAATCATTTTACGAAGAAATTAAATTTTACGATAAAACAGAATTATTACACGGTGAAATTCATTCATTCTACAATGAAATTGAATCATTTTATGACGAAATCAAATGATTTCACAATGTACGTGAATCATTCTACGATACAATGCATTTAATTACATAATTGATAACATTAAGCCATGTTAGGACAATCTAACCTTCATAATCATTAATTGTTCTTGCCGTTCATACGAGATTAAGAATTGTCCTCTAAAAACCACCCTATGGAAACCTGAATGATAGGAAAAATTATTTACGTCTTCTGAAAACTACAGGCCGATAATTTTCAAAAAAAATGTTTGGAAAAATGTATAACCCGCCGTGAAATCTTAAGCTTCTTTGCTGTTAGTTCATATGATAATTTTACCGCGTTGTCGTCTTCTATAAATGAGCCTTGATTGCACGCATCGTTGACCCATTAGCCCCTCCTATGAATAATTCATACTGTGAATATTTCACGCGGTTCCGGTTATGGAAACTCCGGATGATAGATGAAGGGCTGTTTATAAATAAAAAAAAAATCAATTTTTCTGAAAAATAGATAGCAGGAACAAAAAAAAGGAAAAACGATTGAGTCTGAAAGGAATTTCAAATTTCTTACTTTACTGTTTTTATTAATTTTAGTATATTATCAATAATATGGGGATTAGGTAATGGTAGTTGTTTATATCCGATAGAATATAGTATTATTATTATTATTATTGTCATTATTAACGGGTTTCAATAGATATTAAACCCGCTATTGCTTTTGGTTTTTCTGCCTGTCTATACGCAATGAAAAGGACAAGGTAAAGGTCTTCCGTAAATGCAATAATGATGGCTATTGTTAACGTTGAAAACCTACCGAGTTACTTGAGAATTAGAGAGTTGCGATTTAGAGACGGCTGGATTAGAGAGTTGCGAGTTAATGTTAATTGAAACCCGCTAAATTTAAATATCGACCTTTGACGATTTTCCTTCACTTGCTTGTTATTATTTTGTATGTGTTCCCGCTTTTTGCGGTACAGACTTGAAACTGGCAGTGCCAAGTATTCAAGTACTTCCTCCTGCAGGTTATCCGGATGTTGTGTCTGGGAACTTTCCGGCTGTTCGGAATGTGTTTAAAATTGTGGCCTTTTGTAACTCATTGTTGGTATCGAGATCGATGTCAAGTGTTTCCAAGCTTCTGTGCAGTGTAGTTGGTGTTAAACCCGTGGCTGACAAAACGACAGATGCAATGTCAACTCTTTCCATATGCCACATGTCTTTAATTTCAAATTTAAGTTCTTGATATTTGGTGAATTTTGTTATATATGTGGTTTGTATTTTTGTTCGTGTTTGGGATTTCTATATCTACAATACTTGCAGCTTTACTAATTTTATTAATTATGGTTATATCTGGATGGTTGTGTGGTGTTGTCTTCTCAGTTATTGTTGCCCTGTCCCAGTACAGCTTATGTATTTCATTTTCTAAAATACTTTCTGGCATATACTGGTAGTATGGTAGTTTATATAGTTTTTATTAAACCAGTTCTGATGGCTAGCTTTTGGTGAATTGTTTTTGCCACCTAGTCATGTCTATGCTTGTACTCAGTTTGTGTTAATATTTTACAGCATGGTGTAATGTGTTGAACTGTTTCTGCGGTCAAGTGGCACTGGCGGCATCTACCGTTGTTTAAGTTTTTTTAAGGATTATATATTATGTAATTCTTTGTCCCGCTAACTTGGTCCATGAATGCTTCAGTTTCTGGCTATGAAGTTGCATGTGTCAACCATGCGTTTAAGGCGTTCTTATCAATATGGACATTTTGCAGGTCGTTGTAATGCCTGCCATGCTTTACATGCCCATGCATTCAACTTATTGTTTCTGTGCGGTCCAAGTACTTTATTATCTGTGCTGAGTTCCATAGCACTTATGAATTATATTCAATTCACTTATTAATTATGTAATGGATTGATTAATCGTTTTCAAATTATATTTCCTTGTAAATATCGTAGTTGTTTATGCTGATAATAATAATTGAACAGGCGATTCTAAAACGACCTGACCTCAAAAACCAAATGGTTGAAATACCGGTAGCTCAAACTGATACGCTAAGAAACATAGATGATTAATGTTTGGGAAGCTCTGGTCTAACCTTTATTCGTTTAGCCATTCTGCTCCAACAACCATTTAATCTTTCTTATCCTTCTGTTTTTACGTTGCTTTATTATGAAAACATATTTCAAAATTCATTGCTGGCCTTCAAATATGCAACACTAAGAAAGACAAGAGATGTTAAAAACATATGCATTAAATATATTGCTTACGTTGCAATAATGGTAAGATTACATCTGTAACTTCACAGATTATGCAGTTATATAGGGTTTTTTTTTTCATCTTTGGAACGTACATTGTACGCAGGGGCCAACTATAACTATTCGGAGCCCCGCCACTATGACTATCCCCATCCCGACTCGCATATGAAGGTTAGGTATAAATCTGATAAATGTTACACCGCTATTCCCATTTAAAAATGCAGGTAAGAATATACATTTTGATCCCACTTTCACTCCAACGTCGGATGTCAAAGGGATCACTTGTATAGTCGAAGTTATGAAAGTTTTGGTAAAAGTAGTGATTATTATATAGCATTGGCGCACCAATTTCGTGTTTTTAGAAATACTGTAGTTCAAGCCAGCGGCATTCGTTGTCACTCCACGGTGAATCCTCGTACCGTACATTACCAAAATCTGTATTAATATATGGAGACTATTATCAGCATATATCAGTATTAATGTATATAGATTATAAGTATTAATATATATAGAACCTGAACTTCGCCAACAAAATAAGAGAGGGTAGTAAAGGACGTCAAATAAGCTATATTTGGTGAAATCTGCATGTCCGCAAACGAGCCAGTTTGGCTGTAATGCGAAACTACCGTGTACGTCCATATCGTTGATATGTAAGCAATTACGGCAATAAAAATTAATTAAAAATCAATAAAAATTGAGAAAATCAAGTTCACGAGAATACGCAGTTATGGGTCAGGTGAGTTACCATTGCCAAACTCAGTTTTTGCCTGTATGTCAATAAATACATTCACAAAAGTCTTTTCATGGCACATGTCTTTGTATTGGTTCACAGCTTTCTTTCTTCAGTTTTCTCCTCTGCAGAAATTGAAATAATATCATGATAGTTTGATTTTTGTGTTATGTCACCTTACATCCATAATGTAAACAGCGCACAAAGTTTCTGTTAGCCCATTGTATTTCTAATGGCAAATTTTAAACGTTTTAACGGCTGGCCGTTTCTCTATGCTTCGCGCCATTATTCAAGACACAACAAGCATCCTTTCGAATATTGAAAGTGAACTTCATTCACCACATCTATTGCTTGCAAAGAACTGTAAAAATTTCCCATGTGTTAGATCGGCGTTCTTGGGATGGCGCCCAAAAAGTTTCTGACAATCACAAACGTATCCATGAAAAAAAATTTTCTAAACTTTTAGATTCAAATTCACCTCCTGTCCGGAAACCTAACTTCACCAGGAACATCATCAATATCACCGCTGTCCCACTTTCCGATGCTGAACATCGTGCACTCTCCTCTAACTTAAATTTCGCTCAGTCGTCGCCTTTCCATTCCTGCCTTACTTTCACCAATTGAATCGACGTTTGAATTTAACAAAATTTGTCCGTCACAAAAAGAAACCTCCGCCATCTTATCAGCCATTCGATTCAATCTAACTTCCGCTCCAATCTCGTTCCTACTATGCCTAAACCTGAGAAAGAAGCCTTAAACGAATTATTACGTAATGACAATCTATGCATTACCAAAGCCGATAAAGGGGGCCAAATAGTTGTTTTAACCAAACAACAATATCTCGACGGGTCAGCTAAGGTCCTAGATTCAGGTCCTTACAAACACATTTCGAAAGATCCCTCTGAACGACTCCGAACCAAGTATAATAATCTCATCAAATCGTCTGTACTTCTTACTCGCCACCAGGAAAATTCTCTCACTATATCGCACGCTATTCCTGCCCGGGTTTATACCCTTCCAAAAACGCATAAACCTGGCGTTCCTTTCCGTCCGATCATTTCTTGTATTGGCTCGGTTCCATACAAACTTGTAAAATTTCTCGTCTCTATCTTTGCTCCTTTGTCTTCTGCCAATTCTTTTACCGTCAAAAATTACATTGATTTTATTTCTAAACTGCATCAATTCTCACCTGCGAACCGTACCATAGCTTCGCTGGATATCAAATCGATGTTCACCAATATTCCTGTAGATGGCGCCCTTGAATGTCTTGAATGATACGATGCCGCTTAACCGAATTGCATTTCGCGCAACCTGAGATTGATGAACTAGTAACATTGACCTCTTTTTGTGTAAACTGTAACTTTTTCATCTTCAATGGTCAACATTTTCAACAAACCGAAGGGTTGGCACTGGGGAATCCCTTATCCTATTACTGTGTGATATTTACAATCATTACTTTGAAACCAACATGTTTTCTTAAATTACGTTTGAATTTTGGATCCGCTATGTCGGAGATATTTTTTTTCAATTGCAATGATTCACCAGACCAAATCAACTCAATTCCACCCACAATCAACTCAATTAATGGTCACCTTGAATTTTCTATTGAAGTTGAGTCAGAAAGGTCTCTTCACTTTCTGAACGTTTTAATAAAAAAGTTGGTCATCAATTCGAGACATCTGTATACCGGAAGTCTTTCGCTGTCCCTTTGTCCCCACATCGAAATTCTTACCATCCTCTTCAACAAAAAATGGCGGCATTCTACACCTTTGTATTTCGCGCCTTAGATATTTGCTCTACTGAGTCAGCATTTACAGAAGAAATTAACATTTTAAAAACCATCGCCGTGGACAGAGGCTATAGTCCTAGCATCATCGATAACGTGCTTTCTAAACTCACCAAACTCACTCACCGCTCTACTCTTAACAGTAGTTCTACAGTTGAGTTTTCGGGCACAGTCATCCTTCCGTTCTTTCCTAAAATCAGTGCGACAGTGGCAAACATACTTCGCAGAGCCAACTTTCGAGTTATCTTCTCACCATATAACAAAATTCGGCCCTCTCACCTTAAAGACACCATCCCGATGCTACCACGCTAGGGTATATATCGTGTGTTTTGCCAATGCCATTTATCATATGTGGGACAGACCAAGCGGGCCCTACGACATCGTATAAAAGAACACCAAAGATATGTCACTAATGCTTAGTTTCAAAAATCATCCATTGTAGTTCATTGTTGGAATAATGACCATCAATTCAACTTTAAAGAAGCAATGGTCATTTGACAACCTTTTTCGGTCATTGAACTTGACTTATCAGAAGAGTCCATATTACATCCATTATTTACATCCATAGATTTGGTGCCTCGCTTGTGAATGACCATAAATCAACCCCAAGTTTTAGTGGGGCTTGGAAAAATCTGTTAAAACTCTTCCCCATTGCTTCTCCTTCAACTACACCTGCTACTTAACTTTGTGACCAAAATTTACCACTTTGTAAGTTGGCCGCCTAAAACAACTCTGTACTCCTGTAAAAAGCACTAACCGCTACCGGCAACGTATTAACCACATCGAGTTGGCAACACTTCAGTGTTGTTTACTGCACCAAGGCCAACTAGATTTACTACAGGCCTGCTCACGTGAGCCCAACGCTACAGAAAACCTGTCCCCAAATTTTCGCAGTGGCGATTCTCTCAAGCAGTTTTTCTCCGACAGAGGGCGCCTGCTACCTGGGTTAATATTCTCAATTTAACAGACTATAAATGCCAATTAATAGCCCAGTTTCTGATTACATACAGAAATATATTGCTTTTTGCTCAAAAAGTTATCGTATTTTATTTTCCAACGACGTTGATGTTACCGTGATATGATAACCTTTCATAACAAGTTTTTAAACTAAAATTTAAATCTTACATACCTTTTTCTACTCTTTTATTTACACTGAAGACGGTTTATTGGATGAAATGATTTCTCAGGCATGATTAATAACTGATAATGAATTGATAGTTTACACTGAAAGCTAAATTGCAAAATGCATATAAAAGCAGACTTTATTTTAATGGTTAATAAAATAGAATTATATAGAATTTAAATCAACTAATTAATAATTTAATTATTTTTATTATAATTAATTATAAAATAAAGAATTAATTAGAAGGCTTGACACCTGTTTGGAAAGACTTTAATGGAATGTTAATGAAATTAACACATGAATTTACAATAAACTGATGATATAACTACACAATGTATAATATTGTATGTATTGAATACAATGTATAATATTGTATGTATTGAATACAATGTATAATATTGTATGTATTGAATACAATGTATAATATTGTATGTATTGAATACAATAATATAATATTAATATGAATACAATGTATGTAATATTGTATGTATTGAATACAATGTATAATATTGTATGTATTGAATACAATGTATAATATTGTATGTATTTAGATACAATGTATAATATTGTATGTATTGAATACAATGTATAATATTGTATGTATTGAATACAATGTATAATATTGTATGTATTGAATACAATGTATAATATTGTATGTATTGAATACATTGTATGATATTGTATATATTAAATACAATGTATAATATTGAATACATGATTTCTAATAACTTTTGACACAAGCCAAATTTTTAATACATCACATAATAAAAATAAAGAATCAGGTATTCATGAATAGCAATTCTTTCCAAAATAATTTTACTTGAAAATACAAACTACATAATAGAACAGCATGTCACCGAAAAACAAAATACAGAATAAACACTTACTGTGTCCTTAATACTGCAGATATAAATAGGCTAAATGGAACACAACAAGAAACTATCATTATTATCACAAATAAATATCATGTAAAAATTATAGAAAACCCAGAAACCCTTTTTAATCTTCGGTTAACTGCTGCAAACACATGAAAGCATATGGCATGTTTGTACCTGTCATTTGGCGTCCCCTATGAACAACCCCAGTAATTACTCCAAAAGAAAGTGTGGACACCCTTGAAATTCACGTGAGCGGGCCTATAGTAAATCTAGTTGGCCTTGATTGCACGCTAGTTCCAGACGAGGAGAGACCTTGTTCTCTCGAAACGTGCGTCGAACCATCTTTTAAATGTGTAACTACTCCAAAAAAAAGTTGTTTATTTTTCATAATTATTATATTTGCGTAGTGTTCTTCACTCTTCCGGTCTTAATTTCTAAAATAGTTCTACCCTCATTGAGTATTGATGCAAACTGCTGAAAATCTTAATTGTAAGTCCGAATAAAAAAAAACGAAATTTTTGTATTAATTTATTTTATTACATTAAATAAAACTGTCGAAATTGTTGGGCCCCTCCTTTCACGGGCCCCGCGAGCCCTCCATAATCTGGCCCTGGTTACACCTTCAATGCATATGACTTTATGATATCTCTTGGAATTGCATATTTTGTATGCAGTAGTCCATCCAATAAATTCCTGTTTTCCAATATCCGATAAATCGAAAGTTTCCTGCGTTGAGCCGAAATATATTATTTATAACATGAGAAACCTTTCGTTTCCCATCGTAGCCTACTGGTGCAATTGAAAACAACTTGTCTGCAGAAAACTCTTCAAAAACAATAAAGTCTACCTTTTCCAAAAGAATCAATATAGGTTTTAATATAAACATTATTTTATTTTTCTGGGATGACAGCTGTGCTTTTTGCTCCTACTCCACCCCCCTCTCAACACAGGCAATATAAGGAATCTGTGTATTTATATGCACGTGTTTAAAGTATATTTGCTGTGGGATTTATCAAAATGCGATAGGATCCCCATGTCTCGAGGATGAAAATTTCATTAAAAAAAATTCAATATATGGAAACAATTCTTCTATTTAATAAACTTGAACTTTAACTCACCGAGTTCACCAAAATTTTGATATATAAAGAAGTTCAATATATGAAAGTTCAAGAAACAGAAGTTTTACTTTGTGTTTATATGTTAAACTGTTTACACAGATATCCGTATTTAATCGAAATATAAATGGCTTTAAAAAAGAAATTGGTGAGTTTTATCAAAACATTTTATACCACTTTTCAATATGTTACAACCGACATATTTTGGCGCAATTTATATAACTTGTGTTTTATTATTTGTATAAATTATACTTCATTATTTTGCGTAAATTATTTTTTATTATTTATATATTTTATCTGATTTGGTTAATGTATTTTAATGATATTATTTATAATTATTATTTTGCAAATGGTGTATTGCGATATAATAAGAAAGGTACTATGTTACAATTTCTTATTGTGTATGTTGTATTCTTTATATATAATACATGTGTATGGTATCGTCTTTCCGTTGTAGGCATTACGCATGCTGCAGTATGGGCAGCTTGTTGCTCCTACATCACTCAAGCCACTCCTGCAAACCTTCGATCTTCTGCGCAGGGTGTCCTTCAAGGATTACACCATGGACTCGGCAGAGGGTGCGGAGCCGTTATTGGCGGAATTTTCGTCAATTATTTTGGTATGTCTTTCACTCGAATCTCTATCTAACAATGTTTCTTTTTCAATGAAGACCAAATTTACGAAAACTAGAAGTAAACTCATTGCAATACCTAGCTAAGGGACTCGACAAATTCAGAGACCATTGGCGACTGATTTTTTTTTTTTTTTTCAGCTGGCGAGTAAGCAATCTTCCTTTCCTACTAGGTTCCTAAGTTTTATTAGTGAACCTGGAGAGTATCGTTCATGTCTGGCGAGTGCGGTTGGCTAACCTATTTTTGCATTTTCGGTTCCAACTCAGACAGATACAGCAATATTCAAATTAAGCTATAATATCTAGACAAAGAGGGAGAAAAGGAATCGGTGGCATATAAATGAGTTATTTAGAGTATTCAAGCTCCCCCCTCGGTTTGACGCCGTTCATATATTGTGTTTTAAAGTTATCTGTGCCTCTCCCCGTAATTTTTGAATCGTTACACTCCTGGGGAAATGAACATAATTTAAATATAAAGTTAGTGAATTACAAGCTGTTATGTAAAAGTATTTGAATTATGAAAAATGTCCAGTAATTAGGTTAGAACCGGAGAAGAACAAATGCGAAGCTCGGTACTAGGATTTTCTCCAGTTGGGTAATGGCTCCTAGAAGTAGGCCATTATACGAAGACCATTACCTCGTACTATTTGCTATTGGTTTTGTAATTATAGGGCACGTTGCATATGGATCAGTACAATGATTTGTCGATCTGTGTTCAAACTAATGGCCTGCTTTGAGAAACCGTAGGCGAAGTATTAAGCCAACATTCCGAAGATCACCGACTCTTTTCTTGAACGTAGAATGAGAAGTTTCCCTTCCGATTTTTAGATCACGTCGTTTTTTGTGTGAAGCAAAATGTGTGTTGGCTATTGATGCATAATCCACTCTTCCCTTTCAGGCACACGCGTAACTTTCAGAGGATACGGCTTTGCGTGTCTCATTGTGCTTGTCCTATTCATGTTCGTAAATTACTTCAAGACAGATAAAGGCTTTTCGTCCTTCCAAGACGATCAAGAACCGGACACTGTGGTAGAAGAGACAGCTCATCTGGCACCACATGGTGTGCCCTCCAATCCAATGGCAAGATCACTTTCTAAGCAGAATTTGGGCACCACCAGCACCAATAATAACAACGAGGGAGGTGGAGCAGGTGGATATGGCACGGCAGAACCAACATCCAATACAACTGGTGGATTTTTAGGTGTTCCTGGAGGTGGTGGTAAGTTGTGCGCACTGTTACAGTGTTCTTTATTATTATTAAAGAATCTAGAAGAAAGTATGATTTTTTCCAGCATGCCCGGATTTAGGGTATAAGGTGCTTCGGGCACAGTGATATTTTGCGTCCCCCCCCCCTTCCAACTGTCGCTCCGCCACCTTTAATGCAACGGAAAATTACGGAATATGTGGGGAAAATACATTTATAATTTCCTTATATACATTATTATAAGATAAAGATATTTTATGAATATACATTTATGTTTTCCGATGTTCAGAGGGATCTGTTTTATGAAGTTTTTTAGAATTTCAAATTAAGTTTTTTTTTAATTTCATGTTAAATTATGCAAACTGTATAAATTAAATATTTAATTTCAGATTAAAAAAGATAAATACTTTCCAGACCAGGACCTGAAATTCTATTGTATATTAATTTCTTCTTTTATTTTTTTTTAAACAAATAAAAAATATCCGCCGACTTTTAAAATTTGACGCCAAGGCAAGGCCGGATTCTCCACAGGGCGCTAGAGCCAGGCGCCTGGGACCCACAGAAACAGAGTTCCACCACAGCAACCAGCACCTTAAAAAAATAATACTTGTGTTTTTAGAACATTTCGTTTCCGAATTAGATTTTTACTTCCGAAGTCTGGTAACATTAAAAAAACAATTATAGGCTACTCGTATTATAAAAATTTGGAGAGAGAGAGGTGGACGGGTAAGTGGATGAAGCGAAAACTTGTATTTCCAACCTTTCGCGCAAAATTATACTTCCGTTATTATCCATTGAATAGGATCTTACTGCTAAACTCTTAAAGCTAATTCAGCAGACATTATTAAAAAATTTACTGCAACCAAAGCGCGCAAAGTACAAATTTTCGAGTAAACTGTTTATTTACTTATTGTAGGAAATATCGGAATTAATAAACTTTTAAAATATTCAGTATGTTGCTTAGACTGTCAGAGTGAAATTTGTCCATGCAGTACAGGGAGTAGCCCCATCTTTTCTCTTGAGTTCTGGGTCCCACTATGGTCTTAATTCGCCCATTAATACTGTGACTATTAATATATCTGGACCTGATTTTCAGTTGTTAATTTATGTTGTTTCTGCAGCATAGGTTGTCAGTATTGCAGTTTTTTCAAAAACTCTTTCTGTGAGGAGCTGAGTGGTATGGTTTTGAAGAATGGTTTGATATGCATTGAAAACATGAGTTCAACATTGATCACGTTGCACAAACTATAGTAGACTTACGTATCTTCGAACACCTTGGTACTCTAAAAAAAAGTTCACAAAATAGGGAGTTTCCAAATGGAAATAGCATTAAAAACGAAAATGCAATTATAATTACAAAAAAAGTTTGAAAATTGTTAATAAATGATTTTTCCCTTTGGAAACACTATGGCATTCACAAGATATAGGCATCATCTCCCATTCTTCTCTTTTACTAATGGCAGCTGAATATATGCACGGATAGTGAATAGCTTTAATTTATCCATAATAATCAAAATTGAACACAGCAAATTATCAGTAAATCCCTATACCAATTCTCACACGTGTCTTCATCCTCTGAATTAAAAATATATACGCCAGATCTTTTCCTCTTTCCTGCATTGCAGTTTCTTAAGTGAGGCCACACAAACCTGTCTAAACAGTTCCCCATCCCCCGTCTCAACGTTTAATAAATGTACTGTCCTTCATAACTGCACGAAATAATACAGAATCGAAGATGCAAGTTCCTCTCCCCTTGCTTGGGGAATCCGAAGTCCATCGGCTTGTGGAAAATAACATATCTCCCCACACACAGTTACAAATTTTTGGGCGTCCAAAGAAAAACAAAGACAAAAAAAATGAAGTGAAGATAATGAGTTCGTAGAAGAGAAAGAACCTTTAGTTCGTTAAACGGAGCAGAAGTGAACATTAAGTTGTGTAGAATACCTTTCTAAATCAACGTTATAATTCTTAATAACCTGAAGTTCGTAAAACCTCGATTCTACTGTAGTATGGTGTCTGACATCGTAGTATTCTTAATCTATTACCAGAAATTAAGGTTAGAAATGGCTGAAACAATCTGAAGAATAAGCAGAGTCAAATGAAAGGGTGTTGCTTGGACTCAGACAACGTAACCTTAATTTCGTAAGTTTTTAATTGGAGACAAGAGTGGCAAACGGGTATTATTTTTTTATTTATGCAATCACCAAAATTATTCCAAATTCAATGTCAACTGAAAAGACTGCAGTATGCATTCATGTGCTATTCTAGGTAATTACGGAGGGACCGGTGGAACAAACTATACAGCCGATTTAAACATGAATCCAACGATTCCTCTGCCAAATGGGGCATGGACGAGAAAGGCTCTTGCAGCTGCATTCAATCCTAAAGGAATATTGGCACAGGCCTCAAGTCCTGAAGCCCTGTTCGAGTATCAATTCATTAAAAGGAATTTCCAGGTGAGACATAAAACTTGTATCTCAACTTCTTGCTTTTAATGTCAGAGTGATTGTGTGCCGCGATCCTCAAGCCAACTGGACTGGGTTCAGCCCTCGGTAAACGTAATTGTATGTAAATGTATCATAATTCGGAATTCGCGTTAAGTCATTCCACCCGTTCCAGGTAGCTTATATACTACTTTTTTGCTTTGGCTATTTTGAATAAATAAAACCTGTAATAAATAGGATCTGGGCAGTAGGGAGGTAAGCGCTATGCAAAGTCGTAAAGAAACCTGTGGCAAGGCCGTTGGGTTTTTTTTTTTTTAATATCCCATTACAAAAACAACTGAAGGAGGAATTGTGCAAGGGTTTCATTGGGAAGGGTGGCCGCCGGAGGCGGCGCTGTAATCCCAGAACAAAAACAACTGGAACCGTCCGCACTTTCTAGCCCTCACCATTCACGTTCATCCCAATGAGTTTCCATGGAGAACTATATAGCCCTCACTACTTTCATGCTGCTAAAGTTACTTTTGCTTCAGTGTCATTACAAAGGTTTTAGTAATGGCACAGCAGCCTCCAATATGCTTTTTATAACGCCCTCTTTTATATGGACCTTTTGAGTTCCGATTTCTCTGAGGCTACAGTGAGGCACACGTGTTTCTAGGCCATAAACCTATTTAGCCGCTGTAATTATGTCCATATTTATGTCCATAAGAGGGGATGATGGGGTCATAACCCCCACTACGATAAAATTTTATATGGATACATATGAATACACAGTTGTATCTTTAGCACCCCTTATGAACCTCCTGCATGCGTTATAATATTTAGCATAACTTGATAAAGCGGATTCTTAAAGTTTATGCTATATGTTTCTTAATAGAAAATGATTTTCTTGTGATTTATAAGGACTTGTTTTCCGCTATATAAAGGCATCAATTGTGTCCAGTCGTTCACTGAGCGAATCAATGAATCATTTTGCCCATCTATTCTAGACGAAAAGACCCACTCATTGAATTGGTCAGTGAACGATTTGACACACGTCTAATAGAGATATCATGTTTTAATAGTTGTTGAACCTTTCATTCTGATTTGGATAATTTCATTCAATTCATATTTTAAAGCCTATTTATGATATTAATATCTTATTGAACACTGAAGTAGACTGAATTAATGTGGCAATCGTAGTACATTCGGTTTAAAACCCAGGGCTGGTGCCAAGGGAAGCGAACAGGGCATTTACCCCGAGAATCAAATTTTTAGGGGCGACAAAATTGGAAAATTATAAAACATGAAGTCACACATCGGGCGGCAAAACACGTGTTCACCCCGAGTGGCATAATGTATAGCGCCAGCCCTGTCAAACCCCTTATTCTCCCTACATCTAACCTATTCTATAGACCAGTGTTTCTCAAAACATGGTCCGTGGCGGCTTATCAAGTGGTCCGCAGGACCATCACCAAATTTCAGAAAAAAAAGAAGTAGAAATTGTCGGTGAAGCTAGAATTTAGGTTCGGGTGAGATTTAAGGAATTTCTCATAAATATTACTTGTTATAAACCTTACCTTACGGCGTTTCGTGAAAGATTTGAATCCTCTGAATACACCCATGCTGTCTACATTGCTTATTATTATTATTTAAGTTAATGATGTCATTTTCATTGTAAATTTGACAAAATACGATCGTAGCTGACACTCTTTTCATCAAATAGCATTACTCTAAAAATTATTTTGTTTCAGGTGAGTTTGGCAACCAACCCATATTTTAAGAACATGGTCGGAAATTTTAGAGATTTTCTGCCAAAAGTTCATGCTTTTTTAAAGTAAAAAAGCTGAAGAAAACTTACTGCGAAAGGGGTTAAAAGAAACCACAAATTATATTTCAAGGGAGGAGTAAATCTTTCCTCCCGGAGCTCCTATATACGTATATAAGCCTGCCAATAAGTCACATAAATCGAAATTTACTTTGGTTATGTCATTTTTTGGGAGAGACGGGGGTGATATCAGTATGACGACGGCTATGTAGGGCCTAATATTATTAATCATATTTGGCAACCTTAATTTCAGTAAATATATTTTTAATGTCTCCCCACACCCAACCCCCCTGTGGTCCGTGATAAATAAAGGAATGCTTAAAGTGGTCAGTGGATCACCAAAGTTTGAAAAATACTTCTATTGACTCTTATTAAAAACGAATTTAAAACACCCCTTCTTCTATTCAATGGCACGTGGGTAATTTTTCATTTGAATACAACTTTCGATGTGAAGGATTTTTCATTTGAACATAATTTTTGATGTGGATGGTTCTTTGTTTGGACAATTCTTGATATAATTAAAATACTTCATTTAGATAATTGATAAAATCTTGATATGGATGGTTCTTTCTTCAATTCTTAATTTGTAAAATTCTTGATTTAATTGACTCCGGGTGTTTTTTAAATGTTTCATGTAATTCTACGCTTACATAATACTAAATCATTATTTTTGGCCCTGCGGTGGCGCAGTGTTGTAACGCGTTCTCCTAGTGCGCCGCTAATCCGGGTTCGACTCCCAGCAGTGCAAAGAACGCTTACTCAGAGATCTCATAAAGATCGCACTGCTCACTGTAGTCCGGGGTTTGGTTCCCTAGGCCTTAAGAGGTTCGGATTCCTCGGAAAACAGTAGGTCCCGGCGCAGCATGACCACTGTAGTCTTTGAGCCGTAAAACCAAAAAACAAACAAATTATTATTTGAACTATTGTAATTGATATTTATTAGACGGATCATCGATTTTTCTGTTTAATTCCCAGATATTGTTTTCTTTCCTTTTTTTAGGCCTACGATGAAGTCACCACCATGAATGAGACAGAGAATGGAAACCTGTTGCCAAAGGGCCATATACTTGTTAGTCCCATGCCCGAAACAAGACTGTATGCTCCCCAACCCCAAAATCAAAGTGATAATAGTTACAGTTACAATTGGTAGTGAAAAAAGAAGTATTGTGGCTCTGAAAAACTGAAAATACGAATCTCAGCAGAAACTCTTTAAGATTTAAACGATTTTTAGTTTGGATTTTCAAGCTTGGATGCCATAAACGAATATACCGTGTGTAGGATTTAAGATATACCTGTATAATATACTGTATTCTGTCAAACCACTTATAGATATAGCACCAGTAACACACCGCATTTTGTAACTGGATGGATGCAGGGGCGGCTGAAAGGGCAGGCGACCCGGGAGGCTGCTCGGGGTCCCGTTTGGATGAGGGGGCCAAACTGAAGCCAAGTTTAAATTTTTTTAACTAATCCAATAGTAGAAAATCTGTTTAAAAAGAGACAAGTTTAGAGAAATTTTTAGAGACATCTTTAGAGAAATTCTTTCAGAGACTTTTGGCCACTTTTATAGGGCATATGGCGTGGGTGGAAAGGGTGCACTTGCACCCCCTTGGCTTATGAAAAAAGGGGGAAAAGGACTAAATCCACAAAAAAAATATAGTCCAAAAACATTATTTAATAGAAATGTTTTCTGAATGCACCCCACCTGCATATAACTCTGGGGACGCCTATGGTATATAGCTCACTATGCATCTATGAAAACCTTCTGTTTTTGCCGAAGTGGGTGCCAAAAAGCAGTCCGCGTCAGGCCGCCCTGGTTCAAAATCAACCTTGAACCGCCCCTGGATGGATGCGAAGGGCAAAAGATATATTAAGTAGCATTATATCAGGGGCTTAGAATCGCTAGTCTTATTTTCAAAGAACTTCCAGATCAAGTTGATGGCAGTTATATAAATAATTGATCATGGTGTTTCCTAATGTGGGTTCGATATTTACCTAAATTAGCGAAGGTTAAGAAAAATGGCGTCATTCGTAAAAATTTTAATGTGAAGCGTTGGAATCCACAAAATAAAAATAATGCCGATTTGCCAGACACGCGATGGTTGAAACTGCGGGTTTTTGATTGTAACCCCTTCATATATATAAGCCGTGAAAAAAATAATTAGTTTGAATAGTCATGTTCCGTATATCAGCAAATTATTACATATCTGAAAAGAAAAAAATCCTCAGAATATTTTCTCCATCGAGCAGATTTTGATATGAGTAGGAGCAAGTCTAGAGTGCTGCTCAGTAAATAAGTAATATTTATTTGAGAAATGCAAAATACAACGATATCATGACTTAGATATAAACCAGTGACAACCTTTGCCAAGCCTTAACTTGAGTTTAAAATTCCAATGTTGGCCTTCTAATTTGACGTCATATCGTATCTAGTGTGCTTACCTTGCATGAATCCGAAAAAAGCGGGACATGTATAGTGAAAGATCTTACTTGCAAGATCTATGCGTAGGACCTTAACTAAGGTGAGTTATTGTGATCTTAAATGTAGGGTTTATATATATAAGGTCTTGATTTGTAGGATGCGACTTAAAGAGATTGGTTAAAATATATTGAGCTCTAGGACCACTGGTGGATCAAGAAGAAACCGTGGGACTTCACCCCACCCCCCACAAAAACAAAATTAAACACGTTCAAATAAATTTAGCTTAAATTTATTTGAAGTGTTTTAGTGTATTAACGCTTCATAAAAACTTGGCTTACTCACCAAAATAAAATCTTGGACCCGCCACTGCCTAGAACTTACATAGCTTTTGGATCTCCTCCATAAAAGTAAATATAAAACTATGAGGCATTGAACTTATTAATAGAGTCCATGATGATTTTAGCTATATTCTCCCCGGCCAATTTAGTTTCCAAATTGCTTTTAACTTTCAATATTCTTGAGGGCAAGAAAATTTGACGTAATACTACTCAGATAAGATGATAACAATAATAATAATTTATTTCCATGCTGATGTGTAAATAATGTATGATGTATAAGTAAAGCTTTAAAGTATAGTTATAAACATAAATAAGGTTCAGGGTTTAAGCTGCAGTCTCGTTTTTCGCAAAATGCGACGAGTTGCTCGAAAATGCGAAGAAAAAATTATTGCCCATCGCGAAAATGCGACAGGCATTTTTAACCACAGTTTATTCTCTGAAAACAGGATTCCTCGATTCCAGAATATCCGTTATGCACTTCAGCGATCTTTTCTTGTTCCTTTTTGTTTCCTCTTCAAAATTCTTAACAGCACCTGTTAAGCATCGTTGATATAAATAATTTCATTGATACGATTTTTCGAGCAACGAAAGCTACTAATATTTTTTAGCATTTTGCTACAACTTTTTTCCCATTTTAGCATTTTTGCGACAGCATGTTTTGAGCCAGCTTAAACCCCGGTAAGTTTGAAAATTTTATTTCAATGAAAAACTTCCCGAAATTCTTAAGAAAGCCAACTTCAGAATAATCTTTTCCCCTCATATAATAAAATCCATATCTCTAACATTAAGGACGACGCACAGTGGGGCCATTGCACAAAAAAGGAAAAATTTAATAACTTTTAAACGCCTCAATATATTTGAGCAAAATCAACTTTATTTGTTATCAAGTCAAGCGTACTTGATTTTGCGATATAAAAATTATGAGCGCCCTTAAAAACTGGGCGCTGGCGCCAGGCGCTTGACAATTTTCAATTACGATGCATATCATGTTTGACATCATTTTAAGATGTTTTTTTTTAAACAATAATGTCATAATTTTGAAAACAATCCGATTTTATCGAAAGTTACAAGCGATCAAATTATTGAACTTTTGGTTCTTGATGAAGTTTTGTCAGGACTGGATAACTCATTTTGTATAAACTCTGTATAATCTTTTCTTCACAAAATCGCTTGCATATGGTCTAGCTAAGCTACTTGCCAAATTTGGAGACATTTGCAATGTTAGATCAAGCTACAGGTTGACTCTAAATAGGAAGACTTAAATTATGGACACCCTGTATAAAATGGAATATTTCCAAATGGGGCAAATATGGGCAAGGTTTTTTTATGTTTCAGCCAGATCAACTTATAAGGAAATAAATATGTTACAATTACGGACATGATATGGACTGATTAAATTAAATTTCCATAAACAAATATAGAACCATCAAAAAAAAATTTTTTTAATGCGTCAATATTAAATGAGCTTTATAAAATACTATTAATCATAGCATAACAAACAAAATTAAAAAATTATGTACTAACCTTTGGATAAGGACTGCATGTTAAAAGCAATTGAATAACAATAAGTACGAAAGAATACTCGAAGGAACACACCACTATCATTTTAGATTCTTTGCAGGCATAATGCGAAATCGCGCTAGAACAGACAAGTTTACACCACTTTTGTATAGGTGTCGTTTGTTCCCCATCTCCCTACATTATATTTTACGCGTACACTATTCGACTCTCAATTCCAGACGGTTTTTGCCGCATATTATTAACTTTTTTGGAGGTGGAGGGGGGGGGTGCCAGCAATTAGTGTATTTGGTCCCATTGTGCGACGTCCCAATTTTAAAACGTTGGGGTGTTTACCAAATTTGCTGCTGATGTAACTTGTTCTACATCGGCCAGACGAAACGAGCCTTGAGGCATAAAATAGAGGAACACTGTAAATACACAGAGAAGGCAATGTTCAAACAAGTTCGCCACCGCTGTTCATTGCTGGGCATATAACCACGAATTCAATCAACCCATAGTTACCTGTTAATCAAGATCAATATATGGATTAAATTTTTGTGGAAACGTTCCATATCAATAAGAATTCTTTTATTATAGTTAATGGACCAAAATCTACTCCTACTTTTAATCAAGATTGGAAACGTTTAATAAAATTTTCACATTAATTATTCATCCACAACTGTCAACACAACAGTCACGCAATAACAGCATCTCCAGTTTTCTAATATTTATTTTTTCATTTTGTATTCCTGATGAAGGACGGCCAAGTCCGTCAGAAACGTACGTTGAAATAAATTTTTCAACCTTACTTGCCTTTATGACGTTGTCTTTACTTTGAGGGCATTGCTCCTAACGCAAAATGTTTTTCAGAAACTAAGATAATTTCTGTCAACAGATTGTAGGTAATATATTTTTATTAATTATTTATCTGATTAATGCCGCCTTCATTTAGTCATGGAGAGCTCCCCTCTCTGGCAACCATAAGGGAACGTTCAAATATTACGTAAGCACCTTGGGGGGGGGGTGGAGTGTTTCCTTTGATTTTATTTTCCTATGTTAGCCAATGTTAATTTTTGCTTAATAAGGGTGGGGGTTGAAATGGCCAAAATATTGCTTACGTAATACTTGAATTTCCCTAAGTAAAGAAAAAAGAAAAAGACGGTGTATGGCTGGATTCAGATTCTTAGTGATCAAAAAGTCGGAACGAAAACATAAACGTGACTGGTCCGTAGCCTGCCTATGCAGTCAATTTCTTTTCATATCCATCTTACGCCAAAAATAAGAATTTACATTAGATTGGTATCATGGCGGCTATAAAACTGTGTTCCTGCGAACAATCCCTCCACAGCTTTCTGTATTTAATTAGGGAATGCACCACTCTGTTAAATTTTGTCGTTGATGAGTGTTGAACTTTGCTGTTGATTATTGAGATTTAAATAAGTCTGATTTAAAACCCATAAAAATATTCGCGTGATAAAATTATTTGATTAATACTGTTTTTGAACGATTAAACAATTCTCGTGCAAATATATATATATATATAAAATGTGTGTGTGTGTGTAAGAACACTTTTTTTCTTTTTTTTTATAACATGGTTATGAATAGTGATCCACCGAAAGCGGTTCTGTTATCCCAAAGGGGATCACCATAAAATAATGCTACAAAAATTTTGTAAATCCCTTTGGTGCAATGAAGTTTAAAGGAAATAGTTTAAAACTGTTGTGTGATTTAATAATTATAATGTCGAATCCTTACTAGATTACTGAATACCGATACGATATGATGACCAGGATCATTTTATTTCATTATTATTTAACAAAATAATTCCAAGCAATTGCAATGGGAGTCCACGACGTTGCTGGGAGAAGGTTTCGTTATTAAAGTGATAAATGAGTGAAATTAAATTTGTTTAAAAAGTGAACTTCATCGATAGCAAAAATGACTCGAAATAGTTTCTAATAGAAGACTTTCTAAAACTGGTCTATCAATTATGTTAGATATTACTTTGTGCCGCATGTGGATTGTTCTGAATTTAAAGTCGACCAAATCCAATTTTGTGTTCTCATTTTAAATCACGCCATTTTAAATACCGTAATTTATGGAAGAAACGCCGCATTCATTGTATTGAGCCTGAATCAGAATATTGACATCGTAAATGTTGCACATGACGTAATCGCCGCACTCCAAGTAAGGAGCTTAACTACGCGGGACAAATCGTAGATGAGGCCAGCGACGATCATAACTTGATACAGTTTAAAAAGTGTTTGTAAAATTTAGAACTTTCACACATTGACGTAACTATCCTGAGAGGCTAGACTTTTTCAGGAAGTGTTTAGCCTCTATTAGACAAAAAATTTCCAATACTTTATACATGTTAAATTTTTGTTTCTAAGTGGGCTAAACTTTTGCTAGAGGAGGTAAACCCCCTAGCCACATCCCTAATTGCGTTCAACATGCATTTTTGTTTCGCCTCAATATCCTTCGAGTATAACACCGTATTACTTCGGTGCAAAGGAAACCAGAAAAGAATAAAAAATCGTAAACGCCGTACCCCGAAATTTTTACTTTTAAACTCATAAACGACTCAGTGCTTCTCCTATAAATTACGGTTGCATAACCTTGCTCAAGTTGGCATTGTTCTTTGCAATAACGAGCCAAATCCTTTCTTCCCTTATTTTTCCTCAAATAACAATAACCTCCAAACGTAATTTATATACAAAAATTAAATGTTTAATAATTAAATTAAAAAATAAATTAACTTAAAGGCATTTATTTGCTTTTCTCGCCAAATTGCGATATTTAATGTCGTGGTGACTTTATCAATTTAACGAACAAATTATGGCTCCTTAAGAAGGAATTTTGAGGACTCCTAAAAAGGAATTCTGGGGGGACTCTAGGACAAATGAACAAAAATTTCGTGACGATGTTTATAGTTTCAAGATCAGTAAAAAGGTTTTCCGTGTTGAGTAGGTAACACCGCTTGACATAAATATAATAAAAGCAATCAGACAACTTTGAGCGGTTTGTTAGATTATTGGTACATGAGCCGGCTTTCGGCTGCGCTAAAGGGCAGCCTTCATCAGATGTATATGGAGCGAATCGAACATACAGCAGATAATATAATTAAGGAATACAAATGGGAAAAAATATTATTTATATAATTTTTAAAATATTATTTTTTCCCATTCGTATTCCTTGATTATATTATCTGCTGTATGTTCATTTGCTGTCGGCGATGAAACAACACTGTGGCTCCGGCTCGCTCAATAATCTCCCCTCAAAGGTAATCTGATGCTGTCTCAGGATTTTCCGTATTAATTAATTAATAATAATAATACTTATAGCGCGAGTTGTGAGAAAGAATAAGATTGAGTGGTAGATGTATTTGTTTCCGCAGGTGACTCAAGAACTTAGGATGGGAATTGGACAAAATCACTAAACACGAGATCTGCAAATCGAAAAGTCCAAAGGTTATATATGGCGCGAGTATAGCCCAGATGCTCTTGCGCCACAAAAAGCAAACAACCAAAGGTTATGAAGAAAAAAAAGCTAGTTTAATATAAATACAATAGTAATAGGAGGGCGTAGAACTGGTCCCTCCCAGTATTGAACATCATTACAAATGTAACAGGAACCGACGGTATACTAATTCCGAAATGCTTTGCTGCATAGGAACTACTACATCTTGTGAAAATGCCTTTGATATCTCAGGCCTTAGGAAGGGCCCGATATTTAAATATATAGAAGAATAATAAGAATATTTAAAAATATATATATAAATCCAAAATGAACTGTGCAAATGCATAATAATGATAATAACACATCAACTTTAAACTCATTTTTCTTAAAATGGAATCCAATGGAAATCATTCGCTTACCGTAGGAAACTTTTCCTCTCAAAAGATGTGCCACAGGGATTTTTTTAACAGCTTTATTTCAGGTAGACCATGTATAACATATGTATACAATATAATGAAAAAAAAAGATACATTAATTTCGGTCAGAGATAATGATAAATTTTTTTATGTACACGTGGTTCATGTCCACCTAAGCAGCTATAGTCGAGGACGAAGTCTGGAAAGCTCTTACAGCAACATATTTTTTTTTTCATATTAGCTGATGATGTGGCAACAAAAGATGTTAAATTACTTATAAAGAAAAGAATGATTTTCCGGCGCCTGGTGGGACCCGAACTCACGACCTCCTGATTGCCGGTCAGGTGCTCTACCTACAGGCGCAACCACTCTCTCCCTTACGAGTATATATATATAACTTTGCATGGACAAGTTCGCTATTGGTGTGGCAGTACTGTGACTACCGTTGCCAAAGCGACAAGTTAAAGAAGCAAGGATCATCTCATTCCCATCTGAAAAGCTCTTGCTGCACAGGAAGAAAAGTTAATCGTATGTTTCACTAGGTGTACCTCAAATTTCATCAGGCATACTTCAAGTTTCATTAAGCGTATCGCAAATTTTGTCATGTACTCGGACCCCCGAGTTTCCAAAGGAATTTCTTGATGTGTACCCAGTAATGGATTATCAAAATTCTAACAACCAGTTTGCTACATAGCAAAAAAGTTTCACAACCGACTCACTGATAGCCCAAATGTTTTCTTAAAGTTCATCACTCACTGGACGACTTGCCGCTCTCAGGCGATAAGTTACTGTGATCAGAGGCAATCTGGTTCCCTCAGCACACGATCCAATCTAAACCTAATCCTTGAACCTGAAAGGCAGTTTGGAGAGAAATCAGCAGCAAAAAATATTACAGTAAAGTCCGAAAAAATAAACTGGGTTTCAAATCGAAATGGAACCAGTTATTGAGAACCAAATCTCTCTCGATAACGGAACGTTGTTTGGGAATCCCATGCAGTCAGTGATCCTATTAAAAATATCACTTCAATTTCCCCATATGTCAGGCGATTACCTGACGATTTGAAAATTAAACAATTATCTCTGCGATAAATTACTCATTATGTGGTGGCCTTTACGCTATAACAAAAAAATTCCAACCTTTCTCGTGATCCAGCGCAAGCCAACCCAGGTCTCCAGTGAGTGTGCCATTAAATTTTCAGATGTTTTAAATGGACGTTCTTGGTTTGATTTTGGAAATAATTGATTGAGAAAGTTGGTAAAATATTATGTTTCGTTGCTTGTAAACCATTGAATGTATGAATAAATTAATAGGATTCCTAATCCTAATAATTAGTCCTAATTTATAGGAGCATAGTAAACGTAAATGTTCATACTTCTTTATAATTTTGAGAATTTAACTTTCACTAAGACCTTTTTTTTTAAATAGATAATAATCCAAAGTGTGTGTTTCAAGCAAATTGAAAATCGAAACAATAAATTTGTCGTTCCTTTACAGTGTGCTTTAAATGTCCTTAAAAATGTAGAAACTCTATTGTGAAATCTCACGTCATCCCTGACAAATTGCTGTTTATATTTTTGTTGTTTGCATTTTAGATCAAAAAGCGGTATGTCATGTCGTGATTTTGACATTTTTAACTTTTAGTTATTTACTGTTTATTTTTGATACTGTTTTTTAGCTTGAACATGCAATTTAAGAAATTTATGAATATAGTATATATACTTTTTCAACGAATTAGACAATTATCTATAATTGAAAAAAAAATGTAGCATTAAAAAGGATTTTAAGATTCTAATCTCTATTATTGTTTAATTCATCGATATCGGCTAAGTATGTTATGCATAAATCGATAACAAGAATGTGATTGTAAGTTTGATATCTCCATACCCGTGTTGCCAGAAATAATAAAGTAATAAAAACCCTTATGTGTTGCCAATGTTTTTGCTTTTATGCTTTAAAATCTTCTAGCGTGACGTCATTCTTCCTTCTCAATAGTTTGATTCTCACTCATTTATTAAACATACATGCGTGCATCACTGGCGTATGCAGGGAGTGTTGATGGGGTTGCAACCCCCAACCCTCATTGCGATGAAATTTTATATAAATGCATATGAATATGGAGAGTTGTAGCACTGTAACCCCTCCCTTACGAACTTTCCGCATACGCCCATGGTGCGCATCAACCTTGAGTTTTCAAAAATAATGGGAGCCGCCCAAGCACGTATTAGGTACATTTATATATTACAGTATATGTAATATTTCAATTCATTGAAAGGCATACTCCTTCCTCTGCGAATACACGCATCTTTGCAAGTCACATGTAGCAAAGGTACTTAAAAAGGAAATTATATATTTTTTTTTAATTTTATATTAGGTATAGAATTACACATATTAAAATCTTTAATATGTATAATTCTGTACACACACATTATCATCATATTCAACCATTATCTATCCACTGCTGGATGAAGGTCTCTCCAAATGCTTTCCACACAAGTCTATCCTGAGCAATTCGCTTCCACGTCACCCCAACCTGTTTTCTTATTTCATCCACCCATCTAGTTTGAGGACGTTTTCTAGGTCTTCGGTGGTCTCTTGGAATCCAGTTCAGAATTTCTGTTGTCCATCGTTGATCAGTTCTTCTTGCAATATGCCCAGCCCATCGCCATTTCAGCCCTTTTACTTTAACAATGATGTCCTCTACTCTAGTTTGCTCTCTCACCCAAGTGTTTCTTTTTCGATCTCTCCTAGTTATTCCAAGCATGCACCTCTCCATGCTCCTTTGCGTTGTCTGTAACTTTCGTATTGCTCCAACTGTTAGACTCCATGTCTCTGATCCATAAGAGAGGACTGGCAATACACACTGGTTGAAGACCTTTCTTTTTAGACACAAAGGCAATTTCCCCTTCAGGATAAAACTGTTTCTTCCAAATGCACTCCAGCCAAGTTTAATACGTCTGTTGAGTTCTTTCATAATGTTGCCATCCATTGAAATCAGCTGGCCAAGGTAAATATATGAATCAGCAATTTCTAGCTCAATGTTGTCAACTTGTATTTTTGTTTCCTCTACGAAATTATTGAACATGATCTTAGTTTTTTGTAGGTTCATCTTGAGTCCAACTTCTTTACTTCTAGTTGAGAGCTCCTGTACCATGTCTTGGAGTTCTAATGGGTTCGTTGAAAAAATAACAATGTCATCAGCAAACCGCAAATGATTTAAATATTCACCATTTATTTTTATTCCCTTGTTATTCCAATTTATCTGCTGAAAAATCATCTGTAAAGCTGAAGTAAAAAGTTTTGGAGAAATGGTATCTCCCTGCCTCACACCTTTACCAATTTTGATAGTTTTGGTATCTTTATGTAACCGAAATTTTGCACTTGCATTTTTATACACACGTTTCACCATGTCAATGTACACATCCTCAATGTCTGTTGATCTTAAAGAGTTGATGACTGCTGATGTTTTAATAGAGTCAAAGGCCTTCTCATAGTCAATAAATGCCACACACAATGGAAGTTCATATTCATGTGTTCTTTCAATTAATTCTCTTAATACTTGAATATGGTCCACTGTACTGAATCCACTTCGAAATCCAGCTTGTTCTCTTGGTTGAGCTGCATCTAATTTTTTCTGCAGGCGATGTGTTAGCACTTTTGTGAAGATTTTATAAATAGCAGGTAACAAGCTAATTGGTCGGTAATTTTTCAAATCCTCTTTATCACCTTTTTTATGCAAAAGAATTACTGTTGCAGAATCCCATTGGTTTGGTATGTTACCGCTGTTAAGACATTTGGTAAAGAATTTTGCAAGTATGTCTTCTACATATTCTCCAGCTTCTTTTAGGATATCTAATGTAATACCATCATCACCAGGGGCTCTTCCTTTCTTCATACTTTTTATTGCAAATGAAACTTCTTCTTTTAAGATTTTAGGAGCTGTTCCTTCGACTATTTCAATGTCTTCGTTTAATCCACTGTTACTTTCGTATAGATTTTTGTAGAATTCTTCAACTCTTCTAAGTATTTCTTCCCTATTTCTTGTTACGGTGCCATCCTCTCCTTTTAATGCAATGATGTGTTTCTTCCCAACAGATAAACTTCCTTTAACAACCCTAAGGCTCTTGTTATTTTCAATGGCTTTCCTTACTAGCTCACAGTTGAATTTTCTTATGTCTTCTTTCATGCTTTTGCGCAGAGTTTTACAAAGTTCTATGTACTCAATCCTGGAACTGGTATTTTGATTGTCCACCTTCATATCTCTTCGCCTTTTCATGAGCTGTTTCGTCTTCTCAGATAATTTGCTATTGTGCTTTTTACAGGTTACACCACCAATTTCCCCAGCAGTTTCAACTATTGTCTTAACAATGTTTTCATTTGCTTCTGAGATGTCAACTTCTTCAATAAGTCCTTCCAGTGCAGAAAAGCGATTTTTTAATTCCAACTTGAATGCCTCGGTATTTTCTTTTAATTTCTTTAAATCCACCCTCTTACTTACTTGTTTCCTAATGAGCTTCTGTCGTTCTAATTTAGTATTTAAGTGCACTTTACATCTCACCATTCGATGATCACTTCCAGTATTAAATCTGTTCAGTACACTGCAATCTTCAATAATTGATTTCTTGTTTGCCAGGATATAGTCAATTTCACTAGTTCCCCCATTTGGGTGTTTCCATGTCCATTTTCTTTGCGGTTTCTTCTTAAAAAATGAATTCATGATGCTAAGATTTTCAGCTTCTGCAAATTCGATGAGTTGATCGCCACGTTCATTCCTTTCCCCATATCCGTATTTACCAACCGATGTCTCTCCTTGTTCCTGTTGTCCAATTCTTGCATTGAAATCCCCCATGATGAGCTTGATATGTTGTTTCCCTTTGGTGTGTAACTCTTTGATTTCTTCATAAAATTCTTCAACCTCTTCGTCGGTATGGCTTGATGTTGGTGCATATACCTGTACTATTTGAAGTTGGTATCGCTGGGTTAGTTGAACAACGAGCCTCGCTGCTCGATCTGACGTGCTTTCGACTTCAAGAAGGTAGTCTTTAATTCTTTTGTTGATTAAGAAGCCAACACCACTTGTTCTTCCAGTTTCCGTTCCTCTATAATAAAACAAATGTCCACTTTTAAGTTCCACCAACTCTTCACCTTTTCTTCTAACTTCACTGAGTCCTACAATGTCCCATTTGATCTTGTCAAGTTCTTCTTCCAATTCCTGAAGTTTTGCTTCAGAAGCAAGGGATCGTCCATTAAACGTAGCCAAGGTCAATAACAAACGGCAGCCTGGGCCATTCCAGTGATTCTTAGCACCCCCTGCTTTCATGCCACACTGACCGCTGCCTTGATCAGGAGCACTCCAGCACCTGGAGACTAGGGGCCATGGTTTCTGGTGTGTCAACATAATGGAGGAATTAGCCATAATTTCACCACGCTGGCTAGACGGGTTGGTGAATTAGCCCTCCCCTTCCGCCTTTCTATCCGTGTAGCAAATATTAATTTGCCACATAAATAGAAAGCTCAGCCTGCACCACTTGAAGGCGGGGTAGGACACTAGGTTACTGGCCTGGCCGGTTCCACACATCGTCACATACGTTCAGCGTGTGGGTCTCCTTCCAGTTAGATACCAGCAACCCTTTTGCAGGCCATATATATATATATATATATATAT
>QLNU02015003.1:130934856-130946380 GCA_006491805.2 Dysdera silvatica | reverse complement strand
TTCCTACCTCCGTGCACCATCAGTAATTTCAAAGGTGGAAGCTCTGCCGTATGTGTTTGTTTACTTACTAACTTTGGAGAAAAGAAGACTGGAATTTGATTATTTTATATTTTTTTTATTTTGATGGAAAAGAAAAGCAAATAAAAATTTGTTTCCAAATGCTCTGAGAACAATGTTTTTTTTACACCCATTAATGATATTTCCAGTCATAAACAAATGGTGACATTTGTTCATAACGGTATTTTAGGGACCAGCGGAAGACACCTTTTCGGCAGTTTATCTTTATAGACAAGGGGTCAAGCGTCATATACTGTATCGCTTTGGGTACCGCTTAAATATAGCCAGATTTAATGTTTTAGGCCATATTGTTATATACATTGTAGCCCTTCACGAACTGGACAATGTGTAAAACTTTTGAAGTAGAATTGGCTCTCAAGTTTTTAGCGGAATATTCATTTATATATGACGTTCCAAATATAGATATTTTCGTAAAAGACGTACTAGAAACCATTCCCCATGAGGTCAGTAATAAGACATTAAATATTTATATGTAACTTTAGTTTATAATAATTTTATGCGTATTAATTAATATCATGCGTAATCTTCTTCTTTCGCTTTGCCATTTCCTATGTTATATGGGGTCGGCGTTATGGTCCTTTAATCTTCTCTTCCACAATCTTCTATCCAATGCCTCTTCTCTACTCCATCCATACTCTTCCAGATCTTACGTCACTTTATCCTTCCATCTCAACCGTGGTCTTCCCCTCTTCCTCTTACCCATTACCACCAGCTTATCCAATACCTTTCCCACATATTCCTCATTTCTCCGCTCCATATGCCCAAGCCATCTTAACCTATGTTCTTGTATTTTTCTTCCTATGGGTCCAACCTTGACCGTACCTCTAATTAGGTTATTCCTTATTTTATCCCTCCTTGTAACACCATTCATCCACCTCAACATTCTCATCTCAGCCACTTCCATCTTCCTTTCATGCGCTCTTGTAATTGGCCAAGTCTCCGCCCCGTATAACATTGCAGGTCTGACCACAGTTTTGTACAATTTCTGAGTTAAAATCGCGTAATAATATAAATGAACTTCACTGTATAGCAGTCTATATTAATAGTATCTACTGTACAACTTGTTTACGATATTATATTGCTATATAAAGTATAATATCGCTATTTGATAACGGCTTATCTGCCCATAGTTACGAAGTAAACAGGCTCGACTTTTAGTCGTGTTACAGAAAAAAAAAATACTACGTGAAGAGTCAGATTGATGCCTTATAAAAATAATTTGCTAAAGTCCAGAAATCTTCCCCCTCCCCTATTGCTTTCTGATAATAGGGGTGTTCAGTGCCAGAAACTATGAGATAAATACTCAGTGGTCCGGGAACCTGAAAAGGATGTGCGGCACAAAAAAACTTTAATAACACAACAGACATTATTAAATATAATTTACTGGACAGAATCATTTGTTGAATTGTCTAAAGTAGTGCTTCCCAACCTTTATGAGGCTGTGGCCTACTGAACGATTTTTTTTGTAAAGCGATGGCTTGGTCCCAACAAATTTACTCATGAACACCTTCCTATTCATTTTTAATTCATGCATTAATCTATCATAAGTATGAACATTTAATTATGGCATAATCATATAGTATCAATACACTCCTTCTATTAACACTTTACTTACTGCTTGTGATTATATATAGCCTATTAATAGGCTTCTGGTAGGTAAAGTGTTAATATACACTTTACTGATACACTTCCTTTTTGATTAGTCGCTAGCATTTGCATAACATGGATGTTATTTCATTCAATTTTAAAAACAGAGGACACGACACACAATACGCTATTATAATCAGCTTGCAGGCACTTCATGTGAGTGGTATACCCATTCTCAAACACTCAAAGATTTTTAGGTCTGAAAATTCTCAATCGTTTGTGAATATTTACATATTTAAAAACATACTGGTCATTGGTATTTGCTGCACGGATATTATTTAGGTGTTCTGGGTTTGAGTTTTTTGCCACATTCACGGATATTATTATCCATAAAATATTTATTCATGAAAAATGTTTTGAAAACTGAAATCACAAATTCTAAGAGAATTTCTCGCAGCCCGGTATAATTAAGGTCAGGGCATAGTTCCGCAGTCAAGAAATACTAGTCGAAAGTACCTGTAAATCCTATCTCTGGCCCTGAAGGTTTTACCACCTTCCCTGCTGTTATTCACTCAAGGTATTGTTTACTGATTAAATAGACAAGGTTACATAGTAGGGGGATTGGAAGTTAAGTCTTCTCTATTTGCAAAGTATCATTAGCTGTAAAATGAAATTTGTTAAGGATAATAATCTGTTTTTTCTGAACCATCTTTTTGTCAACCTCCCTCTACTGCTACGTTCAAAAATATGTATGTCAAATGATATACAGTAGAAAGTAAAAGGTTCATTTAGCAATGAACTACAAATTTTTAGCACAATATAACTAAAAAATCATAAAATCGACGATCGTTTCAGACGATCAATGGTTGTCCTCCTTCTAGGATTGTAAAATGTCGAATTATCGAGAATCGCTGTTATTCGACATTTTTACTATCCTAGAAGAAGGACGACCATTAATCGTCCGAAACTATCGTCGATTTTATAAATTTTTAGTTATATTGTGCTAAAAAACGTTAAATGAACCTTTTACTATCTGTGCACAATGATTGTCATTTCTTCGTCTATACAGTAGAAACTCCATTGTCCAGACTAATTGGGACCAAAGACATCTGGATAGTTAAATACAATTAAAAAATAAAAAAAAAACAGGAAAAATTTACAAACAAAGTTGAAAAATGCTGTGACAACTTTATTAATGTACATTAGACTTACTATATGTGTATAAAAAAATTATGTCTCAAAGGTTTTAAACTACATAATAAGAAACTTCCAACCTACTGGCACATGGAAAAGAGGTTCTGTTATCATGGGAGCCGTCCCCCCCCTCTCCCCCCTTCCTCATCTTTACGAAGGCGGAGGCACTTGTTTCAAAAGGAAAAAAAAAATCTGAGTTCTTCATATCCAGACGACTGAGATCCAAGTAATTGAGTTTCTACCGTAGGCTATATGAATTTAACCATATACTCAATATTATTTTTTCTGCTTGAAATTATGTAAAAACATTGAATAGAAATAAATTATTTTTAACATGCAAATAAAACTTACGAGTTTGATTTAAAATTCTGCTGTGATATTCCTTACTTATTGAAATTGTTTTTTCAAATTTTTTCCTCGGGCCAAACTTCAAAAGGAGCCCCCTTCCGCATCCCTGTTTGGAAAAAATACGCACAAGAAACGAACAGAAAATATTACTATTCTCTAACAGGCCTTTGCACTTCAATCCCCCCCATACTTTAATTCATATTTTTTTTTAACTGTATATAAGGTTTGAATGATTTCCATTAGAAAAATTCTTACATTGTATTTTATCCTTGTTTTAAATTTCAATTGGAATATCTTTTCCCCATTACACTTTTAGTTGGAAAGGTGGGATCTGTGCTGCTTCTTGCTCTGCAATATATATATATATATATTTACTTAGTTTTTATAAAAAAAATAAAATTTTGTCTTTCGGGAATAGTAGATTGAATTTGGATTAATGCATTATGTGTAAAATTTTCTTTTCAGTTGGGGAAGGTGCCATTCCCAGCAAATGGAACTGCAATTTGCATCCTCCCTCTTTGAAAAGTCAACATGGTTATCCCCCCCCTGCATTTATTCTTAACAAGTAGAATCATATACCAAGTCAAAGAGTAATCATTGAAAATAAATTAATCTAAGACAAAAGTATTAATTTAAAAAAAAATTATAAATTAGAAGAATTGGGAGTAGTCCTCATTAACAACAAAGTAATTGAAATAGTTAAGAAATTGATTTCCTAGGTGTGACTATTACTGCAGATTTGTGTTGAAATAAGCAGGTAAATAAAATTAGTAGGAAAATTAATTCAGGATTGGCTATCATAAGAAAACTATCAAACGATATTCTAAAAGTGCATTGATAAATTTATATTTTCCTTAGTTATAGCCATTTAATTTATTGTAACTGTATTTGAGGTAATCTAAATAAAGGAATTATGAGTCTAATTAAATTATTACAGATTAAATTCTTAAAAATTATTGAACATAGAAATGGGCTTTGTTGGAATGAAATATTTGTTAAATATGGTTTACTTCCAACTAGCATAGTAAATTTTGCATATCATTAAAATTAATGCATAAAAGGATTAAGGAAAACAAACATACGGATGTAATAAAACTTGAATATTTTAATAGTGACATACATTTAAAAAGAAAAAATCAATTGAAATTACAAAGGATCAGAATTGAATTATTCAGAATGGGAGTAGAATAGCCTACATGGCAATTAAACATTGGAATAAAATTCCTTATGATGTAAAATACATAAATAGTAAAAATTTATTTAAATTTCTGTTGGATAGCGTTTGGGTGTCTGCTGAAATGTTTGGTCCTCAGCTGGTTAAAATTTACTTTTTTTTACTGAGGACCCGCCATTTGTTTGCAATGGGCATCACAGTTATGTGTTAGTGATTATTTTTATATGTTGTTTACTGGTTGATATTTGTAATTCATATGGGGATGCTATTGTGACAATGACAAATTATTATTATTAAGTATCATCAATGTGAACATTTTTTAATGTGAATTACTTTCAACGTATGAAATATTTTCTAAATACCCGTGAAACTCTATAGTAATGCGATTCTATTCTTTCAAAATAGTGTGAACTTCTCCTAACATGGACAACTCTTTTTCACTGTTAATGTACATATTACGAGGTTTGAATATATTTCAGAAATATTTTTCACAAAGAAAAAGTATGTGGGCTGTAAAATACTACTTATATCTGTAGCATTTGTTATAACTAATTTTATGGTAATATATGCTGAAATAAACTCTTTATTAACCATTCTCAGAGTTCCTACACAACGTGGAATTGTCTTGAAATTGCCCCTAAAGGTCAGGGGAGCAATGAGAATTTTTGGTTAAATCAGAAAATGTCGGAGAAAACCTTCGTAACTTTCGTTCTAAATAGCTAAATCTCCCACAAATGTGAAGCCATTTTTCCCACGGGTAAAGTTCAATTAAAAATTGCTTGAGATAGATCAGGGAATTTTGCAAGAAAAGTCAGGGATTTTTCCCCTCCAGTGTGAGTGAGAATCCTGCATTCTGATTTTAATTTATTAACTTACATGAATTTGAAGCCATTTATATCCTTAATTTCAGTGGTGCGAAGTATTATTGAATCTTACATCGGACGAGCTGCGGAAAATACCCTTTGGATACTTCAAGGTAAATGTTAACTATGCCTCAGTCATCCATATGCTATTAGTTTCTCCTGTTAATGTATTTAAAAGAATATATATATATGTATTTATTTTCAGGATAGCTGGCCGAAATCTCTCCTCCGTTTTTTCGAAAGTGCAAATAAATTTTCAGAATATCGCTACCAGTATCAACTGGAAAGAGACATGGCAGCAGTTGTTATACAAATCCCCGAATTCATAAAGCACAAGACTCCAAGTAAAAAATTGCACGAAATAAAACACATGGCAACGATAGTGCATAAACTTTCAGCAAAACATGACTGTAGCATCGTGGTTGATATTGGATCAGGCTTGGTAAAAATATTTGCATTATGAAATAGGTGTTGATGTATATATGTATTGATATGTGATGATGCTAAACATTGAAGAATAATTTACAAAAAAAAGTATACAGAATTTATAACATATGTCATAGTGTTAACACATTTGTATATTGTATTCATCACTAGTCCAGGTTGGATTCTGTTGGTTGCGTAGATTCCATGTCACTTTTTCTGCTCTCCGCTGTCTGGAGTTGGGTTCCCTATGCCATGTGCATATGTAAAAAAGTTCATAAGGAGAGCTACAACTCCATATATATATAGCCACAGACTTAGGAGTCTTACGGCCCCTAAGCAGTTAACCAAGTAATCCCCCCCCCCACCTATTTTGTAATTTTTAAAAAGAATCGTTTACTTTTTGTTTATTTAATGTGCTTCGACCCTCAAGGTCTGTTTATACCTACATATAATCCAAAGTTTGGTTTCCTTGGCAACAGAGGCTTAAATTCTTTGTGAAAACTGTAGGCCCATGCACAGCATGACCTTTACTCAGGGTTCCCAAACTACCTAGGAAATTTTCAATTCTTAGGGAATTTGAAATCATCTCTAAAGGTCAAGGGAAAATTATATATTTTTTTTGGGGGGGCAAACCTGGGAATGGTCAGGGAAACCACCTTAGCTTCTATTTTGAATAGTTAAATCTCCCAGGAACATGAAGCCGTTTTCCCCCATAACCGAAGTTCAGTTGAAAGTTGATTATGATTGGTCAGGAAATTGTGCCTGGAAAATCAGGGAATTTTGCCAAAAAAGTGGGGGGGGGAAAGCCTTAACTTCCGTTTTGAATATCTAAATCTCCCACGAACATGAAGCCATTTTCCTCACAATCTAATTCAGTTGAAAGTTGCTTCTGTCAGGAAATTTTGGCAGGGGAGTCAGGGATTTTTCTTTCTATTTTTAGTTTTTTATTTGGTTGCTTTGTATCTTATTTTATTGAACTTAATGTAAGATGTAAAGTTTTTGTGTTGTATTTCTTTGAATTAAAATTTGTTTGTACATTTTTGCTTGTAAAAATGCAATGACATTATTGTGCATGTATTTCAGAGTTATTTGGATCAAATTATCCATTATAACTTTGGTTTGACAACCATAGGCTTCGAAAGTGACCTTAAGAAATTGCTAAATGCAAAACAACGAGTAAGTTTAGGTAATATATATTTTTTCCTATTAAAAACATCAAGTATGTATACATAAATTTCCAATTATTTGAACTATCCAGTTCACCATATCTCAATCCTTCATGTAAAAGATTTTAACCTTGTGGTGACCGAGGTATTCACCAAATTGTCCTTGTGGACATAAGCATAATGGATTCTTTAGTGAAGATAAGACAATTTTAATAATGATTAAAAACATTTAATTAAGTAACTGTGCTACAATTAATGGTGTACACAGGAAGTTGATAGGATCATAACTCCCCATTAAGTTTTGATTGCTGTAAACTACAACATTGTATATTTTATGTACGCATATATGTATATCACTAACCTTTTTCAATCCACTGCAGAATGTAGGCCTTTCTGTTATCACACATACACATAGTACAGTCAAACAAATATAGAGGAATCGGCCTTAAACTCACCACCTTGACCTGACGTGTTGTCAAGCTGGACTTACAGTTTAATGAAGTTTCCGAACTTTGATCACCACAGCAGAAGATTTACGCTAAGGCAGGACTCATTATGTCACCCACCTACGGAGTGACTACTACTGGCGCTGCTTCGAAGTGGCACTCTATCTAGATAGAGCCAGTATTCTTTGCAGAGGACTGCTTATGACATATGCAGTAAATCCTTCATATAACGTACTTCCATATAGCGAAATTCTCTATATAGCAAAGTTTTGGTAAATCCCCATTACATATGAAAGTGTTTCTATATAATGAAATTTTTAAAGACCAAAACAGAATATAGAGTGGTCATGTCAGCGACATCAGGGTCCCTAATACCGTGGGAATACAATACGATTTTAAGGTAAGTGGCAAACAAACAGAATGGGGCACATCTAAGGGACTTTAAACTCTCTTATAAAATGCATACACACCCATATGTCTGGTTGCCCCCATATGGTGGGAAGCTGCTAGTGTAGGAGCAGGCCCCAATTGTCTTTGAATACACTGTATTGTTTGAATAGTAATACTTATGGCGTGATTTTTTTTTTTTTTTTTTTCTCGTTTGATTACCAGAAATCCAGACCTTGCAAATTTCCCACAGGGGTGCTAACACTTTTATGATGAATCACAATCACCATTTGTCGTGCAGCAGGATATTAAGAGGTTTTTTTTTACAAAAGCATGAATGTGTATGAAAGAAGCATTAAATACGTTTTCATTTTAAGGTAAGAATTGTTCAACTCATTTTTTTTTTTTATGTGCATGTGTATTTCATACTTAAAAATATCTATTTTTAAATGGTTAAATATTGTTTATGAGAAAAATTTGTTAACTGAAAAACAGGATTTTAATTTTGGTATCATAATGACCTGCCCTGGTTCATGAATACACATCGTTTCCACATAGCGAATTTTCTATATAACGAATTTTTTTTTATGGAACCGTCCATTTCATTATATGGAGGTTCTACTGTATATATAAATGTAAGCCCCCTTATGACATGCACACACTTTTGATTGCAACCGAAGAACCATTATCCTGTGTTTCTCCCTAACGGTGCCAAAAAAAAGTGCTTACTGACAGAAACGACGAGAGGGGTCTACAGCCTAGTGGCCTACGCTGGCTAGGTCCTATGCTGTGGGAGAGCCTGATCCATGGGACCGGTCCACGTGAGCATATGAGGGGGGAATGTAATTGTGGTTATTGTTCTCCCACATATTTTAAATTGCAGCTTGGAAATAATCAACGTACTTGACTATTTTAAAACACACACGTTTATTAGAGAAAAAAAAGGTACGTAGTGATATACAATATAATTACGCCATTTTATGACGGAACCTCCGATTGAACATGCATACTGGTGGATGAAACCAGAGACTGATTCGTTTTTAAGAATCCAGAGTACATTTATATAATGCCGTTACCAAACGCCAAAATATAAAAAGAGTAAATATATAATTAAATTTGTATTATTGTTGATTATCAGAAATGCAAAAACAAAAGTTATGTAGTTATTGTAATCGCAAGTTGCAAGGTTATTGAAGTCTGTAAAGTGGAGTTCACCACAAGCCTTCGGACCGCGTTGGCTCTCGGTGTCTCTATTTACTGACTGTCACCGTAGTCCAGAGGTTGGTTTCCTAGGCCTTGAAAGGTTTGGATTCCTCGAAAAACAACAAGTCCTAATGCAATATGACCCTTGCTTTCTTTGCACCATAAAAATCACAAATAAACAACCAAAGCATAGGAAACGAAAACATATAACTGGATATGTCAGCATCACAATGCAAAGAAATTGCAAATCTGGTACTCACAAATGCTACCAGATAACTTTGCATTCAGCGTGTGTGTATGCATTCAATGAATTCTTTTGCAAGGATGATATAATCCTCAGTCCCCAGCCCCTTTAACATTATTATCTAAATATTTAACGTTATCATTAATCTGGATGATTGAAACGTACTTTATTTTTTCTTAAATTTTATTTGTAGGAACGTGCCAAAACAACATGCACCACATTCACCAAAAGATCGAGAACACTGTAGAATGCCAGAACGTTCTTAGAAAAGCTATTAAAGATGCTTACATGAATGAAGTTCCTTGCGGTTGTGGAGAGCACGGATCTTCCTTAAGTATATAGAGTACTTCATGTTATACGACTGTGGTACTTTGTAGCACACCATAATATTAAAACAGTGTTTTAAATGCTGTATGAGGAATCGTTTTATCATACAGGTTTAAGATGGTTATTAGATTTAGCTCTGAATTATTTTGTGTAGTGAACCATTGCTTTTTTTTGGCGATATTACAGATAAAGGTACCCTTTTGCCGAAAGAAGATGCCAAGTTACTGCATTGATAATTCTGATTTACCCTTGGTTTTCTTAATTATTTTCATTTGTAGCAACATCTTTGTTTTATAAATTCTAGCTTTTTTTTTTTCTATTTTCGTGGTTTATTTGTGGTACTATGACATCCTCTGTTTGCAGTGGCAGAGAAAAGAAAGAACTTAGAAGTTTCAAGACCCTCATTGGATAATAAAATGTATTCTTCCTTCATGCTGAATCACTTGATGCTTTTAAAAACTGCTTGAGCTGTACACCCTCTCCATGATTTAGTAATAAATTGCTCTGACATGATTTAGTAAAAATTTTTTCCATGATTAGTAAAAAAATCATAATAAAATACAATATGGGGTAAATGCGACTTATATATGCCCTTGGAAACCAAAAAATTCGTTTGACTCGCTTTATCATAGTGTTCTTAATGAAACCAGCAATATCTCTGATGAATGCCTGTGTCTCTATAATTAATGAGTAATGAAACATTTTATTTTGATGTTATGCAGATAGGAAGACGGATCGGAGAAATGTTATTATGGTCGGCTTGCACAGTTGTGGGGACCTCATGCAATCCATGATGAAGCTGTTTTCTCAAATATCTGAAATTAATGTGTTTTTGTGTGCAGGCTGTTGTTACCATAAATTAAATTTATCAGGTATCTAATCTTAAGTAATCCGATTATTGTTAGTATGTATTTAATTATTGGAATAACAGTATGAAAATTATACTGTTGTTCGAAGTTAGATAATTATTTATAAAGCCGTACATAATTCACAGTATTTAACAATAAAATTAAACCTGTTTGAAATCACAGTATCAAGTAATACACAATTCACAGCTTTGAATAATATGCAATTCATAATATTGAATGATATGCAGTTTACAGTATTTAATAATAACATAATTCACAATATAATTCACAGTATTGACTAATACATAATTCACCATACTGACTGATACATAATTCACCATATTGACTGATGCACAATTCACCGTATTGACTGATGCACAATTCATAATATTGAATGATATCACAGTATTTAATAATACATATTGACTAATACATAATTCACCATACTGACTGATACATAATTCACCATATTGACTGATGCACAATTCACCGTATTGATTAATATGCTGTTCACAGTATTGATTAATATGCTGTTCACAGTATTGACTAATACTGTGAATAGCTGCTTAGGACATCGCATGTTTCGGTCTCAAATGCTTCACGACATTAGTTGACAAACCCAAAGGGTAAAGCTGTAACGGTGCTCCTAATCTGCTGTGCAATATAATTAAAACTATAAACTTTTTCAAATTCTAGTGATGAAAGAAGCTCGAGATTTTCAATATTTCACTTTAAGAAATTCTTTCCAGGAAAGGTTCAACAGCACCATCGAAACAAAAACCATAAATGAACCCAAAACAGAACATTAAAGCATTAATCCTTCATTGACCTTCGCAACTGCAATATTGAAACAACCTATTGATACCTCATTGAACTTCAAATCCTAACTTTGTTTCATTTTCCCTACCAGAATTTTGGACATCAGTGAAACAGGAGTATCTTGCAGTAACTATATACTATATCAGTGGCATAGCATTACTTCAAAAATGGGCCATCTCCAAATTTTCACTTCCCTTAAATTAAAAAAAAAAAAATCTGCAATATGTATTTATATATATTACGGTCAAGGGCGGACTGGGCCATCCGCCCCGGCCCGATGCGCCCTCATGGGCGATAGAACGCGTGCCTGCGAATGGACAAGCACTCGCACCCTCCGAAAGTAGGTACCCTTTGAGAGGACCCATTCCACCCCTGATTAGGATGTTCCTTATTTTTCAACCTCTTTTTTTTTTT
>QLNU02015003.1:130898226-130934756 GCA_006491805.2 Dysdera silvatica | reverse complement strand
GTATTTCAGTCAACTTTTTAAAGAGGGGGAGAGGGGGCTGGGCACATCTGAGTATTTTGGCAGCAATCGTAAAACTATAAAGGGTGTATATGTTTAGGGGAACATTAAATAATTATCTAGAGAAAAAATATCTTTCTTTAATAACCTATAATTTGCCTCATTTTAACATTTCAGGTGTCTTATTGTCCAGATAATCTGATAATGAAATTTAAATTACACTTACATCCTTTTAAAAATCATTCGATTTAAATTTTCGGAACCCCCATAAAATAATTTTTCAAAGCAGTGCCTATCGATAATTATGTTTCATAAAGAATTTTTATTATCACAAACGATATCATAGCTCATGATATTGCCTTTTTTCAGCAACCCTTATATATTTCCCTTTATGTTTTCCTTCAATCTTGGACGTCGATGTTTTATAATCCCATTAAAAGTGCAGTCGAATTGTATTTTTCTTATATGTTTCAGTTGCTGCAAGCACTTCTCCAACCAATTTGGGAAAGTGTTATCATCAGGGACCGAATTGATTACTTCCAACAACATGGGATTCAAAGCGACATCTTAGTGCTCTGCGAGGAATCTGTGACTCCAAGAAATTTATTACTCTGTGCAGTTAAATAATTTGCATCTATATATAAATGTAGTTTAATAAAATGATGTAATGTTTCAAATTGAACAGCATCTAAAGCATTTTGCGTGTGTTCCATCATTTATAAAAAAAAAAAAAAATAAAACTTATTTACTAGCAGTTATGTACTAAACCAAGGTTCCCATCCTATCAAAGTAAACCATACCAAAAAATATTCCTAACTTTTCCAAGTTTTCGCTGATGGATTGTTGGGACCTTATTGTGGTGGGGAAAATGGCTTCACGTTTGCGAAAGGTCTAGGTATTCAAAACAGAAGATTTTCCCTGACTTTTCCAGGTTTAACCAAAACATATTTATCCCTGACGTTCAGGGACGAATTCAAATTCCACTGAGAATTCTAGGTGCATGAGAATCCTGTAAACCCCTCATTCTAATGTTGTGTGCACCTCAGTTTTTGGTCAAAGGGTGTCGTGCATGTTTGCCAAGAAAGCATTGTATTTATGAAACGTAATTTTTTTTTCCATCACATAATTTCAGTGTCTTTTTGCAGTACATCTTGTCTTTGCAAATTCGAATGCAGACATTTTTATACCTTTTCTTTGTGGGTAGGATGGAAAATATATTATAATACAAATGACAAAGTTCCTACTAAAATTCACTACATATACAGGAAGCTCAGACCTGAAGTGTTTGAAAATGGCTCATGACTGGGAAAACTTTTTGCTTCTTGTCTTTAGAAAAACTCTTGACTGTTTATCGCTAAAGATTGCTTGGGGAAACCCCATTAGGCTAAATGAATACCTCAGATCTTTCATTTACTTCCAATTTAGCTTTTTCTAGCCAAGGCAGACACTAACCAAAATGCAACCAGATAAAAGTTGCAGTAATCGTACACTCTATAACAAAAAAATCGACGCACCAAGAAAGAGTTGTCCGATTGTAATGAAATTTCGTATGCAAAGACATTTTGACCGAACATGCAAATGATTAAAATTTGGTGTCCAATGAATGAATAGCGGGAACTCCAGTGCATCGGAACTGCGCATTCAGCAGGTGTATATAAGGAGCGATTCTCAATATGTGGTCAAAATTTCTGTTGCATTTTGACTGCGGATATCTTACGTCGACTGTAACAATGCCTCGCCGAAAGATTCGTGCTCATTACGAGCATATGTCAGAGTTTGAAAGAGGCTGGTTGGACGAATCGAAGAATCGCTGGACATGTGGGTCGAAGCGATGCGACGATTGGACGGTGCTGGCAAGAGTGGGTCAACAACGGCAGTGGTCGACCTAGGGCCACAACAGAACGGGAAGACAGAGCGATTGTCAGAGCAGCTGTCACAGCACCGGATTCGTCGTTATCAACTATCAAAAGTGTGGCCCGCACACATGTGTCCAACATGACCCTCTGCAGACGACTGAGAGAGCGGAATTTACGCTCGCGCCGACCGTTACGCCGCTTACCTCTCACGCCTTTACACCGTCAAGTCCGATTACAGTGGTGCCGGGCTCGATCAACTTGGAACTGCGCTGACTGGGGACGTATAGTCTTTAGTGACGAGTCCCGTTTCCAACTGTGTCCTGACGACAACTGCAGACATGCCACATGACCTTTGCTGTCCTTGTGCCATAAAATAACAAATACACCTGTGAGGAATGCAAACAAAGCTTACACTTAAGCCAGATATGTGGGCAATTGCAAACAATGAATACTTAAAAAAAAAAATGAATAACCTTTTTCTTCCTGAAGATTCTAGATAAGAAACATTAAGTACTAAAAGTAAAAAAAAAAAGTTCCATTTTAGGAGCTACAGATTACTTCAATTTGTCCAAATCTGGGTCACACTTACCCCGCTTCACCCATCCTCCATAGCCAAAGTAGAAATGTAGAGCTATTTTTGGTTAAGTTGGAATGAAAAAAACCTAAAACAGTCATTCCCTCACAAATTTGTCTCCAAATCATTTACCTTGTCAATGACTTTTAAAAGTGTATTGACAAAGATTGGTTGGTTGGATTTTCACGATGCAAGAGTCACAAACTAGGATTACAAAATGCTATGGTACATCTAAACAATTTCAATGGGAAATATTCATGTTTATTTAGATTTTAAGCAAATACTCAATGGAAGAAAAAGCATGCATGTTCCACCATGGTGTGCCCCATTTGTATTCTCATGGATTTTGTGCCTTTAGGAGTCAACAGAACAACTAGCTTGACATGACTTCCCAAACTATGATATATTTGCATTCAATCATACTTACTGAAATTGAAAATTAGCTTAATGAATGCATTAATCACCTCTCTTAAGACAGCATGTGATAGTTTAGTGGTATTATTTTTATTATTGATTAATATTATTAATTAATTAATTTATATTGGTCTAACTAGACTCGAGGTCTGAGGGGCCACAGCACTTCTTAGACTTTGGATTTTTATTTCAGTTGCTTGGTTTCTCATTGGATCAGATTTTATCTAGGAGGGTTGCTTCCCCTCCCCAGTTACACCCCTGCTTTTGAATTATGAAACATATACACATCACCAAACTTGCAAGAACTTAAATCCAGTCCAGTCTGTTCAAACATTGTGATGGTAATAGATAGAGTACTCCCATGAACGGGATTGGGACATATACGTTAAAGGATTTCAAGTATTACATAAACACCTTGGGGGGGGGGATTGAAATGGCCAAAATATTGCTTATGTAATACTTGAACGCTCTTAAATGTGTAATACAGTTTTTTTTGTTTTGTTTTTTTATATGTTTTTCAACACACAAAAATTAAATTTATTCTTCACAAACAAAATTCAAATATTTGAGGTAAAAAACTCAAAGTAGCTCAAAATTCAGTAAAAAATTATAGCAAAGCTGTATGCAAAAGATTTGCGAATATTAAAAATAGTTTTTCTAATCGGCAAAATGACAATATTTCAGTTTAAATTACGCCTCACAGCTGTACAGTAATACAGGGTTAATCTTCGGATTGAATTCGTGATAGGGCTGCCACTGAAGTTTTGATATATGACACATGAAAAGGGGCTTTATTTTCTTGTATAATTTTTTTTTTATTGCCACCTTTTATTTCTAATTGTTCTAAGCATTAGATAGAATAAATTAATTTTTTCACTCGGGTAATTATAAGAATTTTAAATGTTTATAATTAGAACTATACCTTCTATATTGTTTTTTAATTTTGAAATTGAAACAAAACAACTAGAAAAATTATACATTCTCTGTTATCAAACAAATATAACAACTTTGGCCAATGGTTAGTTAGAGCATCGCATTCTAAACCCAAACATAGTGACCTGCCAGAACACTTTTAAGTTTGTGCTTTTCAATCAGGCTAATTATAGGTTCTCCTATCATTCTTGTAAAATTCAGATTAACTTCCCATAAAAAATCCTATTTGGAGCATTCATTCCACCTAACTTGTTTCCTTAGTTGGTAATAAACTTACAGGCCTGCACAAAAGTTTAGACACAACACAAATTTGAGTATAACAAAATACTATTAAAACTGAAGAAGTAGGAACTTTAATATTACGAAGTATGAACACATGTAATATGCAAATTAAAAATTTGAGAACAGAAATCACATCAGTAGCGAACTTGCTGCAATATATAACTTAAAATAAGTAAAATATGTGGCACAAAAGTTTAGGCACAAACATAAATTTTAGCACTTGCATAAGGAAATGAACAATTTTAATAATCAATGTAGCCACCATTACTTCGTATTAGATTAAATACGCGGTCGTTCATTGAAAGCACAAGATTTTGAAAGGTTTCTGGTTCAAAATTAAACCACGCTTCTTCTATAGCCTTTTTAAGTTCTAAAACGGACGGATATTGCTTTCCATTGGCATACACAACATTCGTTAGTATGCCCCATACATTTTCGATGGGATTACAGTCAGGACTAAGAGCAGGCCAATCGAGAACTGTAATATTTTTAGCGCTCATCCATTCTTTTGTTGACCTGGATGTGTGGATGGACGCATTATCTTGTTGGAAAACCCAGTTTCGTCCACATAAAAGTTCGCCAAAAGGTAATAGGTGACTTTCAAGAGTTGCCTGGTATGCCTTGGAATCTTGTTTTCCATTCAAAAACGCCAAAGAAGTCTGTCCATTGAAGCTAAAGGCTCCCCAAACCATGACTGAACCTCCTCCTTGACGTCTGCTGAACCGACTTAAGGGGCGTTTTCGAAGATCGTGCCAGTAGTGCGAAAGGCCATCGGGACCATCTAAGTTCCACTTTTTTTCATCACTAAATAACACCTGCAGCCATTCGTCACTGTATGATATGTGCTGCCTTGCCCATTGTAGTCGTGCTTGTTTATGATGTAATTGCAAGCAGGGCTTGCGGCGCATTTTTGCATATCTCAAATGCCTGCATTCTACAATCCTTCTACGTATGGTTTCTCTTGACACTCGCATTGCTAACGTGTTTTTTATTTGATTTGCAGACAGGCTTTCATTTGAAGCCAATCTTCGTATTTGTCTATCATCCCGAATGCTGGTCACTCGAGGCCTCCCAGATCGTGATTTTGGTTGATACTGATCACCCCGGGATAACACTCGATAAATGCCTCGCTTTGAACGGTTCAATGCAACAGAAATTTGAGTAACAGATTTACCTTTAGTTTTCAGCCTCCAAATCTTCAAAATCTCGTCATTCGTAAATTGCTTTGACTTCGGCATCGTTCTAAGCATTCTAAATTATTTCAGGCCTTATATAACAACTCTGGGAAACGCCCCTTCGATCACTTGGGAACTTCGCGCCGTTAATTTGCATAAATCTGACATATGTGCCTAAACATTTGTGGCATGCAGATTCCAATATTACGGTGTTGGGATATTTTGTTTCAGTACTTTTGGTAATCTTTTAAGTTGCACAATTTATTATTGGTTCTAGGATTATTTAGATACAATATCGGCGAAGTTCAATGCAAATTCTCGCTTTTATTTATAATTTGCCTCTGTGTCTAAACTTTTGTGCAGGCCTGTAGCTTGTTTGGTACAGCATGATCTTAGCAATCTTTGCAACATACAAAAAAAAACGAATGAACAAAATAATGTAATTTTTAGATTTCTTAGTTTTGAGAAGAGCCTAGTTATAAGAAAGCTTTAAACTAAGTATAAAACTCTATAGATGGCAATTATAGGGATTATTATTATTTAGTTTTATACCTCATGTATTAATAATGTTTAATGAATTTATGTAATAATTATTTAGTTTATACCTTTTTGTTTTTTCTGGTTTTTATACCTTCTTACACGTCGTAAACATCTAAAACCTTTTATACTTGCGTATTCTCAACACTGCCTATGAATAATAAAGCTGTGGTTACAGATTGAACCATTTTCAATCACATTTCGGCACTGTATTACACGTACAGTAGGACTTCCATATATCAAAAATCTATTGAAATTTATGTGAATCCTCACCATCTTATTACATAGAAAACCTGATTCTGTATATCAGAAAAAAAATTATATATAAATTTTTCTACAAAAAATCAAGAATTTTTTGTTCATCCAGCATTTCAAAACATCATGGATTTTAATTCATCGAATACATTCCCACAACGTGTTTTACAGGTTAAGTTTGAACACTTTTGAAGTTTTTTGAAGACCATCAAAATTTGTTGTACAGCGAAACAAAGTTTATTGCAAAAATATGAATGCTTTACATACATCTTTTTCAATGCATGCTCAACATATTTTTCTTATTTTATTTTCTATGAACATAATGGGATTCATATTTACTTATGAAGAGTACATTGATTAGGAAATGTGCTTCTAAATACAATACCACACAATGTATATGTATTAAAACAGGTAGTTTCTATATTTCAAAGTTCTTTTATAGAACAATTGACTCTGGTATACGAAGGTTCTACTGAAATTACAGTTTAAAAGTGAAATACACACAAGTTAATGAAAATGCTAATTATCTGTATTTCAGACTGATGATGGATACTAGTTATTGTCAGTCGCATTATACCACTCCCGCAATGGGAAGTATTTAATAATTAAAATGTTCACATCGTCTTAAACCTTGCATTAAAAAAAATTAATCTTTAAATGAACTGCAATATATTAATGAACACAACATTTAAAACGTAATTGTAATCATTGATTTGTACTGTGGGTCATCAAATAGCAAACAAGATAGCAATAAATGGAATTGTTCGGCTGTGAGTTTAACGGTGTGAAGATAGCAACCGCCATGCTATGCTGGAACCTGCAGTTTTAAAAATCCAAACATCTTATGGCCAAGGTGACAGTGAGCCAATAACTTTTATTTTTGACACCATTGAAAATCAAATCCAAGATAATAGCACAGTATGTGAATGTGTTACCACTGCAGGGCCCAATAAACAGAAGGTGCTTTTCCTCGAACATTTCAAGATCCTTTCCCCTGCTGGCAAGGGAGCTGCTTTTGCCAAATGGCAATTAACAAGTTAAAATAGCAACACTTCAGGGTCTAAAAGCCTTAGCTGTAAAATTGCTTATAAGGTTTGACTCAATGTATATGAGTATGAAGCAATATCCTCAAGAATTAACTTTCTAAAGGGCAAGTTCAGATCCCAACTAACTGCTAAGCTCAACAATGTAATGAGAATAGGTTTCACCAACTTTACTTCAAAGTTCGAAAACGTCATTTAAAATTTAAAAAAAAAAAAAGCAATTTTTCTCATGTTGTAAACATGGGCATAAATAAAAATGGGTAGAAATTGTACTTTGATTTGTACATTATATTTTCTGTATTGCTTGTGAATCGACAAAGCAGAACAAGCATGTATATTTCAACAATTGTGTTTTATTTGCAAGAACGTTATTTTTTGCTAGAGAATAAAAGAGATGAAAATCATATTTCAAGTTAGTGTAGGGCTTGACCACATTTCCCATCCTAAGCAAGTCGGGGAGGAAACTTTTTTGAACATTGCCCTCCATCACAAGTAATTTGTGATCCCTGATCTATATCAAGCTAGAATGTAACTTCTATGTGAATCACCATAGTCATTATGACAACACGAAGCACCTCATTGGTTGAATGGGTGTTTATCATAACAGTGACACTCTTGTAAAGTTTTAATGCTTAGAAAATAGTGTAATTTGTTTTGATTTCCGATAAAAATGGAATAATTTGAAAACTACATTTTACTGCACCCAGATGCATTAGATGATCATTCTGTCATATAGCATGTGTCATTCCAGGTTGAACAATTAGTTGATTTACGGTGTGAGGGTTGTGTTGCACCGTAAAAACCAGTGCAATGAAAAAACAGACGTGTGATGAATAAAACCTTTAATAAAACAAATACTAAGAGCTTCTTTACAAACAATATCTGTTTCACTTGCTAATGAGATGTTCTGCATGATGCAACAAAAGAAAAAACGACTGGATCCAAAAGGATTTAATGTTATCGACTAAAATCTCAGTGTCTTGCTTGACTATCAAATAATGTATTTTCAGTCTTGTCGCCAAAAAATCCCTCCAACTGGTCGTGCTGTTCAGGAAATGCAGTGGCAATAAGAGGTGGCTGTTTGAACTGATTCAAATCTGAAAAACAAATGTTGATATGATCACTCGTGTATTCAAATGAGTTTTAATTTACAAAAAGTTAATTCAAATTAAGAGTCTAGTTAGTTTTCTGAATTTAGTTTGACTTACCGTGTTTGGTTAACCAAAAGTAGATGCCCATAGTTATCAATCCCATGGCTGTAAAGGTGCTGGCCAAAATTGTTTTCCACTCATCAGCAGGTGCTATTTCACAGGGTTGACTTATACTCATGTGATACACTAAAAAAAAAAAATTATTTTACTTTTATCGATAATAACTAACATCGGAAATCTCTCTAAAATCGTATTGTCGTTACAAAATCCTGTACATAAAAAATTACTTCAAATCAGATACTCAAATCTATTTCACAAGGAAACCTAAAAAACAGAACATACTGAGGAATACTAAAAAGTTAGGACATATAATGTTCTGACAATCCACATTTTATGCTCAAACTAAAGCTATATGTATGTGACTAGGGCTCGACAATTCACAGCAAATCATCCTCTTCATATAGGAATGGCACTCATCTGCCTCTGTAAGAAAGCTCAGGAACCTAGTAAGAAAGCTGAGGAACCTAGTAAGAAAGCTCAGGGACCTATAAGAAGAAAAGATTTAATACTCGCCAACTGCAAAAAAGCCAGTTACCAAGGGTGACTGGATTCATCAAGCTCTGTATATTAGTGTTTTTCAACTACTGGGCTATAACGTCAATTATACAGGGCCATGAAAGATTCTCCTGGAATTTCAGTTTTCTCGGCATTTTCCATGAATGATATTTTATGACGGAAATATTCTGAGCAGAATAATAGTCACGAACACATCAAAGCTTAAACTCAGAATACATAGATAACATCTGCGCAGAAACTGCCAGTAATAAATAAAACGTGTATTTTTAAATATATAAGTATTCATGAACAGTCATCAAGAATTTTCAGATATCAAAATCTTCCAGCATCATTGTGACCAGTCATGAAAAGTTCCTACAAAATAAGATCACAATGTGAGGTGCATTTTCTGTTCTTAAAACTGAACGAAACAACATCTGTGTTGCAAATCCCACTGACTAATCAGCAAAATTCATATTAATAGGAATGTACCGATACTCTTTATGATTATGCCATTATTCACACTTGCTGCAGTTTAATGTATGAACTTTAAAAACATTTAAGGTATTTACAAGTAAATGTGTCAAGACCAGGCCCTTATCCTATAAAATAAGAATTTACAGGGCATCAACCTAATAATGGTTGAGAAGCACTACTGTGTATGACTCGCCACCGAATTATAGAAACTCTGGTCCCGATACACTGGAGGTTAAACATTGATAATTTTGCTATCCCCAAGATGTGTAATAATCTCTTTAAACACACACATATATATATATATATATATGAAGATAAAAGCATTATCTCTAGTGTCTCGGTGATCTAGCTGGCTTTGTTTCATGTAAAATGGTCGCTCGTTCAACTATAGCCCAAGATGGTGCATCTTTTCCTTTCTTTATGACTTACCAAATCTTGCAATAGTGGGTCATGTATAACTCTAGTTTGATTTAAAGCACAGATCATAAGAACATTGCATCATTAATATTCCGTATGAAAACTATAAAAACACTTCCGAATGCCTTGGATATTAGTCGTTGGTAATTATGATATTCCGAGAAAGGGCAATATCAGTGTTCAATCTAGGATTAAAAAAGGGCAGGGCACTCTGCACTGAAAAAAAGGGCACTTTATAATTTTTAGGGTGCTTTATCAAAAAATTATACACTTTAATACTAACTAGATTGCTAACTAAAATTTTAACAAACTTATACACTTTTAATTATTCTTTTTTGACAGAAAATGAGATTTGACTAACCACTATATTTAAACTACAGTGAAAACCCGCTATAGCCTCAAGGGACTGAACTTAGTTCACTATATTTGGGGGTTTGTTGTATTCGATGACATAAGTATAGGAAATTGGACGGGGCCAAAAAAATCGTTCGTTATAAATAGGCGAAACGTATAGAACCAAAGGTATATTTTTGGTGGTGTTTTTTGGGAAAAGGGTGCAATTTCCAGTAGCGCACAAACGGATATTACGGGGTGCATGCAAGGGTGCAAGTTTTTTTTTTTACGAGAGCAGACAGAGCGCCAAGTACTTTCATAGGACAGGGAGGGTACTCTGCCCCGCGAAATAAGCCTAGAATGAACACTGGTAATATCTTAAATCTAAAAAGCCACAGAACTTATTGAGGAACCCTAAAAGATACAGTATTTACTAAAAAATAAAAGCTATAAACTGGAGAACTTTAAAAGCTACAGAACTTACTGAGGATTAACAGAACTATGCAGTTTCTTAAGGAACCCCTATATTTCATTTTATTCCCATGAAAGCTGAACTACAAGCTCTATGTACCTTAATTAGGAAATACAACTGCTAAGTAATCCACGGTATTAACAGAAAGTGGCTAAGTTAATTTTGCTGCAAAATGTTTAATTCTAACAAAAAATTTAGGCACATTAATAAATCGTTTCTAACATTAAGCATCTTCATGTGGAAACCCAATATCTTAGGGTGTTTCACTGAACGGTTAAGTTAAATCAAAGATGAAACTTTTGTGCTCTAAGGGGGTTAACAAAAGGTCATCCGAAACGTGGGACCAATGGTTTAAGGTGACTCCCCCCCCCAAACATGTCAGCAGAAGAGCTTTTCCCCTTACCCTGCAGTTTCTTCATAGAGAATTATTTTTGTTAATTACATGCTAAGAATATATTACACGCCAATAGATATGTTGCAGTTTAAAGCACAACGATAACTAAGAACCCACTGCCTCAGAACCCACATTTTCCAAAAACCCCAATCCTTTCCTGAGTGGGAACAATGGAGGATACAAAAAAACCGTTCTATGGTATCATTTGAAGGAAAGGCCAAACTTAAACGTAAATTTGAGTCCAAGCCAACTGTTGCCATGACACCAGAAGTTCAGAGAAATTTTGTTACACCTCAACCTTTGCCAACAGGTCTTAAAAGCAGAGTGCTGTCCAAACATCCTATTCGCAATGGCCATGGAAATTAGCTACCAATATTATCCCCAGAAGAATGACTTCACATCTACACTAACAGATCTTAAATCGAGGAGGAAGAGGGAGGGGGGGGGGCAGATCAAGTATTGACATATTCTGTGACTTTTTACCTATATTTCAGCGCTAGACCACAACAACACAGCTTTTGAAGGGAAAATTGAAGTGATTCAAATTTTTTGTTACGTTTAAAACACCAAGTTCGGGACTTTTCATGTGCAGTGATCCTTTCAGACTCAAAGGACGCCATCCAAGCAATTGTGAACTATTATTTACCTACCACTCATCAGGGAGTCATGGATTGCAGAACTTGAAGAAACACAAAGACAAGTTGTTCTACAATGGATTCCTGCCTATTGCAGTACACAAGGAAACAAGGCAGCTAGCAGATATCCTAACAAAAAAATGCACAAACATCCTTCAGTCCACCCCTTCCTACGTCATCAGATACAGATCTGCTACCTACGCCATTTATCACAGGGTCAGAAATATCCATAAAATCAGCCTCACATAAAGACTGAAGAGCAAGCCATGGAGAGAGAGGGAGTGTTGACAAACTGCTGAATCAACCCAGAGAAGAGGCCATTGTGGCATGCAGACTCACAATATATATATATATAGCCTTGCTTCACATTTACACCATATCAAAATTCTGGACAGTCCCCGGTGCAAATGCTGAAAGCCTGACCAATCGCAAACAAAACTTTCAACCAAACTTCTATTACAAATAGCTAAATGTCATGCAAATGAATCGGTTATTTTGAAAAGGGGTTATGTTTCATTGTTTTCCTATGGAGTTGACCCCTTTTCAAAATGACCGATTCATTTGCAGGACATTTAGCTATTTGTAATAAAGTTATGCATGTTTTCTCTGCTGACCTGTACAGATGATTCCAAATTCCCAAACAATTCCAAGTTTCTCAGATGCATAGGAGCTCTGCATATAAAAATGTCTATGACGTAAGATTTGTATATTTAGGAGCTGTTGGTAATTTATGGGAAATGAAGGGAGCCATGCTTCGAAGGAAGTTTGAAAATGCCTGGGAATCAAACCCCCGGAATACAATCGACAGAAAAACCAGGATAATGCTCCCATTAAAATCAGACTCAGATTAAGGAGACGATAGATAGATATATATATATATATGCATTACCATCATACCCCATTGTATATGGGCTTTTAATTTTATAAGTATTACCCAAAAATTCAGATCGACAAAATTTGAACAGTCTGAGTTTTTCCCCCCCTTTTTACTTCATATAAAAATTGGCATTTTTGAACATACAGTGTTTCTTTTCTTCCATTGTTAGAAACCTCCAATCTCCTTTCTCTTTTTCCTTTAAGATCTGAGGATTCAAATGGTGAGGTCGGTCGTCACGATGACAGGTTTCGTGGGCCAGTGAGACATCTGGAATTGCGTCGGTGTTGATAGCAATGCTCATGAGATTTCGACATTTGGCAGTAACATGGATTTCTGTGGATGACTCTTGTAAGACATTGGAGAGGATGCCCTTAGCGGAAAATCTTTGTTTAAATCTTAGGAGGCTATTTGCCATTTAGCGTCTATAAGAAAAGGAAATGCATTACTCATGTGCTAAAAACTAGTACCACTAATCAATGCAAATTATTCACTTTATTTACTTGCATATTTATTTTGACAATTACAGACTCTCGGTTAAACATGGTTACTACTGTCAATATGAAATTTACGAGTTTCGAATAGTAGGAATTTTAAGGGCCCTCATTTTTTTTTTTTTAAATGAATATTAAGAAATTTTTAAGGACTGTACAAACCCTGTTAAAGAATCACTGAATATATTTCCTGAACAGATAAAAACTGTCTGTACTCTCCACGTGTGAGTGGAACAAAAAAAAAAAATTCCCTCTCGTCGTAAAGATCGCCTCACAGCAAATGTTATCCAGACTTGTGTATCTTATCTGTTTTTGCGCAACAAATTCCTCTGTGTATCCAAAAATAGATTCAGTGCATGAGAAAATAAAAAGACCACATTTTATCACGAACAAATAATTAGATTTAGTGCACATCAATAATAAAAACTCCCATGCTAGTTAGATAACAATTTTATAACCTCAGTTACCTAGGCGATTCTCGATGACAGAAAGCACATTGAAAATTGAATTATTTTTTAAAAAAAAAAGGTGGAACGAATGATAAAAAGTTCGAGTTTAAATGTCCGTGTTTTACAGCGCAAAAACAGCAGAGTGGGAGGTAGGGAGAGACCATGCTGCGCTGTGACTTACACATCAAGTTCCAGGACAAGATTCGAACACATTTCTTTACATGAAATTTAAGACCGTACAGGCCCAAAAATAAAAATTATGGATACATCAGCAAGCAAGAATCAAATAAATCAGATAATCCATGAAAATGACTTCATACTTGCAATATTTTAATAAAATAAAAATTATAATATACTATATAATTAAACATAATCTAAGAACTAACAATTATGAAACGGGTTGAAAACGGAAAGTCATTCCCTAAAAATGATAAAGTAATTAACCTTAAATAAGACAATATAAAATGAATAAGTTAGATGATTAAAGTTAGCGGGTTCAGATTTATACTAAAATATAATCCCAGAACTGACATTTCACACTATAAGCCATTTTCAGAACTGACAATTTTTACAAAAATTTTCAAGCAGTTGCTCCTTAACCTCTTGGGTACAGATTTATTTGAAAAAATTCTTGCATTTAGAACGGGTTTAATTTGCTGATATGCGGAATAGTATATAAATGCAGTAGATATTATTTGTTATAACTATTATTTGATAATATTAACTTAGTAATTTGCAACTTAGGCAAAACAAGTGAATGACGAGTCTCTGTTATCAAATGAACCTAAGGGTTTAATAGACGTCATGCTTGCTTCTTACCTCTCTCTCACATTAAAATCAATTTACATGGACATTAAGGGCAAATCCATTGAGAAAGCTTTATCTTGTAGCCACTAATTTTATTTATTCATCTATAGATTCTAAACGATCTGCTGTTACAGCATATTCTTTGATTTACCAAAAACTTACAAAATCATAAACTTCTCAAACTTGAATTGGCCGGTGCCTGTGACCTCCCTCAACCCCTCCATTCTCAGAAACTACTTGAAAAACAATTTGTGCAAATGAGTGACTGCCTATCTGCAGTACTTCATGCAAAATGTGGTGTTCCCCAGGGATCTACCTTGGGGCCCTTATTGTTCAACCTCTATATTAATATATATTCCATCTACTAACTGCTCATAACCCTATCTGTTTTGCTGATGATACTAATACCTTCTTCAAAAGCACTGAAATCAACATACTAATCTCTTTGGCTAATACTAATATTGAATACTTTAACAGTATCTAATACTTAGTGCCCGCCTCGAAAGACTGCCTTCTTTTTACCAACGAAAAAGTAAATAAATAAAAAAAAGATCCTAACTATTTTAATATCAGTACAAATAATACGTTGATTTTGTTCTCACAAAACACAAACTTTCTCGGTGTAACTCATCAATCCAACGTAAAATGGAAGATATTCACATTAACAATATCTATACTAAAATTAGTAGAAATAGTGAAGTGATTTGAAGTGTCAGTTACCATTTACCCACTTGAACTCTTCTTCAATTTTACTACTCTGAGTTTTTCTTTTTTTTACTATTATCTCCTAATCTGAGGAAACACTTCCATGTCTAATCTCACTAGAGTCCTCACCACACTTAAAAGATACCTCCGCCTCTTAAATTACCAAACCCATTCTTCCCGAACTGCTGAAATAGCTTACAATAATCAGATATTGAAAAATCATTTACCTACTTCATTTCACTTTATTGTGCATGGATTTTAATGGGAAGGATGGCTGTCGAGGGCAGCACTGTAATTCTAGACAGGTATTAATGCCAGATATTATGACGGCCATTGGACCATGAAAGGGCACAGGGAAGCATTAAGGGGACTGTTAATACAAGAATACAGAGTGTAGAGAGTCTCGCACAGAGTCTGCATACAGAATCTCGCACGGGTGTCATCTAACATCTACCGAGAACCATGTACGATCAATTCATTCTAATGGGTAGCTAAAACAGATAGATGGCAAGAAAGAACATCCCAGGCCGGCTGAAACTCCTACAGGAGTCTACCGGACACCGTTGAGTGGGTAAGCGTTACGAAGCGGCAGGTGCGAACCAGCCCTGCAACCAGAAAGAACAAACCACCATCCATCCCGCCACAGAGTGCCATTCCGGTATCCCATCCACAAACCGTGATGCTTTCCTAGGACACTGTCGGTTTCCGCGAGTGGAGACAGTGGTCCAGCAGCACAAAGCAAAGACCGATCTGCGAGGAAACGGCAGAGCCCAAGCCCAGAATAGCACAGACGTCAATCCACCACGATCCAGCGGCCTGGATAATGTCCCAACCACTCCGACCCAAACGAGATGGAACCAAGACCCACCAGCCCAAACCACAGAAAAAAGCCATCCACTCGCCACCAAAGCTGCGACCGAACTCATTTACCTACAAAATTTCTGTCTTCATGTTTAACACCATACGAAAAGGCACTCATTCTGACATTAATTCAATACACTTCTCTCTGATCATATTTTACAAGAAATCTTGATCTAATAATGCATATAAGGTAATCACAAATGTCCTCTCCTTCACATATACACATACAGAGTAAAACCTCTCTTAACAAATACCTAATTATGAAATACATGAATACAGTGTTGCGAGAGCATGGAGGACACCAAAAAATCACTGTGCCCAAGGCACCTCACACTCCAAATACAGGCCCAGGGGAAGAATGTTGCACTGGTCATTCCTATTTCAAAAAGAAAAATGCTTTAGCTATTATCTAGAGAGAACTATGTGTGTTCCCACTGTTTGCAAACAGCACATTACAACGTGCATGGTATGAAAATTACATATTCGTTCATGTTGGCTTACGTTGAGCAGGAAAACAAGATTAAAGGCTTTTAGGGATTATTTAGAGATTTTAGATGAAAATAAGGACTTATGAACCAAAAACCGTTTCCCAACAAATTAAAGACCTGACAAACCCTTGAAACAATTTAAAATATACTAAGGCAGCAGTCCTCAATCTGTGCTCCGTAAAATCTTTCGTGTACAGCCGTGCTCGAAAATTAGATAAGAATTTCTGGACTTCCTGCTGAAAACAGAGATTTTTAAAACATTCCCATATGCGCTCACGGATCTACGGAGGGGGGGGTGATGGGCCGACTGCCCCCTTGTCCATCATAGGCGTAACTTAGGGATTAAACCTAGCGTATACTGGTGAAGGGGAGAGCAAAAAACTCAAAATTGCATGGGGAAAAGTATGATTTAGCCTCTTTTCTTTTTGAAAAAACTGGGGGCAAGAGTCCCCCCTCTAGATTATGCCTATGGCGTCCATTATTCAGAGGTTTTACTGGTGATACATACATACACAGGTAGACTCGTAATAGGCTTGCATTTAACATGCTTCTACCCCTCCCAAGAGGCATCTGCTGATGCAATGAAAGTACTAGGGCAAAAAATAAAAAAGGTATCAGATTTTAAAAAATTTAACTTTCATAGTTCAGGGGTCAAAATTAACTTTTTAAATCAGGTGCACAAGTGCACCCAAGTCTTATGCACCTGAGTCATAATAGTATAATACTATTCAATTCATTTTCTCAGCATAGTAATAGAAAATGTTTACAAAAATATTCACAATCAGTTATAAACCATGCCAAGAGGGAGATGGGGGGGGGGGCTTAGAGACCTGACAAGTTCCCAACACCCTAAAAAAGGCAACACAAAACAAGAGGCAATGCAATATACACAATAAATAACACTATTTCATTTTACAAACACCAATTTTGCATGCCGATATCAATTTCGAAAAAACAAGTATCTATATACAACGATCAAGATATTAGATGTTTTCTTAATTTACATTTGAATAGAGACAAATTATTTAGAGATTTTAAATTATCTGGGAGAGAGTTCAAACTCTTAGAACCTAATACTAACATACTGTTATGTAAGTATTGGGTTGTCCGGAAAGTTCGTGCCGATTTTTGGTAGGTGGCGTAAGGACAGGTCTGAATATATCAGAACGATTAAAAACAAATGGCATGCGTAAACATCGTAAAAGAAGGTACTTCAGGCATATTTGGCAAAAAAATTGTTTACGATACGTTAATTTTTGTCATATTTATATACCTCCTTTGAATATGGGAGAAAACTAAGTTGATTTTAGGCATTTAATGCTTTTCTTTCACTGGAAAGGCAAAAATGCCATACAAGCGAGATATGCGCTGTTTTTGGCGAAGGTGCTGTAGCTGAAAGAACTGGGCAGAAGTGGTTTGCTAGGTTTAAAGCTGGTGATTTCAACCTTAAAGATCAAGATCGCCCGGGTAGGCCCTCCACCACAGATGAAGATCAGATTTTAACACTGCTCGAGAATAACCCACGTTATACGACACGTGAATTAACAGGAATGTTAAATATGTCAAAATCCACCAAATTTAATAAATGTGTACTAAAATTTAAATCTTCTGCATTTCAAATTTTCTTCAAAATCGGCAAGAACTTTCCGGACAACCCAATAGTTTATTCTTGAAAATGGGATATTTAAATTTCTACAGGCTCCAGTAGAATATGGATTACTGTTGTATGTTGGACAATAAATATCTCTATTAAGATTTAATTTAATATATTTAAACACAAAAATACCAATCCAAAAAATTTTGTTAATAGGAAGAGTATTATGAGTTAAAGAAATAGGAGACAAGTTTAAAAGATAATATGCCAAATCTCCTTTGTATGTAAATATTCGCAGTACACCTACCTAGCATAATACTACTTAGATGGAAAGGTTCAAATTCACGGTCGCCACTGGCCCCAGGGCAACTAAATATTGGGGAATGGTGATTAAAAATACGACTTCAGTCACCGTACACACTCGCCACTTTATTGTTTCCCAATGCAATCCTGTCTGTTTTGACTCTGCAGGGAGGTCTCATTCTGAATCCACAAACTACTTACTATTTTTTTATGAAAAATGTTGATCAAACAAACCCTCCTAAGGCTTCAGTATTTAAATTTATTCGTGGTTTTACAGCTCAAGGACTACAATGGTCATGCTGCCCTGGGACCCACTGTTTTCCGGGGTATTATCTGAATCTCTTAAAGCCTAGGGAACCAAAACCCAGACTACAGTGAGCATCTTTAAGAGATCTAAGAGTAAGCATCTTTTGCAGTATTTAAAAGTTTTGGGGCCATGCAAAAGTGTCCTCTAATAAAAAGGGGCCTGCTGGGCAGTGGCGATTAATCGAATTCCTAAGTTTTAAGCTTCAAGTAACTAGCAGAATAGAAAGTAAACCTCAACATTAAAAATGGGAAAAATGTAAGTATAGAAATTATTATTAAACATATAAGCTGAAAAAATACCACTTTTCAAAATAATTGAACATTCATTTGTAATAAGCAAATAATCATTCAAAGCAAATGCAGATACATTGAGAAAATTATATAAAATTAGTCCATAGGTCACTGTTCTTGAAAAATAAATGCAAGTAGCCATGGTTTTGAATAGTTAGGTGCACTATGTGCATCCAAATTAAAAATTTACATGCATGGATAAAATTTCATGTGCACAGTGCACCCACTAATTTCGAACCCTGTCATAGTTTTAAAAAACCGGAAATCCTGAAAAATTGAGATTTCTGTCATGGCAACTGCATATGCACACTGAGTCAACCATGATGGAAAGTTTAGAAGAATCGAATTTAGAAAGCCACCACCTCCTGAAATAATACCCAAACGTTTTCATACTATCAAAAGACAAAAGTTACAATGATATTAATCGCTCTAAAACATTTAACGAATTTGCTAGATACAACTTTACAAAGCATTAGATATTAAATTACTCGTAAAGAAAAGAATGATTTTCCAGTTTGGTGGACGCTTTTTTTTTTTTTACGAGTAATTTAACATCTACTGTTGCCACATCATCCGCTAATATGAAAAAACTGTTACCTTAATAATATTGACAAAGCATTATTGGAAAGGGAGAGAGAGAACAAAGATTTACATCAATTAAAAAATACCAAATACAGTGAATTCAGTCCATAACAGTAATTTCCACCAGTCATAGGCACATACCGAAAGTTCAAGTGGGGGATGGGGAGTTACAAAGCTACAAGCCACATATTCTCCTATAATATACAAGATTTCAGTGAATGGAGGTACAACTCCATCAACATCCCTGATTGTGCCAGTGAAACCAGTCTCGACAGACAGAGTACAATGTTCAACCTTATCCATAATGATACAGACCCCATCCCTTTAGTATTATTATAGACTGATTTCACTATATCAAGGATTTCAGAATTACTTACATACCAAGTTTTTCCTCAATAACCAGCAACTCCAAAAAATTTTTAGTCAACGTATCAACAGTTTTCACACAGCAATGGTATATCAGAGTTAATAGCTTGGGAACTGTTCTAAAAATGTGGGTTTTTTTCCGCTGACTACTTCACAATGCAAGTTGAGTCCTTATCAGTTTTGTGAAAGTCTGCTGCAAAAGTGGCAATGACTTACGAAATATAGGTCGATATGCAACTGATACACGAAAGGAAATCTTGCACAACACATTGCTTTTCACAGTCATGGCAACCTTATTACACACGTTGACTGAGGAATAGTAAAAAACTTACCCAATTTATCAACTGTTGATTTAAAATTTCACAGAATTGAACTACCACAACCAATTTAAGAAATCAAGGACATTAAAAAGAAATGGTAACTATTTTACTGTATGGAAATCAAAATTAAAATAATTAGCATTAATTGAAAACCGAACTTTAGAAAGTAAATTCTAAGCAATTTGATGTTTTAATATTCCATGTATTGCACGTTTCCGTGAAAGTGCAGACGCAATCACTTTCTGTGACATGTATTGCCCCAGAGATGTTCTAAGAAATATACAGAACTTTTAGATTACAGACTTTAGCAACATCATTTTTTGTTTGTTTGTAAATTCTTGATCTTGTAAACTGTAAAACAAAATAGTATTATTTGTAAAACAGATTAAATTACTATGGACCCTTCTTTATGGACCTTCCTTAAATAATTGTAACAAACCCAAATAATCATCTTTTGAATTAAGACCAACACCAAATCATTTATTACTAAACCAAATGAACGAACACAAGGGAAGGTTTGGTGTATGGGGGCATAGCAATTAGAAAATAATGGCTGAAGCAGCTTCAAAAATGATCCTGGTTGATAGGAGTTTCAAGGTGAAAGGACAATTCAGGTTATGCTGCACTAGAAACACTAAGATGAAGTTATATGATTCAGCATTAAAACGTTATTTTGATTCCTTCTGAGCTCCCTCTCCCCACAACTTTCTTGCACCATCTTTCCCCAAAATTGAAGGACAGGACAGACATGACATTTTTTTTATGAAAAAAATACTTCACGGTAAATATTTTCTATCACAATTTCTTTATATTCGAATAAAAATACAATAAAACCTCTGAATATCTAAGATTCTCTGTCTATTATTCGTAATAGCAAGCATTGGTACTGTGCGCTGGTAAAGGGTCTGCTAAATTGAAGTCCACTGTTCTGGAGTGTCTGTTATGGAGGTTTTATTATATACGTCGAAATGTAATTTATAATGAATTAAAACATAAATATAAGTATCAAATATACGATACGACTAATCAAATTAACGAGCGTTAAACGCCCTCGATGAAGGTCATCTCAGGTTTCGACTTAAACCTTGGGGGGAAAAAAAAAAAGGAGCCAAACGGACCCAAAAACGTGGAAGAAAGGGTGGGGCAAAAAGCCAATAAACGATAAGGACTTAAAAATAGCAGCACTCAAACACTGAACAAGATAAGGATGAAAATTTGTGACTCCAAAATCAAGGAATTTCGACCACATTGGGAAGGAACAACCTTCGATGGGAAAAGACCATACGGCGTACATAAATTATATATAGTTTATATAATTTTTTATAAAAATGCAAATACTGACCAAAGCAAGCAAATTAGAGGTCTTTTTTTACTGAAAACTGACAAGAAATACGAAATTCAGACCAAAAACTTGAGTGCCTGCACTACTAGGCGTCAAACAAGATGAAAGGTGGTCTTAAGAGTAGTGTTACCGAAACTAGCTAAATATTGCTAAAAAATTGCCAAACGTTTTATAATGGGCGTACGTTGAAATCAACAAATAGTACAGTCGTAATGGACGAATCAGCTGAGCCCTGACTCAAACAGGGGCTCAAATTGGCAAAATTTATTTGTTATGTTTTTTTTTTCTTTTTTGTAAGAATTTAGAAATCCCAAAGCTAGCAAAAAAGTGCCCCCAAAGGCCAAATCAATCCCAATTCCCCGGTTTGCGTTTAGACGGCCCTGCAGCTGACAATTGAGCCCTGACACTGACAAAAAACCTTTTTGACAAAGTTTTGTTATTATATATATTGTATATTTATTATAGCAAAAATTTGGAAATTTAAAAATACAAAAAGGACCCAAAAAAACGTATGCACCTCAACGGTTCTAAATACCCCGTTTCGCCGAATGTATTTCTTAAAAAAAGGGGGCGTCATCGGTGGGCGGGAAGAAAAGGGTGTGCCTAAACTAAGTCAGGGGAGGTGTTGCGTATTACTCCTCCCACATAATTATCAACTACGTTTTTATCGATAATCTATTTAACAATCGATGATTTTATTTAGTTTTCAAGTTATTATAAAAATATATCCATATTAATTTTATAATTTATTTATATTACTTACCTGATTCTCGAAAACTATAAATACTATGATTACCAATTTGAACCAAAACTTTGGAATGGACTACCAGAGGAATTCAAAAATTGAAAAATAAAGAAGCATTTAAAAAAAGTCTAAGAAAATATTTTATACAGGGTAATGGAAACTAAAAAAAAATGGAAAAAACATAATGAAAGAATGAGTAATTCACAATTAGTTGTGTATCATCTTTGGAATCAGATTGTAATCTTAAGGTCCCATGCATGTTATATTCTTGCTGATATTTTCTTGAGACCTTTCATTGTAGAGTCTAATATGATGTACTTTTAGTATATATTGTCTGTATTTTCGCTGTAGTAACACAGTAGATTGTTATTATGATTTTCCAAATGAATAATAAATAAAGCAATGATTTACACACAGCAAGTTCTCCTCACGACTCGATTTCACGAAGTTCACACCAGCCATGTTTGTCTATGATATTGAAAATGGATGGGTTGGGCTGGGCTGGGCTGAGCCTACCTTCAATTATAACCACGCCTTCAAAGTACTCTTATAACCCCGCCTTCTTTTTCGGCGAAATGTCCAGGACACCTTTAATAGCTGGGAAAAAAGGCGCCGTCCTCATCCTGGACTCGAACCAGGGTCCCCACGTTGAGCCCTTGGTGTCTTGACCTACTAGACGAATGAGGACAAGAACAAACGCATTTTTCTCCGTATATGAGGATGTAAGATATTATTACCCTTCACAGGGATAAATACCACCACAAATAATGGTCAGCATAGAATAGCCTCGGGCGAGATTTTGTAAGCTTTTTCGGGAATTTATTATACAATAATTTTTGCCACCCACGTTTAAGTAGCTCAAACTAGAGCTTTTTTTATATTTGGAGAAAAAGAGGCGCCGTCCTCATCCTGGATTCGAACCAGGATATAATTATTTTGGTGCTATTTAAATGTTCTATATTCTGGTTTTGTAAAAAATAAAGTAAATCTTCTTGTATAGTAAGAGTAAGTTGCACAAAAAGGTTATGGGGGTGAATGACAGAAATTCCGTTCCGTATTCCTGAAGAAGTCTGGAAAGCGTCCAGTACGGTCGATGAAAAAGTTGGAGGTCGGAAAGGGAATCTGTGTGAACTGGGAGGGCAGTAGGTTCCAAAAGACTGGTTTGCAAAAGGCCACAAGCTGAGCAGTAAACCCTTTCTTTGCATTAGTTCTGGAACCGTAGGCAGTCATCCTACTAACCCTTTGCTCAATCAACGCCCCCTATAACTAGAGATGTAAAGGCTTGAAAAAAAAAACGATTTAAATCCGGGATAAAAACGGGGGTTTTTTTGGGAAGGGAATTCTCAAAATTCCCAAAACAAAAGCTTTTATGAACATTATGGGAATTTTGAATGGGATCGTTTGAAATGTATAAAACGATTTTCGCGTTATTACTTATTTTAAGAAATAAATATTAAACTAATCTTGATAATTAATCAATAACAATTTTTTGTATGTAATGCCTTAAAGTGGTAACATTATTTAATTTGAACTTAGGAACATTTCTAATGGAATATAATTTTGTCACCTAATAATAATTTCTGTTGAGAGAGGAAAGGGTAAAAAATATAGGTAAGAAAAGGTTTATTGAAATATTTCGGATCTTTTTTAAATGCCCGTTAACTTATGTTGTGCAAATAAGCGTAAACATTGTCAAGGTAGTTTCTTCCCATCAAAGTTTCCAACAGACCCAAAATTCCCAGTTTATTCCCGCGTTTCAATATATCAGAGTTTTTTTACATCTACCTATAACTAAGTCATAGGGGATGGTGTGCTGATCCACAGATCCACAGATCTAAGACAGGAATGAATTGGGTTCTGTGGCCAAAAGGTAAATAACAACTGTAATGTCATTAAGATTTTTAAATCATCGCTTCTTTTCCCCCCTCACAGAAACATAAGCAAAACAGACGGTTAACCGCTTTGTGGAGCTAAAAAACTATTTTAAGGGTTGTTGCACGCAAATTAAACAAGTCGGTGTTCAAGCAAAAATATATTTCTCCTTAAAATAAGATTATTTCTTGACAGAATTTTGTTTTGAATCAAAGCAAAGAATTTTCATTTCAATTAAAGACTTTTTCCTTTTAAGTCAATTTTTGGCAATCAACTTGATAATTTCCTTGGCATGATAGTTATATAACCATCACATTGCTGTTATCTTGATTGTTATAGTCCATGGTTAGGAAGTCACTTTGAGCTAGCAGTCCCTTATTATACAACCTAAACAGTTTTAGTATGAAGGAGAACTCCTAGTAGAACAAGGATTTGTACTTAAGGATGATTTTGGCCATGTTATGGTACGCTTTTAGTATTTCAAACTAGTACAGTAAAACCTCTTTTAACGGACACCTTTTAGATTCGGCGAATGCGTTTTCTGAGCCAGATAAAAAGATTTCTCACAAGAAACTCCTTAACAATAATACCCCACTTTTATGACCACCTCCATTTTACAAGCAAATTCCTGTCCGGTGAATTCCAGCTGATGAGAAGTTTTACTGCACAAAAGTTTATTTAAAAATGTCAGACTTCAAAATATTTCGTTTTATCGATGTGCGAAACATGACTTTGTTCGATTCTCAAGGCCCATGGGCAGTCAAGTTCATGCTTTGCAGGGACCTACAGTTTCCCCCAAAGAATCCAAACCCCCATTGTCAAAGGGATCATGTATCGAAATCCCATTAGCGAAAAACACTATGCAAAGTATATTAGTAAGTAAAAGCACAATCAGTCACAGTTATACATTCAAAATTAGTTGACAATTGTTTCGAGGAATATATCCCTCTGCAAACTGGAACAGTTCTAGCTTTTCGCTCCAACCTTTAGCACGTATTCGTTCTGAGGGGGATAGATATATCTCTCGAAACAATCGTTAACTATTTTTGAATGTATAACTGCGGTTGATTGTGTTTTTATTTACTAATAAAGGGATCATTCTTCGGTCAACGGTAGTGGTTGGAATCGCATGTAGTTCAATGTCACGATTAAGTAACGCATTACCTTCTATGCTAGCGTACTGAATGTTAAAAATTCATTTTTCTCCTAAAATAAAAATAAACAAGAGTAATATTTTATAAAATATCCAGAGCAGTATTGATTTTGTTGATTGCACTTTCACAAACAGGATTATTACTTCTTTTTGGACAATGATAAAAATATGGAAAAATAAAAATATATTCTATTGAATTTACCATAGAAGAACGAAAGATTCCTGGTCCACCATCCATTGATTAACAGGCTTAACAATAACTGCCATTGCAGCGCTTATTTGCTATATCATAAACAACAGTGCACGAAATAATGTCATTTACACTTAAAAATATGAAAGAATTGTGTCATTGAATTACATAGGGAAATTCAAACCTCTGTAGAACACTTACAACTAATTTTGGCATAAAGAATTTATATTCTAATATTATATGAATTTCTGGCTTTATGAATATATTACTATACATAGAATATCTAAATTGGTTATTTAAAAAATAAATTTTTTTAATATTAAGTATTTACACTTTTTTCAATTCATGTAAGTTTTGCGCGCATGATTAAAAAAACTATTTTCGCCAAAACTAATAAATTTCTATAGCAAAATAATAGTTATATACATAGATTTGTTTTGTTCTAGGATCTTTAAAAAATATTAAATAGAAATATTTTTTAATCGAAAATGTTTGTCGCAATTTGAACTTATCATAATTTTTACACATAAAAAAATTTGTTTTTCATAAATAATGCTCAGATGTTGATTACTTAAGTTAAGAATGTGCAGTTGGGTCCACACAATATTTGTGAAAAATTTTATACTAATTGAACAAGTAGTTCTTTCTTTATGTTGCGCGCAAGTCCCAAAATTTCGTTTTGAGAAAAACACGTTTAAAGTTTAAATTATAGATTTTTTTAATTAAAAATGTTTTCCTTTATTCAAAACACATCAGCAGCAAATGATGTACCTTCCTAGTCTTTAAGTGCCTCGTTATCAGCTTTTACTTGTCTTTCGTTTTGTCCTCCGTGCCTCTAAACTGGACGTAGCACTTCGTTTTTCCGTTGTAATTCGATGATAGTCGCCATTTAAAACGCCTCTTTTAATAGGACATTTAAGTATCGCGCATCACGTAGAAATTCATATCTTCGTAAAAAATTGAAATATCTTAACAAATTTAGTACCAAAATATTAAGAAATATTTATTCTTTCTTAAAAAAAATAACCCCCAAAATCGAATTTTTGAAGCTCTAAGGGTCGTGAGACCTCTTAAATTAAAACTTAAAAAATAATAGATTTGAATTCCTTCTTTCATTTGTCCAAAAATTATCAACTTAAACAAATTCATTCATCATTCAGTAATTCAAAATACACTAGAACCTTCTTATATCGAACTAAACATTTTCATAAAAATATTCGACATATAGAAACTTCAATACACATAAACTATCTTTTTTTATACATATGTATTGTGTGGTATGTCTAGAGACACATTTCTCCTGAACATACCTTAAAGAAACATCGTTCATGTAGTATTCGTATGCATTTATATTTGTGTAATAAATACATAATTTCTTATATTTTGCTACATAGCAGAATATATGTAATGTATAATGGAAATATTTTCAGCCTTGGAAAAAAAATCTATATATCTCTGTAGGCATTTTTTCAATATATAGAACAGTTGTTGTACATAATCACCACAAGCGTAGAGTTATATGGGTCCCTGGGCCTCGCCCCTTCTTATAATTTAAAATAAATTATAATGTTTCACATATACTATAAGGCATAAATATATAATATGTGCTTACCCCCCTCCCCACGAATAATTTAGAAAATTCTATGTTGCTGATAATGACCACGAGGATTCCCAAAAACATCAACATGCAAAGATTTTCAGTATACGGAAGTTGGATATGGTAGTTACATCGTACTATATATACGACGGATCGCTGATATTCACGTATGAGTTGAGTTTATATAGGCTCGTGGGGCCCCGATTCCCCTAATACTTTGAAATAAACTGGAATTTTACGTATACTGTAATGTATAAGTGTATATAATATATATTCCCCCCCCCACACCCCCGCAATAATTTTGAAAACTCTTCGTTGATACTGATATTTGTAGTGAATCTGGTCAACACCCCGAGTTTTAATTTACTTTTTAAGAATTAATTGAATACGTAAACATAAACGTTACAAATCACGGGTCCTTATTGGCTACAGGTAAATTATATACGAGTTGGTATTCAGCAGTTTGACTCGAAAAGTTACAGTATTCAAATTCAGTCCACACAGACAAAGCATTTCTCAATAGAAGGCAGAGAAATCATGACTGTAGTTAAACAGGTCTGGATTAATTCTCTCCGGAGCAGCTTGTCTCGACGCACAAGAATATTGAGTTCCGGAACTTTAATTCATCAACTCAATTTTATAAAGGTATGAATCGGAGCAACATCATACAATTAATTAAACTCAAGTACTCTTAGGCTGGTTTATTTGTTCCATAGCTAACTACTTCTTAAACAGTAGCTTAAATAGAACAGTTCCAACCTCTTAGTTTTCATCCGGAACCCGGTCTTGGTCTTTCTAGTATTTGACTTCGAACCATGTAAGGTCCATTCGCTACAAGTGAGTCAAACCAAACGTGACCGCTGGGTATCAACAGTTCTCGATACAATCTAGGACTAGCAAGTTATATATTAACACTTACAATCAACATTCGGTTGGACATGGCCACTGGTTATCAACAATTCACGGTACAGTCTAGGATTAGCAAGAAACATTTTAACACTACAATCAACACTGTGCTAGACGTGATCGCTGGTTAACAGTTCTCGGTACAATCTAGGACTGGCGAGTTAGATAATAACACTACAATTAACATTCATCTAGATGTGAATACTTGTTATCAACAGTTCTCGGTACAATTTAGGACTAGCAAGTTAGATAATAACACTACAATCAATACTTTGCTAGAAATAACTGCTGTTTATCGACAGTTCTCGGTCCAATGTAGAACCAGCAGGTTATAGTTTAACGTTAACAATCAACTTTCCTCAGAAATTTTACTTTAACATACACTCGAAGAGGTTGAAGTTCATCAACGTAGAGTTTTCAAAATTATTGGGAGGGTCTAAGAACATTTTATAAGCATTTATACATTACAGTATATGCAAAATAGCAATTTATTTCAAATTATTGGGGTGGCTCGGGCCCCACGGACCCATAGAACTTCACGCCTATGCTGAAGTTTGATTCCCACATACCGCCTAACGTTACATTGTTACTCAATTCTAATATTCTCATTAATATAACTAATAAATGCACATAACATAGGTTAGTAAAAACGTCTATTAGTTAAATTACCTAAACGCTTCAGTATATTGGGGTTTGAGAAAGTAATTAACTAAACTCAAACAGAACTAACAGTCAATATCAAAGGATAAAAGAACATATCACCACGGAACTTCTACGCCCATCTACCACGGCGGAATGTCCATAGGAAGAAACAACAACAACAACGACAATAATAATAATAAATTTTTATTCAACCCGATATACAATATTTCGTGATACATAGCTTGAGCAGTATAAAAATTATAGAAATGTAAGAGAAGATCTATATTAAATTATTTTAAGTTTTGAGGTTAGAAATGGAAGAGAATATAAAGCCGAAGCTTGTTACGAGATTCTCCTCCAGAATGCGGTGATGAAAAGCGCGCGAAAAATGTCGAACCCGAAGCGCAGTCCAGTAAGTCCGAAGTTACCACAGTTCCTTCCACCAAGTGCACTCAGTCGGAGAACATTTACAGCATTCGGACGTTAGATAGTTACTGGCTCGCTTCTATATTCCGTCCACATATTCCGATGTATCCGTTGCCAGAGCCAATGTTGCTTAAATAACTAGACAATTCACTGGAATGGTGTCACCTGGATCTCACGGTGTCTCCCCAGGTAAATTCACAAACACATTGTGAAAGTCTGAAACACGGTTACAATCAAATCTTGGAGGTCCAAAGGTTATTAAATCATGGCAGTCCGTTGTATATTTTGCAATTTCATTTTAAAACATGCAAATACGAAAGCTTAAAATTAATGAAGATACTAGTCTAAGGACATAGCTATAACTTTCGAAAAATAATTTCATATGAGCAGTGGCGTAGTTAAAGATTTTGCCGCCCAGGGCGAGTAATTGTCATTGTTTCTTAAAGACTAATTGCCGCCCCACGACTATGGAGCCCGGGGCACCGCCCCTTGCCCCACTAGCTACGCTACTGCATATGAGAGTATGTAAATTTCTTGTTCTTATCGCGAACCAATTCAAAATTGCTAATCATCTTTTTTCGTTCGATGCCTAATGGTACGTGCGGTCTCGAAAAAGATTCCATCTGCTCCCGTCTTCTGCCAGTCTTTTGATCTCTCCACATGTTTTGCCTTCATAGGCGTAGCCGGGGGGGAGTTTTGGGGGTTATAACGCCCCCATCGCAATGAAATTTTGTATATTTAACATAGGAATGTATGAGTTGTAGCTCTGTAACCCCACCTCATTAAGCCTATAACCCCCTTTATGAACTTTCTGCCTACGCCACTGTTTTCCCTCCTCTTTAATTTCATTTCCACTGTTCTTCGTATGTCTGTTGGTCTATCCGTCTTTCCCTTTCTTTGGGTATTCCAATCTTGGGTTTGTCTGCAAACATTATTCAGTTTCATTCTTAGTACGTGTGTCACCATCCCTGTGGGTCTCAGTCGGTTATATTTCCTTTGTTTTATGGTTTCTGATACAATTTTTTTACGAATGTTCCAAATATCTATATTGACTTAATATATATATATACACTACCAATAGTCAAAACTAACAAAGCATGTAAAATAAGTTTTACATGCTTCGTTTTCAATTTTCTTATCAATCAATAATCTTAATCACTTATTCAACAAGGGAGGCTCAAACAGCTTCAAATTCGAACATGGTTTAGAAATCCGTATTTTCTTTAAAAGAAAGGTAAATAATTAAGCTTGAGAAGTTAGCATGCTTAAACAAAAATAGGGATTTGGCTGTGCTTGCTCCATAGGGTCAGTTCTAAGAAAACAAAAAGTGATAATCTTTAAATAGACTTCGGGTTAACATGCTTTTTCTAATCAACTGGCTTCGATAAATCCAATTTTATATTCATTCCTGTCAGTGAAATCATGCAGATGGAAACAAGAAAGAAAAAAATGAAAAATGTAAATCACCCTTCATTTCTCTATCTTTCTTCTAATGAAATTGACTGACGTTGATGTGCTATCTACTAATCATATTAATTACGTTTCATCTTCCTGGAACCGATCATAAAGTGCATGATGAAAAACCAGACCTCGATGAATGATAATATTGATAATTTTAGACCAATAGGTCATCGTAATCGCAATCCAAACAATGAACACTAGCTAGACGCAGTCTTCAATTACAAATTTGAGCTCATGTAGAGTGAATTGAATGAAGGCAGAGTGTCTTCGATTTTATATTTTGTAGCTATGAAAAGAAGCAGTTTTGCGAGCTTCAAAAGTACAATTTTTGCAATTTTAGAACACCTAAACTTTAGACAAAACTACACTTTCAAACAGCATTGCATCCAGTGGCGGCTCATGGCGCTATTTTAGGGGGTGAGGCAGAATCCAGGGCTAATTGGGAATACCGCGCAGTATAGCCCAGATGCTCTTGCGCCATAAAACATCCAAACAAACAAACAAATTACGATTATATACTTTGCTTTTAGATTTTCCAAATTAATTATTCACATTGAATACAGGTTTTTCACCACTTAAAATTTGTTTCATCGGCCTTATTCCATCTAGAAAATGGAGTTTCTAATAAAACACATTTCGAATCATAACGGGAACACGTGCAAAGTGACGATTTCTATTATATGAATGTAATACAGGGCTATATGGAAGTTGACGCACCTGTAGGAAATATACGCACCTATAAAAATTAATATTAATAAAAATAAAATTAACAGTGCGCCTACGATTTTTTGTAAGACTCCAAGTGTGCCACAACTTCAAAGTTTGGAAACCACTGTTTTAGAGCATTCGCAATCGAAGCTGCGTTTAGTTTTCCAGCCAGCAGCTTCAGAATAGAGTTTTTGCGTATTTTGAAAAATTACATTGACATGGGTGCCAAGCTTGCTAACTGCAGGTAAAATAATTCAAATTATATTGACCGAATTAAATTTTAAAAAATGGAACTTTACTTGAGGTAAAAACAAAATCTCGAATCTTATTAAAAAAACAATTAGAAAAAAAATAAAAAATTCGACCGACAATTTTTTGGTGGGTGAAATTGATCTTCACCTGCGTCACATGACGAGCTGTCACTGTAGTAAGAGTAGATTTCTCTTAAGGAATAGAAATTTACATAAAGCTGAATCAGATTACCAACTTTTTTATCATTCATTCTGGAACAATAGCTGCATTGTATTTCAACATCCTTATTGCTTACTTAAGACGAACAAAAGACGATGGTTTGCTCTAATTTTGACCAGCTAAGTAAATTTTGTATAAGTCTGAAGACAATTCTCTTTTAGTGCATTACATCCATGGGCGGACTGGGTTATCTCAAAGGGTGCATACCTTAGATTTTCGGGGGTGTGCAGGTCCTATAGCCCAGCGGTCGCCAACCTTTCGGACCTCACGGACCACTAAATTCATAATTTTAAATCCCGCAGACCACATTCCGTGAATTTAGTGCAATATAAAGGCGAAAATTGTCATTCAGAATATGAGAATCACTTAGAATATTATTTTTGTTTTATTATTAATAAAACATTAAAAATGCAAATAATGTCCAGATTTTGCTGCGGACCACCAATGGTCTGTGGACCACCGGTTGGCGACCGTTGCTATAGCCCATGAGGGCGCACCCAGCCCGTGGGAGGGTTGTTGGCCGGCGGCCCAGTCCGTCCTTGATCACAGCCCTGATTATCGGAACTTCTTTTAACCGAAATATGAGTTAATCAAAATGGCCTCTGTTCTTTTCTCTCTTTCTTATTTTGAGTAGATAGTCAAAATCCGAGTCGTTTTCGTTAAGAACAACTCGGATTTGTTTTCTACTGTCCCTGGGCCTTAAAGAAGAAACCAGTACAAAGGGTGGATATCGAACGCACAGAGATGTGTATATATCGGATATATACCAAGATAACAGCTGTTTCCAAAGCAGTTAATATCTCAAATAATGCATGTAGTATATATGTATTTCATATTTTATGCAACTTAGCAATTTAGTAATATGAAAATAATTTTTTTTTTGTTGGAAATGTTGTAGTTCCTTTGCACCTTTACACTGAAAACTGAATCCAAAATTCTTCCTACCCAAAGCCGGTTCCGTCATCTTTATTTTGGAAAATCAAAGCTCCACTACGGGAAGACACAGACTTTCATTTGGGGGGTTAAGGACAGAATTTGCCATGGTCTTGGAATAACACCCTTCATTTATCATGAAAGTTGGAATTTTTTACAGTGAAAAAATATATTTTGAGGGGTCTTGACACCTATGTCCGTGCTTGGGCTCCACCCTACTGAAAATTGAAAGATAATCTACAAAGATGTATAGAATAAAATATATCAACTTATGAAATATATACTTACCAAAAATTTAGGAAAAAAATGTTGATTTACAGCCGCATAAGAGACCACTCCATTATGAGAGAGCCGCATGGCTATCAGAACAGAACGTGTGCTGTATTAACATTACACAGACTACCTTTAGACTAGGTTTCATTCTGTTGGCTGAATTTATGGAATCATACAACAGTAGACTGTTTTTAGCCCACCACATTGTGTAGGGGATATAAATTTTAAGAGAATATTTGGGGGACACAGGTGAGTTACAATCCTATCCACCTTTCTATGCTTTTAGTCTAATGCCTGAGGGGAGGGTCTATAATTTCATTGAAACAACATATAAATAGACAGCAACAAAAACTTGAAAGCAAATTGCATTTTATAATTACAATAGAAGTTTACAAGGTAAGTTCGTAAGGAGGGGGGGGGGTTTACAGAACTACAACTCACATATTCCGATGTTAAACATACAAAATTTCAATGCAATGGGGGTTACAAACCCCATCAACACCTCCTGCGCACGCCAGTGAGTAGAACCTGCCTGAAGTGACCACCTTTGGGACTGGACTGCGATAGTGACAACAATACATGACGGACTTTAGTATATACATGACTAACAAGAAAAACCCACAACGTGCCCGACAGGGATTGCAACCAAAGTAGGAGCGTTCGAAAGGTCTCAAAAAATTATTAGACGCATTTCCAAGCCGTTATCGGAATGGCCCTATATTTCGGAGATATGCCCCCCCCACCCCCAAATCCGAAAACAGCCCCATTACAGACTTTGATATATCATGATCCCATGGATGAATTGTAATGATCTGCGGCTTTTAAGACAGGTTATCTAGAATCACTTGATACGTGTTTCAGAAATATTCCAGTAAACCTCAAAATTTTGAAATATTAACCTTCAAATCTTTCGGCAAAACAAAAAATAATTAGCTCCTGTTTGTTGGTTTTTCAGCAAAACCCCGAATTAAAAAGATTATGAAATCAATGCGCAAGTCACCAATATGGTGCAAGGATAAATGTCACCAATAAACGTTCTGACTCTTTTTGCAGCGCTTAAATGCTTTGCTGAAATTCTCAGTATTATTATTGAAATGACGTATTAACGCAGTTCTAACAGAAACTTAACCCTTATTAAACTTCAATAAAGATAACGATTATGACGATGAAGAATTACTAAAATAATATCATATTCGAAGAACAAACTAGCGAACATATTCTTGTTCAATAATACGACGAACAACGTTTAAACAACTTCCTGATAAAGTGGTGAGACTGCTTTGGTTAACGCGACAGCTTCTAAATATAACAGTGGCGCAGTATAGCCCAGATGCTCTTGCGCCATAAAAAAGCCAAACAATCAATCTAAATATAACAGAATATAATGACGTAACCAGCCAGAAATACGACGGGAACTATCTCGATAAACGCTGAAGTCCAAGGCGAGTGGAAAGGCAATAGCATTCTTCAAACGAATGGATTAAGCAAGCAATCCACGGTTGCCTAGTAGTCGTAGTAGAAAGAAGAATAAATGTTCGAAGGACGTTAACTGAAGATTAAATAAAACATATTCCGGGCTGACTGCCGTCCAAGCAGAGCAAGCGTTGAAGCGAGTGATTGAGCATCCATTCTGAGCAGCTTAAATACACAGCTGGCGTAGGAGCTGTTCACACTGGACGCAGCTCCGAAGAAAGAACGGCAAAGCATTTCCGTTTGTTGGCGACATAGCCCGATGCTCTTGCGCTACAAAGCTTCAAAACAAACAACATTTTCCGTTTTGCCATTAATTAGTATAGTCGCTTCATTTATTAATATTGAACATTTATTTGTATTAATACTAAGGATAAACAAAGAGGATAAAAGTGAAATATTCGATTTTGCCTGACCTTTAAAAATTGATTGAAAAATAAAATATCAGTCTTAAAACTGTGTAAAAATTTGCACTAAGTGCCGAAAATTTTTCTATTTTATGCAATTTACAGCTTATCAAAGGGACACAATTTGAAAAAATGTTAACAATGACCTCTGCGTCAAGGGGACTCGGAACCAAGACCACTTAGCTGAAAGTGAGTGACGTCACCGGATCAGTACACAGGGTCGCAAGCACGATACAAGGCCTGGAATTTTTTTCCCCTTTCTTTTAAATACTGAACATTGAGCCTAAAAAAGAGCAAGCGAGGCTCTATGAAACAAAGCGATACAATGGAGAGGAAAAATATGTTATTTGCATTAATATTAACGATAAAAAAGAGAGGGAGAAACACATGTTTTGCCTTTTTTTTAAGCCTAAAAAAGTAAGTTTGGTTCTTCAAAAAAAAACCAAAAAAACGCGACACATCGAATGAAACGAAAAAACACCAAAGAGATGGCATAGGAAAAAAACTCCTCTTATTTACATTACCGTTACGGATAAAAATAATTAGCGGCAAAAGAACGTTTAAAAACGCAATTTTGTGTTACTTTTAAAAATTTATTTAAAAAATGCGATACCAGTCTTGAAAATGCGCAAAAATATGCATTAGTTGCAGAAACATCTTCTCCATGTCTTCTAATTTATAGCTTGTCAAACGGAAGAAACTTGAAAACATGGTGGCAATAAATTTAGCCTGATGGGAACTCGGATTCAAAACTTCTTGGCTTTGAGGCGCATGATGTCACCAAAACAATACACAGGGCAACAAGTACGATTCCTGACATAGGAATGCGGTTTGTTATTGTTTTTTATAGATAAAAAAAAAGGAAGTTTGGTTCTTTGAAAGGAAACGACACACATAATGAAACGGAAAGAAACATTTATTACTGTGGACATACGAAAAAAAAAAAGGTTATTATTTGCGTTAACATGGAACGACAAAAATCAAGAGAGCAAGAAGTATTTCAGAATGCGATTTTTCGTGACTTTTAAAATTTGATTTAAAAACGTCGCGTCCGCCTTAAAATGGTCTAAAAGTATGCATTAGGTTCAGAAAAATGTGCTCTATTTTATACAATTTACGACTTGTCAGAGGGATTAAAATTGAAAAAATTATTTCTACACGAAGGGGACTCGAACTTGGAAACTCTTGTGGTCAGGCAAATAACATCTCTGGGCCACAACAGAAAAGTAGCAAATACGGTTCCCGGCGTAGGGAGGTCTTTCTTTTTAATTTTGAACTTTTGAACCTATAAAAAGAAGTTCGGTTCCATGCAAGGAAACGAAACACCGAATGCAAAGGAAAAAGCGCTTAATAGCCAGCACAGGAAAAAAGAGAGAAGGGGCATCAAAATTAAGAATAAAAAAATTAAAGGGAAACGAATATTAAAAATACGATTTGGCGTGACTTTAAAATTGATTTAAAAATATCATATTTCCTTAAAGTTGTGTCAAAATATGCATTGGGTGCTCTATTGTATACAATTTGCAACTGGCCAAACGGGTGAAACTTGAAAAAATGACGAAAATGGTTTCTGCATGAACGGGACTCGAAATCGAGACCTTTTAGAAAACAGGCGAGTGATATCACTGAGTAACAACACACGTTAGCAAGTAAGATTCCGGGCGTGGGAAACCCATTTTTTTTTATTTTTTTTAATTTCTAATTTTGAACTTATAAACTTAAGTTTGGTTGTATGAAATAAAACGGAGCACTAACTAAAAATCAAAAAGCATTTAACGACACCCATAGGGGGGAAAAAACACGCGCTGGCATTAACAGTAGAACACAAAAATTAAAAGAAGAAGGAAACTGAAAACAGATTTTGTGTTAGATGTTAAATTATTAAAGCAACAATTTTTTTTTTCATATTAGCCGATGATGTGACAACAATTGATGTTAAATTGCTCGTAAAGAAAAAAAAAAGATTTTCCGGCGCCTGGTGGGATCCGAACTCA
>QLNU02015003.1:130861679-130879593 GCA_006491805.2 Dysdera silvatica | reverse complement strand
CTGTTGAGTTCTTTCATAATGTTGCCATCCATTGAAATCAGCTGGCCAAGGTAAATATATGAATCAGCAATTTCTAGCTCAATGTTGTCAACTTGTATTTTTGTTTCCTCTACGAAATTATTGAACATGATCTTAGTTTTTTGTAGGTTCATCTTGAGTCCAACTTCTTTACTTCTAGTTGAGAGCTCCTGTACCATGTCTTGGAGTTCTAATGGGTTCGTTGAAAAAATAACAATGTCATCAGCAAACCGCAAATGATTTAAATATTCACCATTTATTTTTATTCCCTTGTTATTCCAATTTATCTGCTGAAAAATCATCTGTAAAGCTGAAGTAAAAAGTTTTGGAGAAATGGTATCTCCCTGCCTCACACCTTTACCAATTTTGATAGTTTTGGTATCTTTATGTAACCGAAATTTTGCACTTGCATTTTTATACACACGTTTCACCATGTCAATGTACACATCCTCAATGTCTGTTGATCTTAAAGAGTTGATGACTGCTGATGTTTTAATAGAGTCAAAGGCCTTCTCATAGTCAATAAATGCAACACACAATGGAAGTTCATATTCATGTGTTCTTTCAATTAATTCTTTCAATTAATATATATATATACTTTCGCTTTTGGTTTTACGGCTCAAAGACTACAGTGGTCATGCTGCGCCGGGACCTACTGTTTTCCGAGGAATCCGAACCTCTTAAGGCCTGGGGAACCAAACCCCGGACTACAGTATATATATATATATATATATCATCATCATCATATTCAACCATTATCTATCCACTGCTGGATGAAGGTCTCTCCAAATGCTTTCCACACAAGTCTATCCTGAGCAATTCGCTTCCACGTCACCCCAACCTGTTTTCTTATTTCATCCACCCATCTAGTTTGAGGACGTTTTCTAGGTCTTCGGTGGTCTCTTGGAATCCAGTTCAGAATTTCTGTTGTCCATCGTTGATCAGTTCTTCTTGCAATATGCCCAGCCCATCGCCATTTCAGCCCTTTTACTTTAACAATGATGTCCTCTACTCTAGTTTGCTCTCTCACCCAAGTGTTTCTTTTTCGATCTCTCCTAGTTATTCCAAGCATGCACCTCTCCATGCTCCTTTGCGTTGTCTGTAACTTTCGTATTGCTCCAACTGTTAGACTCCATGTCTCTGATCCATAAGAGAGGACTGGCAATACACACTGGTTGAAGACCTTTCTTTTTAGACACACATATATATATATATATATATAGAAAAATTGTAGTATGATTGCGACAAACATATATATATAGCAAAACTGTAGTATGATTGCGACAAATATATATATATATATATATAGCAAAACTGTAGTATGATAGTATGATTGCGACATGTAACCTTCCAATATAATGAAGTAAGCGTCATCTCTAGGCGTCGTTTTCTTCTTACGACACACATGCCTTTACGTTTAGGACAGAAACCGTTTTAGTTGTGTGTTCAAGCAAAGTTACGATCTTCGTACGTTTTCTAGGGATCACATCCATCTCGAACAGCAGACGAATCATATCTGGTCTAGTTTCTAAAATCGGATGAAATACTGCAGCTGCTTACGTAATGATTGCAACAGCCACTGAACACTACGGCGCCGGACAAATTTCTAAAATCTAATGCAATATAGTAGCGGCTGACGTAATGATTTAATCAGCGGACAAAACAAATGATCTGACTTTTCGCGTTTCTTTTGAGTACACGATTAAGAGTAATACAGGAAACATGCTTTGTTTCAATTAATTTTTACAAAGGTGTATATGTTATACGTACATTATTAAACTATATATATATACATCGCGCAAAATTGTAGTATGATTGTGACATGTAGTACTTTCTAATGTAATATACATAAATACACTACACTTAAATGTATATTAACTTGGACAAAGTTAAAGTTGTAAAGTAATATCACACAAGGTAGTCAAACCAAGTAAATTAAAATAGTAGAAACAGCTTAGAATAAAAATTGACATTGTAGTAGTAAAAGGTGAAGAGGAGTAAAAGATTAAACAATACCAAGAATTTTGTTCTTCATCAGGGACTGCACAAAATCCCTGTTATTGGTTTGCTTTTTCTGACTACAATAATTGAGATTTGTGATTAATACTGAATAAACCAGCATTGACCAAAACTTAGCTAAAAACAGTATAAACCCAGAATATAATTAGTTTAACAATATTTTAGTAATTTAGAAGGGTCTCTTTATTAATACTGAGAAAAATCTCAATTGTTGTAAGTGGCCCAAAAGCAAACTTACAGCAAGTAGATGGAGGTATTGAAAGTGATTAAAGTGTAAAAGTTGAATTAACATGAATAGAAAAGATGATAAAGTGAGAAAACTCACTAACTATACCAAAAAATTATAACAAAAAGTTTTACATGAATATGTCACACTCAAGATAAACACTTAATTATTAACTAGTAAACACACACACACAAGCGCGCATGCACATACTCTCTCTTTCCGGTCATCCGAACTTCGCTTCACCGAAAGGACTTTTCATACTACTTTTTTAATTATTTTTAAGTGGACTCTCCTTCAATGTTTTTTTTTGTTTTTTTTTGGCAAAAACGTTCTTACAGTGGAAATCGTCTATACCAAATCCTGTTCGTCCGAACTGCGCTTACCCGAAATGAACTTTTATACTGTGTTTTTTAATTATTTTTAACTGGACACTCGTTCAATGTTTCCTTCTTTTTTTTTTTGGTAAAACGTTCTTACAGTGGAAATCGTTTTTATCGAACCCGGTCATCCGAACTGTGCTTAACTGAAATGACCCTTTATACTATTTTTTTAATTATTTTTAAGTCGATACATAATAAAAAAAATAGTACAGAAATTCATGCTAATTTCAATGCTATTTCGGTTAAGCGAAGTTCCGATGACTTGAGTTCTACTGTTTGAAAAATAGGTGTATTATTTACGTTTTCGTAGCCTACTCATTATATATATAGGAGCGAAATGCTGAAGGCTTCAGTAGATGACGAGAAGCGGGCTTTCAGCGTTTCGCCCCCTGTAGATATAATGAGTAGGCTACAGGGGAAGAAATTCTGAAGGGCATTTTTCCGGATTCAATTAATAATACCCTCTGTTAAGAATTTACATTTAATTTAAAGATATAATATTTCACAAATACTGTGTGTGTTTTAGGTTAGCTTTTTTATATCCGTTGTGATATATATGTGCTTTCTAACTTCGAAAATTGTAAGTTCGATTTTAATATGATATATATATGCCGTAGAATTTTTATCACTTTCTAAACTAACTAATCTTTGAAGGTTAATTAACTAAAGCATACACTAATGATCATTAATTTATAAATTTGTAGAAAAACACAAAAATAAGCGTTGAATATCGGCCTGTTAACTGAGTATATAGTTCTCAACTAAAATCCAAATTATTCTTACTTCTTAACACAATTTGAAGATAAAAGACATTTTCACTAAATGTCTTGCGCTATTCTTGGATATACATGAACTTAAAATATAATAGCTCCTCTAGTTTTTGTTGTTAAAAATATCGATTAACGTTACAAGACGCATTGAAACTAGAGATGTAAAAAACACTGGAAATTTGGACATATTGCAAACCATTATGGGAAGATACCAAGGTAGATAGAATAAAGGAGGGGGTTCTACCCGTTCCTTTCTTCCTATTGGTCGATTCGACACGATCGATCAATAGGGAGAAAGGTGAGGATGGCAATACCACCTTTATTCTAGTTATCTTGGTTTCTTCCCATCAAAGTTTCCAATGTGTCCAAAATTCCCGGGTTTTTTACAACTCTAATCGAAACTGAGTGTTTGCATAACGCGTATAAAGAAACAAGTGATGCGGTCCTTCGGAAACGGCATGCCCAGTCTGCATTTCAGTTGTAATATAGCTCAGGTTCTGCCGTTTCGCCGAATGTGTTTCTTTAAAAAAGGGGCGTCATCGGTGGGCTGGGGAGAAAAGGGTGTGCCTTAACTACGTAAGGGGAGGTGCTTCGTATTACTCCTCCCACATAATTATCAACTACGTTTTTATCGATAATCTATTTAACAATCGATGATTTTATTTAGTTTTCAAGTTATTATAAAAATATACCCACATTAATTTTATAATTTATTTATATTACTTACCTGATTCTCGAAAACTATAAATACTATGATTATCAATTTGAACCAAAAGTTTGGAATGGACTACAAGAGGAATTCAAAAAATTGGAAAGTAAATAAACATTTAAAAAAGTCTAAGAAAATATTTGATACAGGGTAATGGAAACTAAAAAAAATGGAAAAAAAAAACATAATGAAAGATTGAGTGATTCACAATTAGTTGTGTGTCATCTTTGGAATCAGATTGTAATCTTAAGGTCCCATGCATAACATGCATGGGACTGCTGATATTTTCTTGAGACCTTTCATTGTAGAGTCTAATATGATGTACTTTTAGTATATATTGTCTGTATTATCACTGTAGTTACACAGTATATTGTTATTATGACTTTAGAAATGAAGAATAAATAAAGCAATGATTTCATTTATAAAACGGCTGATTAGGTGTATATATAAAAGAATGGTATATGAATTTTATTTTTAAAACTTTCAATAAGTCAATTCAGAATTTGCGTCCAAAATTTGAACATTTTAATGGTTAAGAATTTATATGAATTTTAACACATCGAGTTTGAGCATTTTCCGTGGCTAGGCGCGGTTTCAGAATTTTTTTTATGGGCGGACCATCATTGGGGTAACTGACTGGGGAAGGGTGTTTTTCCCAATGGCGTGCCAAAAGGGATAGCTGTCCACCGTAAGTGTCACAGAAGAGGGGGAGCGTCATTTTCGTACATCAGCTTTAACGAATATAAATCAAATCCTCCATTAACGGACACCTCTGAAGTACAAAAACCTCCGAATAAAAAACATTTGATTTTTGCCTTTAAAAGCCAGGCTCCTATTTAGGCCCTGATTATCGCACGGACCCGCGGGGCCCCAAATTTGGTGGTGGGGGGTTCAACATTCAAAAATGTTTTTTCCCTTGGATTAAAAATTTTCAACATTTCCTAAATTAAAATTGAGGATTTTTGTGTATCACGAAGGAATAAACCTTTTACACATTATATACTCTGACCCCTATATGTTATAAATATACATTTATCCATTAAAAAAATTGCGCCTAAAAACAGCTCTATTGCAATTATATATGAAAAAAAAAACTCGTCTTTTCACATGTTGATAACTGTTAAAGCTTCTTACCTTTCACGAAAAATAACCAAAATATTTGGGTTGGCCTTGGCCCACCCGCTAAAACCGCCACTGTTCCTTTAAGAAATTCTTGTCGGGGGAGGGGGGAGATAGGCAAGAAACGTTCTCTTTTATTATAACCTTAATACAAGGACGAACCCAGTAACTCATTTCAGGAGCACAGGGTGCAAAGTCTTGATCCAAAGTATAATGAAATTTTAATCTCAAAAATACTTCATTACACAATGTTAAAAATTTTATTTTGGGAGTGGGGGGAGGGGTTTTAGTCCGGACACCTCCCTAAATATGTCTTTGTTGGAATTTATTAACATTTGTCTCATAACACGTCCCCAGGGAAAGGAAAGAGGATCCCCCACCCCCCCCGAAATATGCCCTATAAAGCAGTTTCTGAAACGTTTTCGCTTGCAATTCCTCTCATTTAATTATAAAAGCAATATGGATTAAGACTATATATATATATGTACATATATATATATACAGGGCCAAACAGGGGGAAGGGCAGGAGAGGCTGCTGCCCTTGGCCTCAATTTTGTAATAATATATGCTAATGTATTTGTTGCCCCAGGCCTCGCATTTTCTCTGAAAGGCCCTGTATATATATATATGGTTTGTTTGTTTGTTTGCGCCCCCCGATACTCTGTTCATGACCCTTCAGAAGTTTGCCTTACAGTTTGAAAAACCTTGTCCTAAAGAAATACTGGTGGTAATACACTTTCAAGCAGTGTTTCTCCCAGAGCGAGATTTCAGGGGCTGATTACTCATGTACGCATAAAGGCTATATGCTAACATCATTTGCAAAATTCTAGTCCCAGAACCGAAAATTTTCAAAACTCCTCTTGTAGATATTCTGAGCACTAGGATAATATTTTCAACCAAAAAATGTGCATTAGAAGTTATATATGATAATTATGATATGCATTGCTTCATAATTGCTGATAAAGAGACATTTGTAGGCATGACTATTGCTAGACACCATTCCATGATAAGGAACACCTTATATTACCTTTAATTGCATTCACGTCATATGACAGCGATATCTAGCCATGGACAGGAAAATAAGAACAGTACCTATAAAATATGATAATAGTAAGTAGGTTATACGCTTCCATGTGAATTACACCTCAAACACAAATGTATATATTTGGCATGCCCTCCAAGACTTTGCATAGGAGATTTTCCTCCACTCTTCTTTTAAGGCAGGTTAGTTCTCTTGACTGGGCAAACACTATAATCTTTAACACTCTCTTCTCTTACTAAACTATAGAAAAATGAAAGATAAACATACTCCTTCAGTATTATATTATATTTTTTTCTAATATAATTGATATTTCTGCGAAGAAATCAGTCGACGGCAGATTGGAACAAAGATTAGACTAGCATTTCCAGGAATATTGGCCCATTTTGTATTACATTCGCGTATAATTTCAAAGAAAATCGACCTAAAGAACAAACCCATCAGCAGAGGGGATCCATGGACTTGTAATTTCTGCTTTTCAGCAGTAACATGTTTTCATTATTAACAATAGAAAACTAGATAGAAAAAGCTTATAATACATGCCCTGCAATAATGAGAATATGATAATTAATATTTTGAAGTGTATAACAGAACCGTTTTATTTCACATAGGTTGTTTTCTGTGTGTGTATTTATGACCAATATAATTTGGTGAACTTGTTCGGAAATGTTGCGACTTTGTATTTCATAAACTGTTTTCGAACTCCAAAAATTACACCTTGGACTATTTCAGGTGGATATTTTATAAATAATTATAAAAAAAAGTGTGTCATTTGCGATATATAATGTTTATGAAATTATTAATTTATTTTACATGAGTGATTTTGCTTCATTATACACATATATTTACATATACATTGGCCACTCATGTTCTAATATGTGCATACATAACTGTTGATCCCATATATTAACCTGTTAACTGGGTATGACGACATTTTTCGTCATGCCCGGAAGACTACCAAAATGCAAATGACATTTTTTGTCATTGAAATTAACCGTATTATGTTGAACGCATTACGTTTTATGTAGTTCTTATATATTTAATCCTAGCGTGATGGTGTGATGACATTACTTATCACTGCGAAAAGAAAAGTCCTCAGGGTTAAATGAGTTTTATAAAATTTTATTCCCCGTTTAACAGGTTAAGAAACCGAATGACGATACTTTTGCTTTAAACAAAATATCAACAATCAAAGCTTTTAGGCATCTCATAATTGCAAATGGTATTAAATATAGGGTTTTCAGGTTCCCACATTTTTTCATCCAAAAAATTCAAGTACTGTTCAAAAACGATTCCAGGGCCTGCAATTTTTTAACCATTGTTTTCACAACGAAAATTTTAATTTCAGATATTTAAAGATACAATATTGGAAAGGCACATGAGTTGAAGTATTGCAAATGTGAAATACTTCAAAAAATTATGCTGTTTGTTGCATTTTGCCAATGTTTTTATATGATAAATTTACCTCATTGTAATATATGTGATAGTATATAACTCTAGAGAACAAAATTAAGAAAAAGTGCATACTATGCCAATCACTTATTACACCCTCTTGACATTAGACCTATTAACAGAATATAGATAAATTTATAAAACTCATTCAAGATTACACAGAAAGCTAAGTTTCAAATAGATAAAAAAATATTATTGGAAATAAATGGATGGGGGACCCATTTCAGTCTAATAAAATTGGTTCGTTTTGACCATCAAAGATGGCCAACGGAAGGTTTCACTGTATTTTCATTTAAATAAACAGTTTCATTAGTAACACGATTCTAACCTAAACTCAACAAAGAAAATTTAATCATTATTAATACTTTTCATGAATCTTTGCATCAATTTTTCTTTTGCAATTTGTCTAAAACTACTTGATTGCATGATACATTTTATAAATGGGCAGTGTTCTTTTTCAGAAACAAGCTGACCCACACCGTTTAATAATGATAAAATTACTATTTTGAATTTTGCATCAAATCCACATGGCTTGTACAATTTTCAAGCAAAACTGATGGCTAGAGAATATCGGAGCTCAAACAAAATTCAAGGACTTACTGGAACTTGAAAACCAAAATAAAAATCAAGCATTTTTCATGTATTTTCAAGGGCAGTGTAAATAGTATTTGCTTATCCACAACATAAAAAACCCCACACAGTTGACAGTGAAGGTGTTGCTATGGAAACGGAAATCAAAAATTCATGCAAAATCTATAAAGATGACACGTTGCATTGTGTGCAAGAATTTTAGCATGCAAATTGGAAACTAAAAAAAGAAGCTACAGAGACAGTTATATGATACATTAAGTTGAGAAATACATTATAAAACAGAACTATACAACGAAATAATAAAAAAAAATTTATAGCAAAATCTAGTAAACAAAAATTGTGAATCGATTTCTGATATGCAAGTACATCATTTCAATTTAAATTTTGATTTGAAATAATAAATATTAATAAAAAATAGGGAAGGGAACAGTGTCAACATAACTTTTAGGATAATTTAAGACATTGAATGCTTTTACACTGAAATAAATTTATTTTAATAAAACACATAGTATATTTTTGTCATGAATAAAAAAGCCAGAGTAGAATTCTTTAATATATAGTGACTGCAGATACAAATGGTATACATAAAGCTTTTAGTTCATCAAAAACAGGCCCTGTGGTGGCGCAGTGTGGTAACGCGTTCTCCTAGTGCGCCGCTAATCCGGGTTCGACTCCCAGCAGTGCAAAAAGAACGCTTACTCAGAGATCTCATAAAGATCGCACTGCTCACTGTAGTCCGGGGTTTGGTTCCCTAGGCCTTAAGAGGTTCAGATTCCTCGGAAAATAGTAGGTCCCGGCGCAGCATGACCACTGTAGTCTTTGAGCCGTAAAAACAAACAAATCATTAAAACAGATCAATTTAAAGTTTGTGGGAAGGCAGAAATGTATATGTATTTAAATATTTTCATTAATGAATTTAGTCATGAGATCTGATTCTATGTTATGTTCACAAACATTTTTATATATGAATGTTTAAAAATATTTATCGAATGAAGATTAAATAGTTTGTGAATAAATTTAAAAAAAACAAGGATAAAACCTACATATTTAATCCCAATATATACAAAAAAAATTATATCTGTGATATTAAAGGAAAATGAAGTTATCAATAGTTATCTCGAAATTTGCATATTCTATCAATTGTGTTATTCAAATCTATTTTTATGACTAACTACAGTTACCAGCTTAATTATGAAAGTTAAATTGAAGTCTATGTACAAAAAGCTACCGATACCCAAATTTTCATTTAAACATGAGTGGACCCAAGCGTTATGTGACAACAATAAAGTTTTATGCTCTTAAATCTAAGTTTATCAAGGAATGTTAAGTTTACATGAATATTAAAGATCATACACTTTCGACAGTTCTGTATAAGAGTGTCCATCCACTTATGTAAAAAAGTAAAGTTTTGAAAAATTGTAACATAACCCCTTTATTCTTAAGTCCATTCATTTATTGCTAGATACTACTGAAATTTAAAAAAAATAAAAACAAACAAACCCCACCCTGAAGCCCCAAGTAAAGAGACAATAAAAAGCACACATAAAGATAATATTTATTCCATTCATGCAGTGGTACAAATTCAGCTCAAGTATGATCAGCAACAATTAAAGTGAAATGGAGGAGAGCAATAGCTTGTGGCAAGGCCTTGAATACCCTTAATTTTTTTACTCCAGTGAATATAAAGAAAATGATCAATGCAAAGAATTTTTTTACCATTTCAATCTAACAAGTTAACATAATACCCTACCATATCAATATAGGTATGCAAACTTATTTCTGCATTTGTCAATCTATTTTTTTGAATCTGAATCTTTTCATTTAATTTTTTGTACTTTGTTTTCTGTTTAGGTGGTTGTATGCTGCCACATCTTAACATCCTCATTAAAGCTTCATTTTCCGCCTGTTCCTGTTTTATCAGTTTGATGAATTCAAATACATTAACATGTTTTCCATGTGCCAATTTGTTCATTTTTGAATGCCAGCCTTCAACATTATTGTTTGTTCTTTCAGCATCATTTTCAAATTGATTCCATATAGCCCTAAAAATAAAGAACACATTTAAAAATTGTACTAACAATTTACTTATGAGATACAAACTTAACTAATTTCCAAAATATACAAGCGTTGTAAAGCTCTTCTGTTGCTTAATTAACAGTGTTCAATTATTTTCAAGGTCAAATTTTAAAAGTTTGCATCGTTCAGTGTATACATTCGTTTCTCAGAGTGCTTTTCACATTACAAACATGGTTCAATTATCTAAATTTTTTTTTATTATTTAGATGGGACCTTTCCCTACATGTTCAGGTTACTGAAACTCATAATGCATATAGGCCTACTATAAATAGGATCTTGTGAATATTGATGGGCCCCACCTTAACATCTAAAAACCTTTAGATTTTATAATTGTTACTTAGATATTGGTGAAAAATGTATTAACCTGCTGATTGCAAGGTTATTATCACAAGAAAGCCAGTTATTGCGTTTTGGGATGTATGTAGATCTAAACACAAGTAAATAAAATGAGCATGCTCATGCACTTGAGGAGATCAGCTCTCCTGCATGCACAATAAATTTCAATGGGGTGAAATCTCTATCTTAGAATTGGTACTTGAAGGTGACCTTAAAAGCTCTTGCAGTTAAAAGGTTCATAAATATAAGCATAGATGGAAAATCAACTTATCAAAGTTAATAATTCCAGTTACAAATGCTTTTACAAAAATACACAAAAGTTTAAAATAAAAGTATTTTAACCAAATGACCACAGAAATAACTAGTTATAATTGAAAAAACAAATGTTTTGGCCCAAAAGTAGCCGTTTACTATTATAAGTACTGTCTTCGATCCACATGCATGACAAGGGCATGCAAGACACTGACACGACAAGCTAGGATGTAAACAGGATTGTCGTGTGGCAATGTGAAAAGGCATCAATTAAAAATAACAAAAAATAATAATAATAGAAAGTCTAGGAAGCACCAAGGGCATAGCTACTATAAGGCAAGACGATGCAAGGCATTGGGTTTCTCGGCATTCAGGGCCCTTCAGGCGACATTAATAAACATATTGCAAAATGCATAATAATCTGAAAATTAATAGTTTTAAGTATTTAATATAAGAAACAAATAACCCTATACAAAAGTGCTATGATGGAGCTAGAATAATGAGTGGTGCATATACAGGTCTTCAAACAAAATTAAAAAAAAATTCAACCTTACGCAGAGTTGCGCATCGTAACAGCCACAATTTAAATTTGGTAATAAATGACAGTGTTAATAGTTGCCACGAAGTGCCTTCCTTTTACACCATTATGCAAAATATTTAAAATTTTTTTGGAAGCAGCGTGAAGAGATAGGATCTTCTAAGTTTACTGGTAAGTCAAAAGTAACTTCTAAAAAACTTAACCCAACACGCATGTACCAACATTACCTATTATTTATGAATATGAATTTTAAATCGAATTATTTACCGACTAAACAAAGCATCCTCAGCAACCCAGGTTTCATATAAATACGTGTGAAACGCATTGGCTTGAGGCAAGTCAGGAGCCATCTCCCGTAGCCACAGAAATGCTTCTGTTACTTGGTGTTGTGGCACCAATGGCAATACAGCTGCCCTTCTAATCCACTTCCTCACATCTTCAACCGCTCTATATTCTCTTACTAATCCGAACTCCTGTACCTAAAGAAATATTTGATTCTGGGTAAAATTTCATTCACAAACAAAATAATTACACAAGAAACTATACATTAAAATTCATTTAAGAGCAAAAGTTTTTATATTGATACTGCGCTGAGGAATGTATCTACAGTAAACTCTTCACTTAAGCTTAAAATCTGCCAACTCATGGCTATGTTTGACTTGGGAGTTCAACTTTCATGAAATTTTCTTAAAAAGGCAGACTGGAAAAAATGTCTCCAATTTTGGTGTCAAATGCCTTCCTCCCTATGGCTACGCTCTTGTTTCCCTGTTACACACTTTGTAATGGGGGACCTTTTACTGTTGCTGAAGTTGGTATTGATCAGTTCCTTTATTCTTTTTATGGCTACCGTTAACACTATGACAAGTAAAATACTATAGATGGCATGACTGGTTAATTAGTGCAGGGACTGAATGCAATTTGTAGGTAAACATTTGTCAGGTTGTCTGTAAACAACCTTTTCTCACACTTCCCTGCTAAACGTTACTCTCAAGTAAGAAGAACGTAAGAGTGAAAATTATGTACACATTAACATCAGGCAAATAAATTTGATAAAACTGAGGTTATTTTTTTTTATTTTTAAACATTTGTGGAAACTGTACAATTTTTGTGTAAATGCTGCACTATTTCAATTATACTCCTGGAGGGCTATCTGCTGGTACCATTTTTCATGAATCCATGACTAGCAAACGAGGTACTTCAGTAGTTAGTCAACACCCATGTTTAAAATTAAGGACGCATATACAGTATATAGAACAAAATTGTAAAAATAGCATACCTTTCTCCAGATACACTGTGTATAATGAAAGAAACAACCCTTAACAGAAATGTTAGGGAATGTTTCCACCAGTCCATTCAAAGCACTCATTTCAAAATCGATTAACGCTTGTTGTGGTTGGAAAGACAAATTATTTTGAAGGGCTTTAGTTCTAATTATTTCCAGCATTCTACAATATCCTAATTGGGATTTAGTTTGCAATAAACAATAAACAAATGGGAATATTTTTCCCATATATTCTCCATGTACTGAATACAGTTGCTTAAACATATGCGGCACAATCTTGAAGGTGCCATCCAAAAAAATTCTGTTGCACATAGTCAATTTTTCTAGGTTTTCAACAGTGGAAAATAACTGAAAAAAAAAAAAAATTAATATGACGAACTACAATAATTACAAACACTAAAAGTTAATAGGTACTATTAAACAGTTTTCGTTAGGGATGAAATGTTCCAATTCCTTATGTGATTTTGTTATTCAATACCTGTTTAGGTTATATAGAATTATAAAATAATGCATAATTCAAAATAAATTTGTTAGATAATATTATAAATAATCGTAACATTCTTACTTGTTATGTTAAATAATGTTATGAATAATGCTATTAGGAGAGGGAGCCGTGAGTTAAAAAAGTTTTTTGATAATTTTTTCGGTGGAAGTACAGATACCGTCCCAAGAGCGTATTTCTCCCCTAGAGAAATGTAGAAAAGTCGCTGTAGGTGGGGTTTGGACGCCAGAGTGTATGCCACGTGATGTCACTCATGTGGGTGTGACAAGAATCGCTCGCTTGAAGCATGCTTCGTCGTTATTTTGAGTGTAATGAAAATGTTGTAGTGATTAGAAAGATGTCCGAATGTTTTAATATGGCTTTTTTTGTTCAATTGCGGTTGAAAGGGAAGAGGAATGTTGTTGGATTGGTTTGTTTGGTTCAGAGTAGAAGGGCAAGGTACACTAGGCCTAACGTGGATAACTGTGTAGTTGAAGGGGTGAAGTTATCTGATGGATAAAAGGAATAAAAGTTAGTATGCTGTTTTTATTTTGTTCGCTGCACTGAGAAAAAGTAGCAGGGGGGAAGAGATGGAGGGAAAGCCAACAGGACGGGGGGGGAAGTTAAGAGGCAAAAGTGGTGGACGTTGGGACTGGAAAGGGAACAGGAGAAAGGGGTATGGGGGAGGAGGAGGAGGAAGAGACTGCAAAGAAAATGGGTTTGGAGGGGGAGGAGAAAGAGAACAGGAAGAGGTTAGAGGGGTAGAAATGAAGAAGAAAGCGGGTAGGAGAGTAGGATGGAGGGAAAGGGGCGGAGCCTGTAATGTGAGGTAAGCAACTTGGCTGCAAGCCAGGACAAAGTTGCCATGTGGGATGGAAACACTCCCCACTACAAACGAAGTGGGACGGGATTTGTACCAGCGTCATTTTTTCTTTCATTGGAAAAGCATATTCGAATTAAAAACAAATATGTCATGCATGAAATGTTTCATCCATTATTACAATTATATAAATCATTATGGGCTATGAGGTTATAAAAATATTATATTTTTATGTTATATATAAAAACATAATATAAAAATATTATATAATATATTTTAGTTATAATATATAACTATAAATAAATATATTATAACTACAAATTACCTTGAAAAGGAGAAAAGTTAGATCATACGTGGCATTGCCTTTATGCTGGGAACATCGAAACACTGATGAATAACAAATCAAATCAAGTGGTTAAAAATGGGAACTAGATGGTATACCATTCTTAATCAGTCATAGAAATGAGGATGGGGAAAATGGGGATAGCGAGTTGGAAAAGGGTGTCACCAAGATGTTTTTTAACATAAAAATATGAATTTAGATAGAGTGGGGATTCAATTTCAGTCTTTGTCTCAGTCATCAATATCTGTACTTAATGACCTTGCCTGAATTCATGTTTCTTTTGACATTAATGAGTTAGGCCTAGATACTATACAAGTCTATTAATATATAATATTTAGTACTATACAAGTCTGTAGCAAAGTTGTAACTAGCCACTTTTGTACCAGAGGCAATAACTCATCAGTGCTCCCTAATATGCAAAATTGAAAGTTACGTATATGAAGCACATGGGGGAAATAGGAGGGGGTTTCTGTTTTTGGCTTTAGTGCATATGTCGTAACGCTTGACGTTCTCCCTTTGTTTCCATGCCAAATTTGGCTTTCTGGATGTTTTGATATATACAGCACCCTCTGTAGGATATTAGCATAGTATACAAAAAAACTAGGCAAAAGATGGGTTTCGATAAATTGTATCTTAGATGTTAAATTACTCGTAAAGAAAAGAATGATTTTCTGGCGCCTGGTGGGACCCGAACCCACGATCTCCTTATTGCGGGTCAGGTGCTCTACCTACTAAGCTACAGGCATTAATTATTTCCCCTCTTACCAGCATATATAAGGCTTTAAATGGACAAGTTCGATATTAGTGTGACAGTGCTGTGACTACTCTGTAACCAAAGCGACAAGTCAAAGAAGCCAGAACATCCGATATGACGAACTAGAATTAATTTATTAAATCAAAATTTTTTTTCTTATATTAGCTAATGATGTGGCAACAATAGATGTTAAATTACTCGTAAAGAAAAGAATGATTTTCCGGCACCTGGTCGGACCCGAACTCACGACCTCCTGATTGCCAGTCAGTACTCTACCTACTAAGCTACAGGCGTCAATCATTTCCCCTCTTATTCTTCTTTGATATCCCACCAGACACCGGAAAATCATTCTTTTTTTATGAGTATTTTAACATCTATTGTTGTCACATCATCGGCTAATATGAGAAAAAAAAATTCTTGATTTAAGGATATTAATTTTAGTTCGTCATATTAGACATTCTAGCTTTTTTGACTTGTCACTTTGGATACAGAGTAGTCACAGCACTGCCACACGAATAGCAAACTTGTTTATTTAAAGCCTTATATATGCTTGTAAGAGGGGAAATGATTGACTCCTGTAGCTTAGTAGGTAGAGCACCTGACCCGCAATAAGGAGATCGTGGGTTCGGGTTCCACCAGGTCACTGGCGTATGCAGGATTTGACTTTTTGGGGGGGGGAGACACAAGTCAAACATTCGATTATAAATTTGTAGTTTGAAACTTTATTATATATAGTATAAATTTGTGGTTTGGAATTCCAGTATATCTAGTACAAAATTGTTACCTTTATGTTACAGGTAGTAATGATTCCGTAATATTAGGGGGTGTTAGACGATTGAAACACACACCTCATCACAATTACATATTTGAACATCACTATAAACATAATAAATACAAGTAACACGCAGCCACCAAAACGTGTTTATTGATAATCAAAATATCTGAAATATTTTATAATTACTATATAAAAATTTTGGGGAGAGGGGGCACATGCTCCCTGGGCCCCCCCTAAATATGCCCATGCACCAGGCAATTGTTCTTTTCTTACGAGTAATTTAACATCTATTGTTGCCACATCATCAGCTAATATGAGGGGGGAAAAAAATCTTGATTTAATAAACTTGCATCTTGTCTTATTTCTCTCTCTTTTTTTTTTCTTTTAATAAATAGTGATTTGGGAATTAACTGATTCAAGAGGCAGGGCTACTGATTTTTTTACATTACCGATATGATCCAAATGGACAGTGAGGCCATAGCCCGAAAGGGGTCTTGCCCCCCCCCCAGCCAGAATACTGATTGCACATTGAATAATAATTCACAAAACGTTCAGCTAAGAGAGTAAATATAGTGGTTCATTCTGTAACTGCACTGTATGCATAGCTGGGATACCCAGGAGGAAATTTAATTTAATTTCTGACATCACCACGAATTTGGGTTCCACTGAACCCTTTTAGATGTTTTTTTCAGTAACTACGTTACCAATAAAAAGGTTCAGTGGAACACAACTTCGTGGTGATCTCAGAAATTAGATTAAAATACATATGGGGAAAGCATATATACAGGCTCTGCTCACACTGCCTCTAATTATACACGAAGGCAGTTACTGCTGTTACCTCATCTTTGTTATAGCCATAAGCATCATGCTTGCTATCGGAGACTTCACTTGCAAAGGATAATACCTCGGCTGCTCTCAGCCTAGTTTAACATTTACTTGCTATTGTAATTATGTCAGCATAAACCTTGCTAAATAGTTAAGTTCAGATCTACCAAAAAGTTAACTGAGCCTAAGAATATACCAAACAAGGGCTGATAGGATTACAGCCTTTTCTTCCAATGAAAAGGTTAAGGTTTGCTGAAGTATCAACGTAAGCATAGTGTGACCAAAAAATTAAAATTTTCTCTAGGTATATTTTCTTCTGGTAAAATGGTCTTTCCTGTACCAAAAACTTTAATCAGTTGTGGGGAATGTACCCTACCTCAAAGGTTTCTCCCAGAACAAAATCTCTTGTGACTGACCTCTTACAGATTGCAAAGGTTGAAAGAAAATATTAATAGAAAAAAATGTGGTCTGTTAATTAATCCTAATGGCAATGGTGTGTGTGTGTGTGGGGGGGGGGGCAACCCTAAAAAAATATAAGATGTTTGCATAACAGTGGCTGGCGCAGTGTAGCCCAGACACTCTTGCGCCATACAAAATCCAAACAAACGAACAGTAACAGTGAAATTTTTAAAGCTGAAGTCAATATCATTTACCTCGTTCTGTGAGGAAAGGTCCAGACCCCCTAATTTACGCTACACTTACCTGTAGATTGTTGGGATGGCTGTAGTCAAATCATCTTTGGCTCTTTTTTTCAATTTTGCGTAGGATCTTTTAGCTTCAATAGCCTGAGGTTCCGGCAGATGAGTGTGATATCCAGTTTTTTCTTCTAACATTTTATTGTTTAGAATCAATCGAGCCTTGCAACCTTGGATGATACACTTCCAGTAAGTTTTTGCACTTCCGTGTAACCGTTTGTCTATTCTATGTAAATAATCATCACACACACAGCAAGTTCTCCTCCACGACTCGATTTTACGAAGTTCACACCAGCCATGTTTGTCTATGCAAGGCTTGTTGGTCTATGACATTGAAAATGGATGGACTGGGCTGCACCCGCCTTCAATTATAACCACGCCTTCAATGTGCTCTTATAACCCCGCCTTCTTTTT
>QLNU02015003.1:130837321-130852117 GCA_006491805.2 Dysdera silvatica | reverse complement strand
ATGGCCTCACTGTCCATTTGGATCATATCGGTAATGTAAAAAAATCAGTAGCCCTGCCTCTTGAATCAGTTAATTCCCAAATCACTATTTATTAAAAGAAAAAAAAAAGAGAGAGAAATAAGACAAGATGCAAGTTTATTAAATCAAGATTTTTTTCCCCCCTCATATTAGCTGATGATGTGGCAACAATAGATGTTAAATTTCTCGTAAAGAAAAGAACAATTGCCTGGTGCATGGGCATATTTAGGGGGGGCCCAGGGAGCATGTGCCCCCTCTCCCCAAAAATTTTATATAGTAATTATAAAATATTTCAGATATTTTGATTATCAATAAACACGTTTTGGTGGCTGCGTGTTGCTTGTATTTATTATGTTTATAGTGATGTTCAAATATGTAATTGTGATGAGGTGTGTGTTTCAATCGTCTAACACCCCCTAATATTACGGAATCATTACTACCTGTAACATAAAGGTAACAATTTTGTACTAGATATACTGGAATTCCAAAACCACAAATTTATACTATATATAATAAAGTTTCAAACTACAAATTTATAATCGAATGTTTGACTTGTCTCCCCTCCCCAAAAAAGTCAAATCCTGCATACGCCAGTGACCTGGTGGAACCCGAACCCACGACTTCCTGATTGCAGGTCAGGTTCCCTACCTACTAAGCTACAGGAGTCAATCATTTCCCTTCTTACGAGCATATATAAGGCTTTAAATAAACAAGTTTGCTATTCGTGTGGCAGTGCTGTGACTACTCTGTATCCAAAGTGACAAGTCAAAAAAGCTAGAATGTCTAATATGACGAACTAAAATTAATATCCTTAAATCAAGAATTTTTTTTTCTCATATTAGCCGATGATGTGACAACAATAGATGTTAAAATACTCATAAAAAAAGAATGATTTTCCGGTGTCTGGTGGGATATCAAAGAAGAGTAAGAGGGGAAATGATTGATGCCTGTAGCTTAGTAGGTAGAATACCTGACCGGCAATCAGGAGCTCGTGGGTTTGGGTCCCACCATGTGCCAGAATATCATTTTTTTTCTTACGAGTAATTTAACATCTATTGTTGCCACATCGTTGGCTAATATAAGAAAAAAAATTTTGATTTAATAAATTAATTCTAGTTCGTCATATCGGATGTTCTGGCTTCTTTGACTTGTCGCTTTGGTTACAAAGTAGTCACAGCACCTCAACACTAATATCGAACTTGTCCATTTAAAGCCTTATATATGCTGGTAAGAGGGGAAATAATTAACGCCTGTAACTTAGTAGGTAGAGCACCTGACCAGCAATCAGGAAGTCGTGGGTTCGGGTCCCACCAGGTGCCAGAAAATCGCTCTTTTATTATGAGTAATTTAACATCTAAGATACAATTTATCGAAACCCATCTTTTGCCTAGTTTTTTTGTATACTATGCTAATATCCTACAGAGGGTGCCGTATATATCAAAACATCCAGAAAGCCAAATTTGGCATGGAAACACAGGGAGAACGTCAAGGGTTACGACATATGCACTAAAGCCAAAAACAGAAACCCCCTCCTATTTCCCCCATGTGCTTCATATACGTAACTTTCAATTTTGCATATTAGGGAGCACTGATGAGTTATTGCCGCTGGTACAAAAGTGGCTAGTTACAACTTTGCTACAGACTTGTATAGTACTAAATATTATATATTAATGGACTTGTATAGTATCTAGGCCTAACTCATTAATGTCAAAAGAAACATGAATTCAGGCAAGGTCATTAAGTACAGATATTGATGACTGAGACAAACACTGAAATTGAATCCCCACTCTATCTAAATTCATGTTTTTATATTAAAAAACATCTTGGTGACACCCTTTTCCAACTCGCTATCCCTATTTTCCCCATCCTCATTTCTATGACTGATTAAGAATGGTATACCATCTAGTTCCCATTTTTAACCACTTGATTTGATTTGTTATGCATCAGTGTTTCGATGTTCCCAGCATAAAGGCAATGCCACTTATGATCTAACTTTTCTCCTTTTCAAGGTAATTTGTAGTTATAATATATTTATTTATAGTTATATATTATAACTAAAATATATTATATTATGTTTTTATATATAACATAAAAATATAATATTTTTATATTATATATTTATGTAATTTTTTTTTTTCTTTAATTATAAATTTTCGATTGTAACAAGTCACAGTTTAGGAAAGACTGATACAGCATGAATAAATAACATCAGTACTAGCATCTTTTAATATTCTAGTCAGAAAGTACAAATTTTAAGTTCCATCTTAAGTCAAAATCGCCCCTACTTATACTAGTATCTTTGGTACTCTCTAGCTATGAAAGTCATATTTGTTTCCATTATTATTTTTTTTAATAACTCTTGAAAAAAATTTCTGCATGATCAACATACAAAATATTTATTACCATTGAATCAAGATTTTGTGCACGTCTTGTACTTGGAGTTCCAACCTCCCCTGTCAGTTAAAATTTTCAACTTGTTTACTAAAAATTTTTCATATTCAAATACATAACCTTATATTTTGGAAACAAACTGTATAATAATTTTATGCCATAAAGAAAAATATATTTTCTTATCTCTGTTACTTTCAGGGTAGTTTTGGGGCCTCCCCGAATTCTAAGACCTTTCATACTTGTGAAAATCAGGTCCTGCATGGCATTATAATTACTTAAGCTGAAGTTTATATTAACTTATTTTTAGTTAACTGAAGTCTATATTCTATAGAAGTGTGAGAAACTTTTGTCAGCTGATAATGACTATTTTTATTTAGAGAAGAAATTGCAGAAGCAGCTACATCTGATCAGGCTGCTGTATCCTTGCCATCTTACTCTACAATGAGCAAAAGCATGTACCGGTCACGTGCGACACAACGACCACCATTACCAAAAAGTATCGAGGATTTCACCTTGGAGGGAATATTCACGAAATCAAAAAGTGACCAAAATTTTCTTTTGGCTGACGATGGTGTGGGGCCAGATAGAATGCTGGTAATTTACTTTGAATTATTGATATTATCAAAAATGTAACTAGCCTCCAGATCTAGGGAGAATGGGTTATAGCCCATCCTCTAGACACCCCCCCCCACTGCATATAGTGCTTGCATTGGATCCAAATTTTCCTAAGAAAGCTGAGCTTCCCTAGCCGTCTACTAGTTATGCCAATAGATATTCCATCCAGAGATGGATAATGTAATGTAACGCTATCTGATAATGTTATGGTAATGAATCGGTGATTTTTTTATTTGGTGTAACTTTTCCTTTTATAACCTCATAGCCCATAATGATTTATATAATTGTAATAATGGATGAAACATTTCATGCATGAGATATTTGTTTTTAATTCGAATATGCTTTCCCAATGAAAGAAAAAATGACGCTAGTACAGATACCGCCCCATTTCGTTTTTAGTGGGAAGTGTTTCCAGCCCGCATGGCAACTTTGTCCTGCCTTGCCGCCATGTTGCTTACGTCACATTACAGGCTCTGCCCCTTTCCCTCCATCCTACTCTCCTACCCTCTTTCTTCTTCATTTCTACCCCTCTAACCTCTTTCTCCTCCCCCTCCAAACCCGTTTTCTTTGCAGTCTCTTCCTCCTCCTCCTCCCCCATACCCCTTTCTCCTGTTCCCTTTCCAGTCCCAACCTCCACCACTTTTGCCTCTTAACCTCCCCCGCCCTGTTGGCTTTCCCTCTTTTCCTCCATCTCTCCCCCCTGCTCCTTTTTCTCGGTGCAGCGAACAAAATAAAAACGGCATACTAACTTTTATTCCTTTTATCCGTCGGATAACTTCGCCTCTTTAACTACACCGTCATCCACGTTAGGCCCAGCGCACCTTGCCCTTCTACTCTGAACCAAACAAACCAATCCAACAACATTCCTCTTCCTTTTCAACCACAGTTGAAGAAAAAAATCCATATTGAAATGTTCCGACATCTTTCCAATCGCTACAACATTTTCATGACACTCAAAATAACGACGAAGCATGCTTCAAGCGAGCGATTCTTGTCACACCCACATGAGTGACATCACGTGGCATACACTCTGGCGTCCAAACCCCACCTACAGCGACTTTTCTACATTTCTCTAGGGGAGAAATACGCTCTTGGGACGGTATCTGTACTTCCACCGAAAAAATTATCAAAAAACTTTTTTAACTCACGGCTCCCTCTCCTAATAGCATTATTCATAACATTATTTAACATAACAAGTAAGAATGTTACGATTATTTATAATATTTTCTAACAAATTTATTTTGAATTATGCATTATTTTATAATTCTATATAACCTAAACAGGTATTGAATAACAAAATCACATAAGGAATTGGAACATTTCATCCCTAACGAAAACTGTTTAATAGTACCTATTAACTTTTAGTGTTTGTAATTATTGTAGTTCGTCATATTAATTTTTTTTTTTTTTCAGTTATTTTCCACTGTTGAAAACCTAGAAAAATTGACTATGTGCAACAGAATTTTTTTGGATGGCACCTTCAAGATTGTGCCGCATATGTTTAAGCAACTGTATTCAGTACATGGAGAATATATGGGAAAAATATTCCCATTTGTTTATTGTTTATTGCAAACTAAATCCCAATTAGGATATTGTAGAATGCTGGAAATAATTAGAACTAAAGCCCTTCAAAATAATTTGTCTTTCCAACCACAACAAGCGTTAATCGATTTTGAAATGAGTGCTTTGAATGGACTGGTGGAAACATTCCCTAACATTTCTGTTAAGGGTTGTTTCTTTCATTATACACAGTGTATCTGGAGAAAGGTATGCTATTTTTACAATTTTGTTCTATATACTGTATATGCGTCCTTAATTTTAAACATGGGTGTTTACTAACTACTGAAGTACCTCGTTTGCTAGTCATGGATTCATGAAAAATGGTACCAGCAGATAGCCCTCCAGGAGTATAATTGAAATAGTGCAGCATTTACACAAAAATTGTACAGTTTCCACAAATGTTTAAAAATAAAAAAAAATAACCTCAGTTTTATCAAATTTATTTGCCTGATGTTAATGTGTACATAATTTTCACTCTTACGTTCTTCTTACTTGAGAGTAACGTTTAGCAGGGAAGTGTGAGAAAAGGTTGTTTACAGACAACCTGACAAATGTTTACCTACAACTTGCATTCAGTCCCTGCACTAATTAACCAGTCATGCCATCTATAGTATTTTACTTGTCATAGTGTTAACGGTAGCCATAAAAAGAATAAAGGAACTGATCAATACCAACTTCAGCAACAGTAAAAGGTCCCCCATTACAAAGTGTGTAACAGGGAAACAAGAGCGTAGCCATAGGGAGGAAGGCATTTGACACCAAAATTGGAGACATTTTTTCCAGTCTGCCTTTTTAAAAAAATTTCATGAAAGTTGAACTCCCAAGTCAAACATAGCCATGAGTTGGCAGATTTTAAGCTTAAGTGAAGAGTTTACTGTAGATACATTCCTCAGCGCAGTATCAATATAAAAACTTTTGCTCTTAAATGAATTTTAATGTATAGTTTCTTGTGTAATTATTTTGTTTGTGAATGAAATTTTACCCAGAATCAAATATTTCTTTAGGTACAGGAGTTCGGATTAGTAAGAGAATATAGAGCGGTTGAAGATGTGAGGAAGTGGATTAGAAGGGCAGCTGTATTGCCATTGGTGCCACAACACCAAGTAACAGAAGCATTTCTGTGGCTACGGGAGATGGCTCCTGACTTGCCTCAAGCCAATGCGTTTCACACGTATTTATATGAAACCTGGGTTGCTGAGGATGCTTTGTTTAGTCGGTAAATAATTCGATTTAAAATTCATATTCATAAATAATAGGTAATGTTGGTACATGCGTGTTGGGTTAAGTTTTTTAGAAGTTACTTTTGACTTACCAGTAAACTTAGAAGATCCTATCTCTTCACGCTGCTTCCAAAAAAATTTTAAATATTTTGCATAATGGTGTAAAAGGAAGGCACTTCGTGGCAACTATTAACACTGTCATTTATTACCAAATTTAAATTGTGGCTGTTATGATGTGCAACTCTGCGTAAGGTTGAATTTTTTTTTAATTTTGTTTGAAGACCTGTATATGCACCACTCATTATTCTAGCTCCATCATAGCACTTTTGTATAGGGTTATTTGTTTCTTATATTAAATACTTAAAACTATTAATTTTCAGATTATTATGCATTTTGCAATATGTTTATTAATGTCGCCTGAAGGGCCCTGAATGCCGAGAAACCCAATGCCTTGCATCGTCTTGCCTTATAGTAGCTATGCCCTTGGTGCTTCCTAGACTTTCTATTATTATTATTTTTTGTTATTTTTAATTGATGCCTTTTCACATTGCCACACGACAATCCTGTTTACATCCTAGCTTGTCGTGTCAGTGTCTTGCATGCCCTTGTCATGCATGTGGATCGAAGACAGTACTTATAATAGTAAACGGCTACTTTTGGGCCAAAACATTTTTTTTTTTCAATTATAACTAGTTATTTCTGTGGTCATTTGATTAAAATACTTTTATTTTAAACTTTTGTGTATTTTTGTAAAAGCATTTGTAACTGGAATTATTAACTTTGATAAGTTGATTTTCCATCTATGCTTATATTTATGAACCTTTTAACTGCAAGAGCTTTTAAGGTCACCTTCAAGTACCAATTCTAAGATAGAGATTTCACCCCATTGAAATTTATTGTGCATGCAGGAGAGCTGATCTCCTCAAGTGCATGAGCATGCTCATTTTATTTACTTGTGTTTAGATCTACATACATCCCAAAACGCAATAACTGGCTTTCTTGTGATAATAACCTTGCAATCAGCAGGTTAATACATTTTTCACCAATATCTAAGTAACAATTATAAAATCTAAAGGTTTTTAGATGTTAAGGTGGGGCCCATCAATATTCACAAGATCCTATTTATAGTAGGCCTATATGCATTATGAGTTTCAGTAACCTGAACATGTAGGGAAAGGTCCCATCTAAATAATAAAAAAAAAATTTAGATAATTGAACCATGTTTGTAATGTGAAAAGCACTCTGAGAAACGAATGTATACACTGAACGATGCAAACTTTTAAAATTTGACCTTGAAAATAATTGAACACTGTTAATTAAGCAACAGAAGAGCTTTACAACGCTTGTATATTTTGGAAATTAGTTAAGTTTGTATCTCATAAGTAAATTGTTAGTACAATTTTTAAATGTGTTCTTTATTTTTAGGGCTATATGGAATCAATTTGAAAATGATGCTGAAAGAACAAACAATAATGTTGAAGGCTGGCATTCAAAAATGAACAAATTGGCACATGGAAAACATGTTAATGTATTTGAATTCATCGAACTGATAAAACAGGAACAGGCGGAAAATGAAGCGTTAATGAGGATGTTATGATGTGGCAGCATACAACCACCTAAACAGAAAACAAAGTACAAAAAATTAAATGAAAAGATTCAGATTCAAAAAAATAGATTGACAAATGCAGAAATAAGTTTGCATACCTATATTGATATGGTAGGGTATTATGTTAACTTGTTAGATTGAAATGGTAAAAAAATTCTTTGCATTGATCATTTTCTTTATATTCACTGGAGTAAAAAAATTAAGGGTATTCAAGGCCTTGCCACAAGCTATTGCTCTCCTCCATTTCACTTTAATTGTTGCTGATCATACTTGAGCTGAATTTGTACCACTGCATGAATGGAATAAATATTATCTTTATGTGTGCTTTTTATTGTCTCTTTACTTGGGGCTTCAGGGTGGGGTTTGTTTGTTTTTATTTTTTTTAAATTTCAGTAGTATCTAGCAATAAATGAATGGACTTAAGAATAAAGGGGTTATGTTACAATTTAGGATAAAGGTTATGTTACAATTTTTCAAACTTTACTTTTTACATAATGGATTTGTTATACGCCGCTCTTCATACAGAACTGTGTATGATCTTTAATATTCATGTAACTTAAACATTCCTTGGATAAACTTAGATTAAGAGCATTGCAAAAAAAACTTTATTGTTGTCACATAAGCTTTCGTCCACTCGCGTCTTCAAATGAAATTTGTGTATCGGTAGCTTTTTGTACATAGACTTCAATTTAACTTTCATAATTAAGCTGAACTGTAGTAGTCATAAAATAGATTGAATAACACAATTGATAGGAATATGCAAATTTCGAGATAACTATGATAACTTCATTTCCTTTAATATCGCAGATATAATTTTTTTTGTATATATTGGGATTAAATATGTAGGTTTTTATCCTTGTTTTTTTAAATTTATTCACAAACTACTTAATCTTCATTCGATAAATATTTTAAACATTTGTATATAAAAATGTTTGTGAACATAACATAGAATCAGATCTCATAACTAAATTCATTAATGAAAATATTTAAATACATATACATTTCTGCCTTCCACAAACTTTAAATTGCTGGTTTTTTAATAATTTGTTTGTTTTACGGCTCAAAGACTACAGTGGTCATGCTGCGCCGGGACCTACTGTTTTCCGAGGAATCCGAACCTCTTAAGGCCTAGGGAACCAAACCCCGGACTACAGTGAGCAGTGCGATCTTTTATGAGATCTCTGAGTAAGCGTTCTTTGCACTGCTGGGAGTCGAACCCGGATTAGCCGCGCAATAGGAGAACGCGTTACCACACTGTGCCACGCAGGCCTGTTTTTGATGAACTAAAAAGTTTTATGTATACCATTTGTATCTGCAGTCATTATATATTAAAGAATTCTACTCTGCTTTTCACATTCATGACAAAAATTATTTATTTATTATTTTATTAAAATAAATTTATTCATGTAAAAAAGCATTCAATGTCTTAATTATCCTAAAAGTACTTGACACTATTCCCTTCCCTATTTTTATTAATATTTATTATTTCAAATCAAAATTAAAATTGAAATGATGTACTTGCATATCAGAAATCGATTCACAATTTTTGTTTACTAGATTTTGCTATAAATTTTTTTTTATTATTTCGTTGTATAGTTCTGTTTTATAATGTATTTCTCAACTTAATGTATCATATAACTGTCTCTGTAGCTTCTTTTTTTAGTTTCCAATTTGCATGCTAAAATTCTTGCACACAATGCATCATATCATCTTTATAGATTTTGCATGAATTTTTGATTTCCGTTTCCATAGCAACACCTTCCCTGTCAACTGTGTGGGTTTTTTTATGTTGTGGATAAGCAAATACTATTTACACTGCCCTTGAAAATACATGAAAAATGCTTGATTTTTATTTTGGTTTTCAAGTTCCAGTAAGTCCTTGAATTTTGTTTGAGCTCCGATATTCTCTAGCCATCAGTTTTGCTTGAAAATTGTACAAGCCATGTGGATTTGATGCAAAATTCAAAATAGTAATTTTATCATTATTAAACGGTGTGGGTCAGCTTGTTTCTGAAAAAGAACACTGCCCATTTATAAAATGTATCATGCAATCAAGTAGTTTTAGACAAATTGCAAAAGAAAAATTGATGCAAAGATTCATGAAAAGTATTAATAATGATTAAATTTTCTTTGTTGAGTTTAGGTTAGAATCGTGTTACTAATGAAACTGTTTATTTAAATGAAAATACAGTGAAACCTTCCGTTGGCCATCTTTGATGGTCAAAACGAACCAATTTTATTAGACTGAAATGGGTCCCCCATCCATTTATTTCCAATAATATTTTTTTATCTATTTGAAACTTAGCTTTCTGTGTAATCTTGAATGAGTTTTATAAATTTATCTATATTCTGTTAATAGGTCTAATGTCAAGAGGGTGTAATAAGTGATTGGCATAGTATGCACTTTTTCTTAATTTTGTTCTCTAGAGTTATATACTATCACATATATTACAATGAGGTAAATTTATCATATAAAAACATTGGCAAAATGCAACAAACAGCATAATTTTTTGAAGTATTTCACATTTGCAATACTTCAACTCATGTGCCTTTCCAATATTGTATCTTTAAATATCTGAAATTAAAATTTTCGTTGTGAAAAGAATGGTTAAAAAATTGCAGGCCCTGGAATCGTTTTTGAACAGTACTTGAATTTTTTGGATGAAAAAATGTGGGAACCTGAAAACCCTATATTTAATACCATTTGCAATTATGAGATGCTTAAAAGCTTTGATTGTTGATATTTTGTTTAAAGCAAAAGTATCGTCATTCGGTTCCTTAACCTGTTAACGGGGGAATAAAATTTTGTGAAACTCGTTTCACACTGGGGACTTTTTTTCACAGTGATAAGTAATGTCATCACACCATCACGCTAGGATTAAATATATAAGAACTACATAAAACGTAATGCGTTCAACATAATACGGTTAATTTTAATGACAAAAAATGTCATTTGCATTTTGGTAGTCTTCTGGGCATGACGAAAAATGTCGTCATACCCAGTTAACAGGTTAATATATGGGATCAACAGTTATGTATGCACATATTAGAACATGAGTGGCCAACATATATGTAAATATATGTGTATAATGAAGCAAAATCACTCATGTAAAATAAATTAATAATTTTATAAACATAATATACCGCAAATGACACTTTTTTTTATAATTATTTATAAAATACCCACCTGAAATAACCCAAGGTGTAATTTTTGGAGTTCAAAAACAGTTTATGAAATACAAAGTCGCAACATTTCCAAGCAAGTTCACCAAATTATATTGGTCATAAATACACACACAGAAAACAACCTATGTGAAATAAAACGGTCCTGTTATACACTTCAAAATATTAATTATCATGTTCTCATTATTGCAGGGCATGTATTATAAGCTTTTTCTATCTAGTTTTCTATTGTTAATAATGAAAACATGTTACTGCTGAAAAGCAGAAATTACAAGTCCATGGATCCCCTCTGCTGATGGGTTTGTTCTTTAGGTCGATTTTCTTTGAAATTATACGCGAATGTAATACAAAATGGGCCAATATTCCTGGAAATGCTAGTCTAATCTTTGTTCCAATCTGCCGTCGACTGATTTCTTCGCAGAAATATCAATTATATTAGAAAAAAATATAATACTGAAGGAGTATGTTTATCTTTCATTTTTCTATAGTTTAGTAAGAGAAGATAGTGTTAAAGATTATAGTGTTTGCCCAGTCAAGAGAACTAACCTGCCTTAAAAGAAGAAGAGTGGAGGAAAATCTCCACTGCACTCCTATGCAAAGTCTTGGAGGGCATGCCAAATATATACATTTGTGTTTGAGGTGTAATTCACATGGAAGCGTATAACCTACTTACTATTATCATGCCATCATATTTTATAGGTACTGTTCTTATTTTCCTGTCCATGGCTAGATATCGCTGTCATATGACGTGAATGCAATTAAAGGTAATATAAGGTGTTCCTTATCATGGAATGGTGTCTAGCAATAGTCATGCCTACAAATGTCTCTTTATCAGCAATTATGAAGCAATGCATATCATAATTATCATATATAACTTCTAATGCACATTTTTTGGTTGAAAATATTATCCTAGTGCTCAGAATATCTACAAGAGGAGTTTTGAAAATTTTCGGTTCTGGGACTAGAATTTTGCAAATGATGTTAGCATATAGCCTTTATGCGTACATGAGTAATCAGCCCCTGAAATCTCGCTCTGGGAGAAACACTGCTTGAAAGTGTATTACCACCAGTATTTCTTTAGGACAAGGCTTTTCAAACTGTAAGGCAAACTTCTGAAGGGTCATGAACAGAGTATCGGGGGTGCAAACAAACAAACAAACCATATATATATATATACAGGGCCTTTCAGAGAAAATGCGAGGCCTGGGGCAACAAATACATTAGCATATATTATTACAAAATTGAGGCCAAGGGCAGCAGCCTCTCCTGCCCTTCCCCCTGTTTGGCCCTGTATATTGCTTTTATAATTAAATGAGAGGAATTGCAAGCGAAAACGTTTCAGAAACTGCTTTATAGGGCATATTTCGGGGGGGGTGGGGGATCCTCTTTCCTTTCCCTGGGGACGTGTTATGAGACAAATGTTAATAAATTCCAACAAAGACATATTTAGGGAGGTGTCCGGACTAAAACCCCTCCCCCCACTCCCAAAATAAAATTTTTAACATTGTGTAATGAAGTATTTTTGAGATTAAAATTTCATTATACTTTGGATCAAGACTTTGCACCCTGTGCTCCTGAAATGAGTTACTGGGTTCGTCCTTGTATTAAGGTTATAATAAAAGAGAACGTTTCTTGCCTATCTCCCCCCTCCCCCGACAAGAATTTCTTAAAGGAACAGTGGCGGTTTTAGCGGGTGGGCCAAGGCCAACCCAAATATTTTGGTTATTTTTCGTGAAAGGTAAGAAGCTTTAACAGTTATCAACATGTGAAAAGACGAGTTTTTTTTTCATATATAATTGCAATAGAGCTGTTTTTAGACGCAATTTTTTTAATGGATAAATGTATATTTATAACATATATAGGGGTCAGAGTATATAATGTGTAAAAGGTTTATTCCTTCGTGATACACAAAAATCCTCAATTTTAATTTAGGAAATGTTGAAAATTTTTAATCCAAGGGAAAAAACATTTTTGAATGTTGAACCCCCCACCACCAAATTTGGGGCCCCGCGGGTCCGTGCGATAATCAGGGCCTAAATAGGAGCCTGGCTTTTAAAGGCAAAAATCAAATGTTTTTTATTCGGAGGTTTTCGTTCTTCAAAGGTGTCCGTTAATGGAGGATTTGATTTATATTCGTTAAAGCTGATGTACGAAAATGACGCTTCCCCTCTTCTGTGACACTTACGGTGGACAGCTCTCCCTTTTGGCACGCCATTGGGAAAAACACCCTTCCCCAGTCAGTTACCCCAATGAAGGCCCACCCATAAAAAAATTCTGAAACCGCGCCTAGCCACGGAAAATACCGGTTCTACCCCGTTTCGCCGAATGTATTTCTTAAAAAAAGGGGGCGTCATCGGTGGGCGGGAAGAAAAGGGTGTGCCTAAACTAAGTCAGGGGAGGTGTTGCGTATTACTCCTCCCACATAATTATCAACTACGTTTTTATCGATAATCTATTTAACAATCGATGATTTTATTTAGTTTTCAAGTTATTATAAAAATATACCCATATTAATTTTATAATTTATTTATATTACTTACCTGATTCTCGAAAACTATAAATACTATGATTACCAATTTGAACCAAAACTTTGGAATGAACTACCAGAGGAATTCAAAAAATTGAAAAGTAAAGAAACATTTAAAAAAGTCTAAGAAAATATTTTATACAGGGTAATGGAAACTAAAAAAAAATGGAAAAAAACATAATGAAAGAATGAGTGATTCACAATTAGTTGTGTGTCATCTTTGGAATCAGATTGTAATCTTAAGGTCCCATGCATGTTATATTCTTGCTGATATTTTCTTGAGACCTTTCATTGTAGAGTCTAATATGATGTACTTTTAGTATATATTGTCGGTATTATCGCTGTAGTTAAACAGTATATTGCTATTATGATTTTACAAATGAAGAATAAATAAAGCAATGATTTACACACAGCAAGTTCTCCTCACGACTCGATTTCACGAAGTTCACACCAGCCATGTTTGTCTATGATATTGAAAATGGATGGGTTGGGCTGGGCTGGGCTGAGCCTACCTTCAATTATAACCACGCCTTCAAAGTACTCTTATAACCCCGCCTTCTTTTTCGGCGAAATGTCCAGGACACCACAGAAAACATGTCTCCAAATTTTTCGCAGTGGCGATTCTCTCAAGCAGTTTTTCTCCGACAGAGGGCGCCTGCTGCATAGGAAAACATTCCCAATCTAACACACTATAAATGCCAATTAATAGCCCAGTTTCTGATTACATACAGAAATATATTGCTTTTTGCTCAAAAAGTTATCGTATTTTATTTTCCAACGACGATGATGATATCGTGATATGATAACCTTTCATAACAAGTTTTTAAACTAAAATTTAAATCTTACATACCTTTTTCTACTCTTTTATTTACACTGAAGACGGTTTATTGGATGAAATGATTTCTCAGGCATGATTAATAACTGATAATGAATTGATAGTTTACACTGAAAGCTAAATTGCAAAATGCATATAAAAGCAGACTTTATTTTAATGGTTAATAAAATAGAATTATATAGAATTTAAATCAACTAATTAATAATTTAATTATTTTTATTATAATTAATTATAAAATAAAGAATTAATTAGAAGGCTTGACACCTGTTTGGAAAGACTTTAATGGAATGTTAATGAAATTAACACATGAATTTACAATAAACTGATGATATAACTACACAATGTATAATATTTTATACATTGTATAATATTGTATATATTAAATACAATGTATAATATTGAATACATGATTTCTAATAACTTTTGACACAAGCCAAATTTTTAATACATCACATAATAAAAATAAAGAATCAGGTATTCATGAATAGCAATTCTTTCCAAAATAATTTTACTTGAAAATACAAACTACATAATAGAACAGCATGTCACCGAAAAACAAAATACAGAATAAACACTTACTGTGTCCTTAATACTGCAGATATAAATAGGCTAAATGGAACACAACAAGAAACTATCATTATTATCACAAATAAATATCATGTAAAAATTATAGAAAACCCAGAAACCCTTTTTAATCTTCGGTTAACTGCTGCAAACACATGAAAGCATATGGCATGTTTGTACCTGTGATTTGGCGTCCCCTATGAACAACCCCAGTAATTACTCCAACAGAAAGTGGGGACACCCTTGAAATTCACGTGAGCGGGCCTATAGTAAATCT
>QLNU02015003.1:130800952-130830323 GCA_006491805.2 Dysdera silvatica | reverse complement strand
TTTCTTCTCGTTTTAGTTAACCCTTGTTCATCAGATGAATTCTGCATTTGAAGAAGGTAATCTTTTAACTGTTAATTACGTTAAAGGTCCAAATGGGTTTAAAATTAAAGAACAATCTATGAAAGTGATTATAGTTCATTGCACTTGTATAGAACAAGAGCGATCATTAGTTCATGATGGGAATGATTTTAATCTCAATGACATTTTATGCAGTTCTTTCAATCATAAAATTATTTTTGTATCTGATTTTGGTTTTTACACTCTCATCCGATTTTATTACATTTTTCATGTACTAGTTATACTTTTTTACCTTCGTATAAAATCTAATTCATATTTACTAAAAGTCATATATACAGCTTCACAGTGTTTGGTGTAGAATGACCTCTGCTGTTCTTACACTAAAAAAAAAATTTGACCAACTAATGAAAAGGTTCGTTAGTTAGATGTTATTGGAAGATTTATGTATTATGGATATTATTACCCTTCTCAACGCTAACACAATTGCTAAACCACCAGGGAAAATTTTTGTGGGGAAATTTGATTATAGCTAATAATTTTGACACCTGCATTTGAGTTCAAACTAGAGTTTTTTAGGTAGAGGAGGAAAAGAAACACCCCGGCCTAGAGTGCCTTAACCGCTAGGCCACCGAGGACAGGAGCGACGTGTTCTTCGTATATAAGGATGTAAGATATTATTACCCTTCTCAGGGATAACACAATTGCCAAATAATGGTCAACACACAAAGCTGTTTTCTCCTCCACCTAAAAAGCTTTAGTTTGAGCTCAAACGTGGGTGTCGAAAATTAATGGTTATAATAAAATTTCCCAATGAAAAATCACAAAAACTTGCCTTTGTGGCTTTGTGTGTTGACCATTATTTGGCAGGAGAAAGGGAGCGTCTTTCACATCCTCAGTAGCTTAACAGTTAATGCACTCTGGGATTAATGGACGAACCCTAGTTTGACTCTTGGCTGGGGACGATGTCTTTTTCTCCTACCTGAAAAAAAAACCTCTAGTTTGAACCTAAACCTGGATATCTAAATTATTAGCTCTAATTCATTTATTACCTGCACAAATTGCAACTGGAATTTGCAAGGGTTGGTGATGTAATCGTTATAATATTTATTTTCCTTTGTCTTCACTAATAAAAAAATACTTTTAATTAATTTACTTAATATATTCAATTTTATATATATATATGAGGTCTGTCGAAAAAGTATCCTACCTTGAATTTTCCCACGCAGAGTAGTGAAGCTAAGACGGCGCCATTCTGCACATTGGAAAAGAGACAGCTTAATGCGATGCTTGAATTTTTTCTCCGCGTTCTAATGTGCCAGTCGTTGCCTCCTGACTGCTGAGTGAGGTGCTCTTATGAGTGTGCATCATATTCTGATTTCTCTCAAGATGATTAAACAAAGGTACTGCATCAAATTTTGTCAAAAGCTTGGTGATTCTCAAAGCGAAACAATTTATAAGATTCAGCAGGTGTTTTGAGATGATGCTATAGGGGTAGCACAAATTAAGGAGTGGCTCAACCGATTCAAAAATGGCCGTACATCGGTGGAGTGTGACCAGTGTTCTGGGTGGCCACAAAACGCTCAGGATGCAGCTGTTGTCAAGAGGGTGGAAAATCTGATAATGGGAGATCGTCGTTTGACTGTATGAGATTGCTGAAGAAGTTGGAATCAGTAAAGATTCTGCATATTTAATTTTGCGTGATGATTTGAACATACGCTGAGTGGCTGTGAAATTTATGCCCGAACTTCTGATGGCGGAACAGAAAGAACTCCATCTTACAGTTGCACAGGACCTGCTGGACACTACCAGCACTGAACCTGAGTTTCTGAACACCATCATAACTGGAGATTAGTCATGGGTGTACGAGTACGACCTGGAAACAAACGCACAGTCTTCGCAATGGAAGCATCCCGTGTCCTTAGAGCTGAAAAAAGCGTGACAGGTGAGAAGCAAAATCCAGATGATGCTGTGTTTTTTTATATCCCTGAAATTTTGCATAATGAATATGCACCGGAAGGACAAACAATGACTAAAGAGTACTATCAAGAAGTTCTCAGACTCCGTGATACAGTTCGGCGCAAAAGACGAGATCTCTCGACGGCGAAAAACTAGCAGTTGCATCATGACAATGCTCCATCTCATTCGTCGCACCTTATTTAGACTTCCTTGGTAAAACACGGAATGCCAGTTGTTTGCCAACCTCCCTACTCTCCAGACATGGCTCCTTGCGACTTGTGGTTGTTTCCGAAATTGAAGAAGTCGTTGAAAGGATCCTGTTTTAAGTGTAGAGAAGAGATAATGCAGAATGCGATGGCAGAGTTGAACACCATTCCAAAAGAAACCTTCCAGAAGCATTTTTGGCAGTGGGAGGAATGGTGGGCAAAGTGTGTAGGTGCAAGGGGCCTACTTTGAAGGGGATTAGGTCCCAATCCCGTCATGTGATATATTTTTCCCGGCCACAGGTCAAATACATTTTAGAGAGATCTCGTATACACACACACGCAGTGAAACCTTGATTCACCATTCAGTTCCTATGATTCTATTTTAACATATCTATTTAAACAATGTAAATCAAAGTGTAAATTTTTGGTATTCCCATATTCACCTTTTTGAAAATTTTGTTTTCTGTTTGTGTTCTTTCAAATACCCTCACGACTAGAAGTTATGTGTTCAAATATGGGTAATGTGAAATACAAGTTTTTTTAAAACCTCTGAAAATAACGTGATTATCACTAAAGATACTGGCCCTTGTTTGACACGGAATGACGCTTGCTGACCTCGCACCACAAAACTACAACCAACCAAAGAAAAATACTGGCATTGTCGTAACATATTCGTTAATCCTGTTTTGATTCCTAACAGTATGGGGGGGAAAAACAAACACACCAACTAACTGCTTGCTGTAGTTTTGCAGGTTGGTTTCCTAGGCCTTAAGAGGTTCGAAATCCTCAGGGGAAAATGTGGTGTGTCATAGTGGTGCTACATTCATCCATCATGCTATTAACCCATGTCTTGTTATCTTAATCTTGCTTAAGAGCTTATTTACTCTAGTTCCCATCATTCAGACGTGAGAAGCAGCCAAAAATGAATTTAACGTACATGGGAATTGTCTGTTAATGTAATATTTCTTAGATACGTTGTTATGTCAGATTAACGTGTATATTACTCTTTCCAGCTGCAATGTACTCACGATATCATCCTTCAAAGGGCTATTGGTGGGAATTCAAAGACTCTGATACTTCAGGTATAATCTAGTTTTGTGTGTATTATGAGTATTCTGAAGTGTCGCTGTTATTCAGTCTTTTCCGTATTTGGCCATCGTTTATCCATTGATAGATTAGTCTCTCCCTGATCACTTTCGTGTATTTGGGGAAACTGATCCATTGCTAGGTCTGCCATATATAGAAAATCTGGGTTTGAATACTAGTAGTACCGAGTTTCTGATGTTTTTTCATATGATCTGTATTTTGGGATAACAGGAGATTACAGGGGTAACCCCTTTTGGGGTAACATTGATCTGTATTTTAAGTAACAGGGGATTTAGATCCTTCAGAAAACTGTGGGCGCCCACATCATAAAATTAATACTGCTTGGGCGAAATCTCCACACTCAGACAAATGATCCAATGGCTGATAGATTGTGGCTAAATATGATATCCACTAAACAGAGGCATTCATTAATGAAGTTGCAAATATATATTTACTGATGTGATTTTTTCAACTTAGATAAGACAAAATCAAAAGAAAAGGTAAAAGAAGAACGGGGAACTGTATTCCAACGAAAAAGGGTAGATATTCTTCTTGGGGAGCTGGCCAAGAAGTTCCCACCCAAGATGCCGTCACCACCACAACTTGAAAAGCAAACAACAGGTAATATATATATAGGTACCTTCTAAATTTTCAGATACTTTCTTTTTTTTAAAATATTTTCCACCCCACCTTTTCTTGAATTATCTCGTGAGTAAACTTGGAGTAAATGTTTAAAATTTGCACGAGCTAATTACATACCTGATAATTCTGTGTTTACAACCGTGACCTTTTGGTCTCATTGGCAAGGCCGGTGCCGAGGGAAGTTTCCACCAGAGTGCTAGACATAATTTACCACATCTTTAGCCCCTTAAAAGGGAAGGAGGGGCAATGAAACACACAACTATGCATACAAGTACAGTAGCACATAGGTTCAACCTTCGATCTAATCTATAAAAACCGGAATTTCTCGAGTTGCCCCCACACGATACTTCCCCTGTACACATAGCTGTAGCACATAGGGGCGATATTTAATTTAGAACTAGAACTAATCTAATGACCTAATGGAGAGTTTACCCCAAAGCAGTTGGCAACCGCTTTGGTGCAATGACATCAAATGGCACCTCATGTCATTTTCTCTCGACACCAGTTGTACGATAGGTGTACTTGTGTAAACATGGTCAAAGTCGAGGTATATGGTGTGATCAGATTTCTGCATCTAAATAGCACATCACTAGCTGAAACCCATTGCAAACTTGTAGATGGTGGACATGTGTGTGGTTTTGGTACACTGCGTTCAATAATGACAGGACAGACATGCCAGATGAACAGCGATCTAGATGCCACAACATGCCCAGCCCACCACAGGGAGCAATCTGTACCACAATGGTCTATCGATGACAAGTACTGAGCTATCTTCCCTACAGCCATGATGCCCAATCATTTTCATCTATTTGGACCATTGAAAAATCACCTGGGTGTACTGCAGGCAATTCACAACCGACATGGAAGTTCATTAAGCCGCTATGGCTCCATATGCTTGACGTCAACTTCTGTGCTGGCATGGATGCTATGATGTACCGCTGGAACAAATATTTAAGCAAATATGGTGATTATGTGGAAGAAAAATCTCTAAGGCCATCCTATTGTTTATATAGGGCTCAATAAATCCAGTTGCTATTGCAGAGCTCGGCCCGGGTCACTTTTTTCACTAAAAGATGCTATTTTTGGTATTAATCACTTTCATTCCGTATTTCTTGCTGTAGGTCACTTTTTTTATTAAAGGAAAACTACCATCATTTTACGCTGCCCTGCTAAAACCTGGAATCTGATTTGAATTTTCGGTACTGTCATTTATTGGCATGAAGCGATTCGTCGCTTATCTAGGGTTAGTACAGTCCTTAAAAGTTCTTAAGTTTTTAGGAAATGAGTTTTGGTCATTGAAATCCCTTATTTTCACCCAAAATTTGCAAAAAAAAAAAAGTCCGTAATTTTATTATCCTGTTTCTCAACCTTTCTTTGTAGTATGGTTTAGTTCCAATTTTTATTACTGCCATTCACAGTATGAATCAATATAAAGAACAAACATGGAATTCGCACCATGCAGGTTGTAAGGTGCCTTCACTAGCAATGGGAACATGCACATAGTGGAACTCCCTCTGGAAATATCCATAGAGAACGCCCCCTTGAAACTTGCTAAATCTTTTCGTTAGAGCAGTGGTTCTTTACCTTTCCTAGACAGCGGACCCTCTTCAGAGTTCACTCACCCTCGCAGACCCCCAAGAATTAACTCAAAGTTTAAAGCCCAGAATTTGCATCATACATATTTATTTCTAGTGTTTCATCACTAATTTTCACCATTTAAGGAAAGAATTTTTCGTCCCCTCATAATTTATTCTTAGCATTAAAGAGCAAATACTCTCGTCTTAATATTTCTTTTTTCTTTTTTTTAACCTTTGTGAAACACTGAGAGGGTCTCGCAGATCCCTGATAGGGTCCCAAGATCCACAGTTGAAGAACCACTGCTTTAGAACAAAAATTCCAGTGCACCTCATCACTTTCTTAAAGCCGGATTTAAAGTGCAAAGCGCCCTAGACACTGCAATCTTTTGGCACAGCATCTCTTCCCCCACAGTACATTGCATATTTCACAATTAGGCAGTTTCCCTTAAAAGACGTTTTACTCTGTACTGTGTGTGTGTGTATATATATATAAGGTAGTTATCTTAGTCATATTTAAAAGGGCGAACTGTCCTACCTGTTATCCAAAGTTAAGTTAGCCACCTCAAAGAAATATTTTGAGACAGAAAATAGCAAGGAAGGAGAGGAGGGAGCATTATGATTAACTTAGTGCATTATTATAAAACAAAACGATATTTTTATGAATGAATTTTATTTTTCCCTCATTTCGATAGATAGCTATGTTTTATATAATTTTTCATAATTTTAAGACAAAGTTTGGAGGGGGGGGATTGACAGAGTTCTATATATATTATTTTTCTAACAACAGGGAGGTGGGATATGAAATATGCTTACGTAAGACACAGAAAATAATAAAACTAGCACACAGTCACAAAGTGGCAACTGCCCTGATTAGAACTGCAACTTGGATGTACGACAAATTGCAAGTAGAAGATATAAAATTCACATAATCTCAGTTAAATTCAAGCCCTTCTAACATTTTTAAATTTTATAATGGATGTATTATTTTAATGCATGTATTTTATCAAATCCACTTATTTATTATACACTATTTACTTACAATAATACATTGTTAATAGCTAATGTACGGTTCTGATGGTGGGAGCATATGGTCACCAAAATAGCTATTAACGGTTTATTAAAACTTTTTAAATGCGATAATTTGTTGTGATTACTCTCTATTTATAAATAAGCGTTTAATATTATAACAAACTTATAAATAAATGCTCAATATTACAATAAAAATGTAAATAAGTATTATAATTTGCATCACACGTTGCATTCTTATTTCAAAAACTTATAGAACCAAACTCTTACATAAACGTAAGGGGTTGGGGCCGGCATTTGCTTATTTTTTCGTATAAGGGAGAAGGTGAGTATAAAATGGCCCAAAATGTGTTCACGTAATACTTGAACGGCGTATTAAAACTCTTTAACGGAATTATTGAGCTTATTCGATTTATATTATCTTGTTAAAAGCTGACTACTTAATCACTTGTAGGGGAAATGCTTTTCATTCTCAACTCTTCTTGTTTCATAATTATATAATGTTCCTAACTTTTTATTATTAAAATGCATTGTTTGGCACAGAATGTCCCTTGCTGTCCTTGCTCCGTAAAAACACAACCAACCTATTCTTGAAAAAAATAGTGTTATAAGTATAAAGGTGGTTACGTAGACTGTTTCATTCGATTTGACATTTGATTGGTCCTTTTTTTTTTAAAAAAAAAAAAATCTTTCTTTCTCTCCCTAATCTTTCAGGGGTGTCACTAGGTGCCCGTAAAACTGGGTCTCAAGGACTCCAAAATATATGGGTATTTTTTTGGAAAATGTGGGTCAACGAAAAGCAAAACACCTTTTTCCTTACTAAATATCAGGTCCGTGGGATGCACTATTTTTCTAATATTGAGTCCTTTTCTTCTATTTATTATCTAATACTCCTTCCGTGTATTTTATGAACTACAGTGTGTCAACAACACCTCTGGTCTCTCCACGCTAAGAAATATATGTGAATTTGAAACTAACAATGGGGAAATTCTCTTTCACTATAATTGATACAGTAATAAAATTTATTTTAATGTATGCACTGTTGTTTGTGTGGTTACTATTTAGTTACTTTTTAAAATTTTAGTCACTATTTGGTCACTTTTTACAAAATTTAGTCACTATTTTTGAAGCTGCGGCTTAGGCTGAGCCCTGCTATTGATGACTAGTTACTCGCCAAATGCAAACACCTAATCTTTTCTTAGTACGTTCTTGGGTACTCTAAGGCGGAAAGTACAGCTACAATTCATAGTCGTCTATAAGTGTAGTTACTAGTTATATGAACTTATGCCGTGAGAGGGCTTGTTACTTTACATATTGAATTACCCTCATAAAATAATCTTGGGGAAACTGCATTATAAGTCAATTTTCATAGTTATTCACCAAATGACCACTAAAAGTTTCGCTTTAAATAAATTAAAAGATCGTTTTATAAGTAAAAATAATTTAACTTTTAAGTTCTATTTACAGAAGAATCTTTGAAAGCCGATACAAAAGAAATCAAAGTAGAAATTAAAAAGGAAAAGCCAGATTCACCAGCTACAACAGCCACTGCAACGACAACAGCAACCCCTGCAGCAACAGTAACAACCACTGTAACGACACCAATCCCTCCACCACCTCCTCCACCCATTCCACAACGTACCGGAATGAAGCCACCACCAGAAAAGAAACCAAGACTAGTGTAGTGTACTTTTAATAAAGTTTTCTGTCGCAATAACCATCTTCGTAGTCATTTATTTCATCGCTACTTATTCACAGCAGATTTTTTTCAACATGAACATTACTTTTGGCATGAGTTTTATACAAAGATCAACACTTATGTAAATTTACTACATTATGTACAAAAAAAAAAAAAATCAAGATTCATCTTGGGCAAGACATATTGGTCAATATGTAAAACCATTACGAAAATATTAAATTTTCACTGCAGTAAAAAATAGGAACAATTGTGAATTCACAGCAAATGGAACGCAACATCTCTAGAAATGCAATTTGCACTATAAACAAGAAAATATCTGTGCTACATTATTAGACAAAGTGTTGTGCAAATGTTTAAAATATGAATAAACAATGATATTACAACAACATTTGATTTGTCTTCAATACAAACACTACGAAATATATATATAATGAACAATTATAGTAAAGTGGTGCAAAAATTTTGCAGTCATTACCTGTAATTTTTTATCTATGTGATTCGGACACCTGTCTCATAATTTTCCCATGACAAGTTATGAAACTTATTCAATAATTTTTTTCTCATAAAAGAAATGTGGGGTTTGGAGATTTTCTATTAGATCTCCTAACTTAACTTTCTGCTCCATAATTTCTCATGTGTAAAGTTATAAGATGCCTTGGCCCATAACTTATATCGAGTAATAGTATTTAAAATGTTTACTTCCCAGTTTGCACAAATAACACGTGTTTGTTACAATGGCATTTGCGTGAAGTAGAAGTTCTCAATAAGGATTCTGCAAGAGATTGTGCTTGAAGGAAAATTGATTAATCAAACTAAAGTACTTAAAGCTGTTCATATAATTTTTTTTATATATAGGGGTTCCTTGAAACATCCTTGGATTTATCTCAGAATGTAAAGGCTGAGAAATTCTGGTATACAGTGTTGAAATACACAATTCGTGTACCCTGCATTTTACATTCCATGTACATTTTTCTTCAAAAAAATGGAAGTTAGGTTTCAAATAATTTTAGTTAACTGACCAGCATACTTGGTACGAAGAAAAAAAAATTGATGTTTTAACGCAAGTTCCCCACAGTGATATACATGTCACAACCCATGATGCATATAAGGTAAAAAAATGATTTTATCCCCAATATAGAAATTTTGTAGGCTTGTGGTGAAAGTAAATTTGTATAACTTATTTTACATGCAAAGCATCTTAAGCGTTTGAAGAATTAAAGGCATTGTCTGACCTTTGAATATATTCACAAAGACCAATAAATCAATTTGGAGCAAACCACAAAATTATTTTATAAGTTTCAGTGGCATAGCAATTTAAAAATCGTGGGGGAAGATTCAAGTAACTTCAAAGAGGATAGTGGGTGTGTGATGCTGTGTTAAAAAAAAAATATATATATATATCTTGATATTCAATTTGGGGGCTTACGTCTCCCCTTTTCCTACACCAATGATAAATTTTATATTTTGAAAATACTTTCGAGATTGTAATGACATCTAAACTCTGTTTTAAGCAAAGGATTTTGACCCAATATAACTGGTTTCCAACCTGGAGGGTAGCCACAACTATTTTCAATTGCAATTTTCTTTATAAAGAAATTCATACCAGATGTTTCTAACACATATTTCAACATGGCTGCATTGCAGGATTTTGCTAATGGTTATCTTTATATCTATAACAGACTAATATATATAATTTATTATTTTACATTTAATCTGTTTTCTTTATGCTGTTAAAAGTGCTTTTATCATGCAAATATAGCAGACAAAGGAGGTTGCAGGTCTTCGGTTACTATAAAAGGGGGTCGTGGATTACTTGGCTACTATAAAAGTGTTTCATGGATTGAAAAATGTTGGGAACCACTGCAATATAAGCATTATATCAAGGTTCTCACAGACTTAAAATTGTCAGAGAATTTGAAATCGACCTTAAACTTTGGGGGAAATTTAATTTTTTGGTCAAACATAGAAAAGTTACGAGAAAACCTGTTTTGAATGGCTAAACCTCCCATCAACGTGAAGCCATTTCATCCCATAACCTAAATTCAGTTTTTCGTCATCTGTCTGGGGGAAATTTCTTCTCTAATGTGAATGGGAACCCCTTTACATCTTGTGTGTGGATATCATTTTTCAATATTATATAATTTAAATGTTTGATTTTTTTCTTTTTTAAATACAATATTCTTACAAGGTTGTTTCAAAACTATTTAGTAATGTAACTGCTTTTTTTTTTTTCTTTCCAGCTCCACAATTTTTATTAATAAGAACAGTTGAAATATATTTTATCCTTATTTTTGTCTTGCAATGGTTGAAAAATAAATATTTCATATTTCAAGCTCTTGTATTTTTATAGATAAAACACTTCTATATGAAACGTTTGTTCGAGCAACTTACAAAAAACAAACCTTTTAGACTGCACGAATATATTTGGTAAAGAGTCTTCATTAAGAACCATATCAACGCAGATGAATTAATTTGTACTTTTTATGACAAGGTTAGCTGTTAGTTTTCTTAAAGAAACCAAACTCTGGACTGTGGAACAGCAGAAAATGGCAAAAGTTTGGTTTCATCTTTATTCAAATCAAGGCTTTTCAGATGGTAGACAAAAATACGTTACTTCTATGCTACGATATAGCTGGAGAAGTGGTTTTATTAATTTTTAAGCTACATTTACTATATCAGTTTTATATAAAATTCAAAGTTTGATATAAATGGATTAAAAAATAAACATCTTTTGAATCTAGTTAAAAAATAAAAACTTTATAAAACTCTTTGATACAAAAATTGTCAAATATAATTTTTAATTATAGTATAATACATTTCTGCAATGTATATATTTTTTTTAGTAATATACTTTATTCTAAAACCTTAAACTAAAATAATGTGGTTTGAGTGTTGTTCGAAAGGTCGGCACCTATGTAGTTCTGATGGACTGTGAAGTTGCTATAGCAGATTATTGAACTTGTTGCACAAAAAATTATAAAAAATATTTGTTATATACAGAGTTATTATCAGTGATATGTTTAGCGTATAAAAAAATAGGAAATCAAGCTTCTCATGGTGGTTATAAACAATTTCCGCTGTAAAGTTATTTATATTAAAACCTAATAAATGAATGATTGCTACAAAACTCTTAATAATTGAAAGCTGTACAGAGAAAGGTTATGCTTGTCATTTTAGAAAATGGTCTTAAAACACCAGCTGGGGTAAAAAATGTTTTGTATATTCATTTACTATTAGCGATAGAGTGAACATCCTCCAAATAGATTATTTAACCAGTGTTATTTTTTGGTGTTGCCTTCAAAATTACTTTTGCAAATGCTTTTTTTTTTGGGTCCAAATTTGGTAAACAGAGATTATATAATGGCCGATACTTTATATTAAAATAACTATCAAAAGCTACTTACCATATATAGTTCTTAAAATATATACCCGACCTTTCTTTTACATACTCCAAACAAGTTAGTTTTGCTTCTCAAACTTTATAAACCCGATCTACGATGTAATACAAGAAATGGCCTCAACAAATCTTTTTCATCTCAGAAAACAAACCTGGGGCTATGAAATTATAAACAAACATCTTGCCTTTGTCCTACCTTATATACAGGGTAGCCATAATTTAGCATGAGGTGTTTAGAGCCTGATAGAAAAAGATCTATTGGACCAAACTGAACCAAATTTGGTGTAAATACTCCTTAGAATTTCTTAAAAAAAACCTTCAGAAATTTCCAATGTGTGCAAGATTAGTATTACCACTTTTTTTGGTAACACAGCTTGCCAGTAAAGCATGATCACGTTGAATTAGCGTAGCGCATCTATTTTATCAAACAAATACAAAGCACGTTTTTAGCCTTTCTTATATTCACTAATTGACTATCTAGCTGTTTTTGAGCGAAAACATGGACAGTTGTTCCTCACGGTGGCAAAATTTTAAACTAAACGTTAAATTACTTACCAGAAAAGAAGGATTTTCTGGGGAAAATAGCTTCACGTTCATGGAAGATTTAGCGATTTAAAACAGAAGTTAAGGTTTTCCCAGACTTTTCCAGGTTTGACCAAAAGGTCTTGTTTTTCCATGACTGTTCCCTCTAACCTTTAGAGATGATTTAAAATTTCCTGGGAATTCCAGGTTGTGTGGGAAACCCTGTAACTGGAGGTTGGTACTGTGGTTTTAAATGTGATGTAAATAGGTACGACTACATCTCTCTTTTAAATAAATATTTATCAACAGACCCCCCTAAATTATTTGTTCTTCAATTGTAGTAGTCCATGGACCCCTAGGTGTCTGTAGGACCCCATCAGTGGTGAGGTCTGTGAGACCCTCCCAGTGTTCCACAAAGATTCGAAAAAATACCGAAACAAGAGCATTTACTCTTTAATGCTAAGAATAAATTATGAGGGAACGAAAAATTCCTTCATTAAAAGGTGAAAATCAACGATGAAACACTAGAAATAAATATGTTTGATGCAAATTCAGGGCTTCAAATTTTGAGTTAATTCTTGGGGGTTCGCGGGGGCGAGTGATCTATGAAGGGTGGTCTGCGGTCTAGGAAAGTTAAAGAACCGCTGCCTTAAATCATACCACAACATTTTCTCCCAATGTTCAGGTAACAATAGGTAGCAAATTAACAATTTCTAGATGACATGTTTTAGAACTAAGTGATGCCAAAAATAGTGATAGCTAGTGATGTCAAAAATAGTGATAGCTAGTGATGCCAAAAATAGTGATAGCTCACCACCAACATTGAAATAGCTTGTAAAACTTTACTCTCCAATATAGTTATCAATTCTTAATTAACTTTTATTTACAAACATTATTTCACACACTGCTATAACAATTTTTTAGGTTGAATTTCTTCTGGTAGCTATAACCTTCGTGCCTTTTCTTTGTGTTTTACACAGCTAAAATCATGCTGAACCAAGACCTAGTGAAGAATCGGAACCTCTTTTGTACAGAAAACCAAACCCCTAGCTGCATATCTATAGAAAAACCCTTAAAAGTGAAAGAATTAAACCTGGATTATTCAGACAGTAACCCAACATATTATCAGAATGTGGCCACATGGGGTTTTAGTATGGAAGTCAGCACGTGAGTGCTGCGTGATACGAAGGCCTGTAGAACAAAGCTTTCAGATTGAAAATAATCAAATAAATTGTTAAATTCTGCATAGCATAAAAAATATACGTACAGGACTTGACAAATTCAGTAACTTGCAATGTTTTGTCAAACCCTATATATATACAAATGTTGACTCCTACTTCCATTCGCTTGGTTTGCTTATTTAATTTCTTTAATTTTCAAAATCCTAGTTTTTAAAATTGTACTACATTTTACTGCTACATAGCCTTTTTTGTTTCATAATTTTACCATTTTAAAACCAATTAATTCAGAAGTTTTCATGGCGATACTTTAATTTTTCCACTCTCTTCCTATGAACAGCACAAATTTGGATTCACTGACTAAAATGAGAATTTACTGTATATATATTTTTTATTCTCCACATAGGACTTGGACCTACTAAAAAAATTACTTTTCTATTAAAAACCACTGATGCATCTTCAAACCATGATACTGTCCCTAGGTGATATCATAACACAGGGATTGTGGAATACATCATGATACAATGATTATATTTAATCATAATACGAAAATTATCCTGATATGCTCACTGTAAATTTCTTCCTGTTTTTTAAATAATTCACATCATTTAGTTTTTTTTTTAAGTATTAAATCCCCTTCCCTTCAGAAAAATCCGAGCTCTTCCAATGCCTTCTATCATTAACTTTAGTACAAGTTTTGAGTAACCAAACAATGATTTTAAAATCACGAATGGAGGATGTAGATTTACCAACTCACACTGGTACAATACTAGAATACCAAGTTATTATGCGCAGTTGACACAGAATATTTGAAAACACCTCTCATAGTTCGGTTCCGTTTTCCATGAAAGATGGGAGGGGGTGGGGGAAGCGACAACAGCTTTGTTAAGGAGGAAATAACGGGTTTTTTAACGCTGAATAATGACCAGATAGAAAGCATGTATACAACATTAGCAAATTCTTTATAAAATAATTCCAAACTTTACTATATTCATAGCATACAAATATACAGAAAATAAAGCATAATAAATACCAGTAGAAAAAAAGAAACAAAACGTTATACAACTCTCGGCCAGCAAGAGCTTGTTTTGTATGTTCCCAACAACAAAGAATAATACATACATTAATAAATCAATATTTTGAAATATGTAGTTCAACAACTTAAAGATAACCGAATGCATATCATACATATAATGAAAATCATACCGCTGCAATGCAGAAACAAGAATGTTTTTTTATGTTCCTTAATATAAATGTTCACACAAAATTAAAAAAAATGTTGATTTTTAGATTATATATTCATATTGTGCATAATTTTACAGAAAACAATATATAATTCTGCATCAAATTTGTATTGCATTGAATCAGTACAAAGTAGGGACGTTGTGATGCTACTGAATTAAGCAAATAGTGATACACTTCTTTCAATATTGAAACAAACATTGTGGTATTAGTATTTGGTATGGTGGGCTTACCATTACTGTGAGTATACGCAGAATATGCTGATATTTTTGGCGAATAATTGGACAGGAAAACGTTGTGGGGACCTCAAACTGAATTGCACATTGGTGAAATTAATTAAAAAAAAAAAGAAAAATGCTTGAAAATTGATTACTATTAGGTACATTTTTTAACAATATAGTGAAATTTATCTATAATGATATGCAAGAGACAAGGAAAAGATATCGCTACAGACAAAGTAGAACATTATACCTTCTATATTGTCGGAACAAGGACGGCTTATTGTTACAGTCAGATTTCATTATAATTAATTTTTTAGCTGACACCATTTGTTATTTTATACACAAGTGGCAAATTTTCTGAATGCTGAATCATCCATCTAAATATTTCATAGTATCGATACTTTTTAATATTATTAGTGTAGATACAAAGTATATCAAAAAATGCGATATCCTAACGTCCCTAGTACAAAGCATTAACAATTTAGACAGGTTATGTTTTTTCATCGAGCATGTCATTTCTTTGACACATGATATTGTTTCAACCCCAAACAATTCTACAGGGTGATTCAGAACTAATGGAATGAACCGAAATGAATGGTAAAGGATGTCAAATAAGCCATATTTTGCAAAATCTCCATGTCTGCAAATGAACCAGTTTGGCTGTGGAGCGAAACCACTGTGTATGTCCATATAGTTGCTACATAGGCGATAACGACAATAAAAAAAAATTTAATGCATAAATGAAGTGATCGACGTAATACAGCAGGGACAAAAAACAAAACCAGAATTCCCCTTTCTAATCTTGATTTGTATTATCATGTGGTAAAAATAACATAAAACTGCCTCTTTTACCACACAGGGAAAAGAGTTGGGAACTGCCAAGTATGTGCAACAGGTGAAGAACGTGAAAATTAAAGTTTTTTATTCAGTGATTTTTTTTTTTAAAACAAATTTTACAAAGTCGCCAGAGAGCACTTGACGTACATTAACATTAAATAATTTTAAAAATTCTTGAAATGGCACATTGTAGCCCTTTGTAGAAACCTTAAATGCAGGATCCAAATACTAAATTCACTGTAGTGCCTGAACGGCTAATTTTAGACAAAAAGGCACTGAATAAAAATTGTTTATTTTGATGTCCACTACCTGTTGCATATACTTGGCAGTTCGCAACTCTTTTTTTTTACCACACTAGACAATTTTATACGTATTTTCACTACATGGTAACACAGACCAGGATCAGAAGAAGGAATGCCAGATTTTTACTTTCGCTGTCTTTGCTGTATTATTAGGCCAATCACTTAATTTATGCATTAAATATTTTTTTATTTATTTATAATGGCCTATGTAGCAACGACATGAACGTCAACAGTAATTATGCTCTAGAGTAAAACTGGCTTGTTTGCGGACATGGGGATTTTGTTAAATATGGCTTATTTGACATAATTTACCACCCCTTTCAGTTTGTTCCATTAGTTCTGAATCACCCTGTATAAACCGATGAAATAGAACTCTACTTATCCATATTAATTAAGACTGAATACAGTTCCAGATAATCTGAATTCTGGATAAAAGGCTGAGCAGGTATCTCATCAATTACAGGATCTTTTAGAGACTTTCTACATGAAGCATTGATTGATTGATTGGCTTTTTTATGGCGCAAGAGCATCTGGGCTATACTGCGCCACATGAAGCATTGAGATCCAATTAATTGGATGAACTAGACAAGAAAGTAAAAGTCCACCATGAATTTGTGTGTTGACTGCTGCTAAGGTAGTCTATTGTGACTATGTTACACTAATTTGCATACTGTCAAATTTGGTGGGTTTCAATTATACAACATTGAATCTGTTATTGTTTTGCTTTGTCTGCGTCAACATAGTTTTCACAATTACTGTGCCGGGGGCAAGCACATAGTGTGTACATATTTATACGTTACAATATATGTAAAATTACAATTTATTTCAAATTATTGGAGAGGCTTATTTCAAATTATTGGCCCTACAGGCCCACATCTCTACGTCTATGCTTGTCTGCCATCAATAGAAAGGCCAATCATTGAGCGCTGCCTTAGATGTTGTTGTTTACATAGGTTATTGTCACATGTGCTTACTCAATGTTCACAGAGCAAGTCAGAGTCAACTCGTGAAAAGGTGGCAAGTTGCAGTTTACTTTTGTATTCCAACTCGAAAAATTTTACCAAGTTGGAGAGTTATAGTTTACTTCCAAATGCCAACTCGCCAAATCTGCCAATTTCCAACTCGCCACTGATAGAATTTCCTGACGGTTTCCTGTGATAGTGTTTAGTGACAGTTTTCCCATAGTGATATTTCAGAACGATTGGCCATGACGTTTTTTATGATTTCTACGCAAGATTTTCATGACAAATTCCTGCGATGATATTATGTGAGTAACCACATTAATGAGTAATAATATATATATATGTGTGTGTGTGTGTGTGTGTTTATAATGAGTAACTCAGTAGATTTTCAATGTTAACAATAATTACCAGTATTGTATTTACGGAAAACCTTTGTATTACCTTTTTCGTTGCCAACAAACAAAGTGAAAGCAATAGCAAGTTCAACATTTATTGAAACCCGTTAATATAATTGGTATCTGAATGCCTGCGATTCTAGTGTATCAAGCATATTCACATTCTACTGCATAACACCTCAGTACATATATACACAGTGGACTTTTGATTTTACGAATTCGTACAGATCTCAAAAAAGGTCATAAAACTGAAAGTTCGTAAATAGGGATAACATTAGTTCTATTGAGACGCTTTATGTGACTAACACAGCAGTTCATAAAAATACGTAGTTTGTAAAAACATGAGTTCACTGTAATATCGACTTACAGTCCAATCAGCATTATAGTCTGTACTGAACAGATATGAATATCAAACATAATAAGTAATTGGTATATGTGATATCGACTCTTCCCAATAGAATTTGCTGTGTACAGATATCAGATACACGTGATATAAATACATGACATATGACCTTTAGTTCCTATGATGCGATTATACATTGCAGTAGGTACCCACAGAAAAAATGAGGATGTGCCTGATGATTATGCAGTGGCACCCTGCTATAAAATATATTCTAATTTTAGTTAAACGCTACTAACAGCTGTTAATTAATAAATGACAATAAATGCAATTCACTACTTTTCCACATATCATTGTTGTCACAATGAAAAGTGTTAAAGGGAGTGTATGTGCACACCTTACTTTATTTACAAAATAAAAATAATAGTAAGAAAAAAATACGACAGTACTTGAGAACTTCAAGTACTCAAAGAATACCAGCACAAACATCCAAAGATCGAACAGGCATTCCCCAAATCTGACAGGTTTCTATCACACCCACACAATGTTTTTTATGACTTATGAAGGATATATATATATAATTTTGATTGATTGATTGATTGTTTGGCTTTTTTATGGCGCAAGAGCATCTGGGCTATACTGCGCCATATATAATTTTGAAATTTAACTTCCTGTCAATTACATTCCTTTAAAACCAAAAATCTATAACATCTTTTCACGGTCCTTGAAATATCATTATAAACAGATTTCGCTATATTATTCTCAGGATGTATGTATATATATATAAGTAAAATCTAGTATTTAGGCTTTATATGGTAACCATATTATATTAGACCTTGTATGTGGAGCCAAACTTGCATGATTATCGTCAAGATTTACTGATGCTTTAAAAATAATTTTCACTTCCACCTAACTTTGCAAGTTTCTTTTTGTTTGCTTATCAATCAATATCAATTTATTAAATGTTATAAAAAATTTTTGGGTTCAGAACTGTGTCTGGTAATAATATTACATAAGTTTTTAAGTATTTAAATTTAATATTATTGACACACAATTTTGAATCAGAATTTTTTTTTTTATAAATTAAGTACTGCTGTGAAAATCTTATTTAAGCCATTTATTAAATGTTATTCATTTCCAATTAACATGAATTAAATGTAAAAAATAATTCAAATACCATCGATTTCCATTGTGTTGCTAATCAGTATCACTGTGGTATAATTTTTAAATGCAGAATGTGGAAATGTGATATGAACAAAGCGTAACAGACTAGACACAACACAAACAGAATCAAATTGAAAGTGTTGAGACATTGTGATTAATTTCATGGCGTTCAATGACGTCCAGCAAACATTTCTAAACACAGACCTTCTCATCAGTTATAACATGCATATATAGGAGAATTCAAAAATTATCTATTTTATTATAAAAATCTTGGTATTTCAACTCTATATATACACACTTTTCTATACAACAAACCTGCAAAAACGTTCCCCTTACACAAAAGGTACACATTTTATAAGAACAGTTCTACAAGAACATCCAAAATGCTATGCAATATAAAAAAGAATTTGTGTAGACGTGAAAAACCTTTAAAAACAATACGTGAGCGCATAAAATTCTCATTATGATCTTGTGATGTAAAATATAAAATGTGGACAGCAGTGTCAAGACTTTACAAAAGAAGTCATTTTACACAAGGGTTTAAAAAAAAATGCAAAAACTATTTATCAGAGACTTCTGAAAACGATGATGGAAAAATACAGATACAGTTGTCTCCAACCTTTGTTGAAAGCTAACTCATGATTCCTTTATCTTCTATTCATTTCCATTCTAATGACTGCAAAATAAGAACAATATAAATATTTATATAATTTTATATACAACTTAACATAATATGAATATATTTCAAAATGTGTGTAGCTTATCTTGGTCAAGTTAAGCTGGTGGTATAATATCTTCAAGAGGGTGAGGGGGGGCTTATACATGCATACAGACCAGATTTGTCTTTGATCTGAATTCTGCCAATTATGCTTTAGAACAGGGAGTCATCACGTTTTATTTATCTGTTTGTTTACGGGGCAATCTAAGTCCTGAGAGGAATCAGGGGGAAAAGAAGGCAATTGCCAGCTTGACAAGCCCTCCATCCCATTTCCAACTCCCCATTGGTGCATGACAAACCAGAATTCGATCGTGAGCGGGGGAAAAAAAAAGGTGAAGGCATGCCCAACACAATACACAAATGTAAACAAGTAAATATGACAAAATCTGAGCAAATTGTAAAATCACAATAACGTCAAAACGCAAAATATTGAAATAACAAAATATAAAGACAACGACCAGCATTTATGTTCTAAAGATAAAGAGTGGCACATGAAACTGTCGAAGAGCATGATACAAATATTTTTAATAAATTCACTTTTATAAAAGTTACTATTTGGAAAATGTAAATTTTTCTAATGTGCATAGCTTTCCTCTTGCTTGCATATATTTTTTTATTCCCAAGACCAGTGTTTTTCAAACTTTGGTCACTCGTGGACCACTTTAAGCATTCCTTTATTTATAGTGGACCACCCGAGGAATTCTCTTCCCTCATTAAAAAATATATTGCCTTGAAATTCAGGTTGGGACACTCTCTTAAGGTTTCATTGGAGTAGTATGTTTTAGGAAAAGGAGCTCATTTTGCTCAAGAAGCTATAATGCACACAAAATTTGGGTTAGTGACATTAAGGAATTTCCTAGTATTGTCTTCCTGCTCCTGTGACAATTTAGATCACATGTACTTTGGATGAAGTATATAAACTGGCATATATATGATGTTGAGTTATTACCTGATTAAATTTACTTTTTACCCTTTTTTGATTCATTTCTACAAGTTTATAATCATCCATGAGGGTCAACCAAATTTCATAAGCATCTGGAATAGAAAAGTCATCTTTCCGAATCTTATACAGGGCAATAGCAATAGATTTTAAAAGCTGCAACAAGTCTTTTTACATCTTTATTAATCATCCGATTATTTATAACTTGAACAGCACCTTTATCATCCATATAATTTTCATGATCTGCGAGTAATACGGATGATTCTCTATGAACGATTCCAAGCAATCTACAAGGTCTGTCCAGAAAGTAATGTCACCAAGTCCACAAGCATGAAAAAAACCCATTTATTTACATAATAATACCTGTACATTAAAATTCTTCAAAATATTGTCCTCCTGCGTCAATACATCTTTGCCAGCAGGATTTCCAATCTGCAAAAACATCCTGGAAGGCCTGTTCAGGAAGCGCGCTTAAAGCCATTTCACAAGCTGCTTTCACATTGTCAATTGTTCTTTAACGATGTCCTTTCACGGGGGGGGAATTTCAAATGGGGAAAACAAAAAGAAGTCTGAGGGAGCCAAGTCGGGACTGTAGGGTGGCTGGGGCAGCATTGCCACGTTAAATTTGGCCAGGTATCTGGTCACGGCGAAGGCAGTGTAGGCTGGCACATTGTCATGGTGAAGTTTCCAATTGCCGCTGATGTCTGGTCTGACACGCCAGATCCTTGCTTTCAGGCTCTTGAGAACTACGTAAAGTTTAGAGTTAATGGTTGTCCCGGGAGGTACAAACTCACGGGGGACAATCCCCCTGATGTCAAAAAAAACAAAAAAATGAGTATGGTCTTGATCTTTGATTTGCTCATTCGAGCCTTCTTGGGGCCAGGGAACGCCGAGGTGTGCCACTCGGTACTTTGCCTCTTCGTTTTGGGGTCGTACTGAATATCCACATTTCATTACCCATGATAACATTGTCCAAAAAGTGAGGATCATTTTCACACAATTCCAAAACATCTTGACAAATTTTCACTCAGCAAGATTTTTGGTCGTCGGTCAAAATTCTTGGGACAAGCTCCATGCACACTTTTCTCATGTGCAAATCCTTGGTCACAATCTTGTGAACGATAGTTCTTGGAATATTTAATATGTCGGCCATTACACGAACACTCATTCGACGGTCTGTTTGCAAAAGTTCTTTCACACAAGTCACATTTTCATCATCTGAGGAGGTTCACAGGCATCCAGCGCGTGCTTCATCGTCGATTCTTCACAGCCTTCCAAAAACGCCTTGTGCAACCTATAGACTTGCCTTTGTTATAAACACTCATCCCCGAAGACTTGTTGAACCATTGGAAAAGTTTCCGCTGCAGACTTGCCAAGTTTCACACAAAACTTGATTGTGTATCTTTGTTCCAGTGAGTGCTGCATTGTGACTTGTACAAGAGACAAAACAGAGGTTAGCGAAATCATCTGTCCTTCACCTCCGAGAGCTTGGAGACAACTGAGTAAGCACTCGCTCGTTAGATGACATACACCACCATCGACCCCAATGAACAGTTGCTTCACAATAAAATGTATGACAGTACTTTCGGGACAGACCTTGTACCTGACTTTTCTATCTTATATTGCCAGGTATTCGTGGCTTTACAGTGTTTATGTATTCCTTTAGCCAAGCACTTTGTAACGATTTCTAAAATATTTCTAAGCAGATACCACATGCTTTACAACAGACTTAAAAACAAAAAGTGTGGTTCATTCACTGTAATACAACTTATTCGATTAGTCATAAACCATTGAGGCTTTTTTTTACAGCCAGTCTGTTAATGTTGTTGCTTTTTATTTTATAGCTAAAGGTTTAATAAGGTGAAGAAGGTAAATAAGATGAAATAGACCAAGTAAGTTAAATAATATGGCCTGCGAAAGATGGTTTTTGTAACAAATCTTTGATGTACTCTAGTATTTTTTAATTATTTTAAAACATTTTAATTATTGAAACTATTAATATAAAGCTTTACGATATATTAAATTATTGTAATAAACATATATATTTGTAATCTTTCATTTACTAAATGATAAAATAATAGAAATAAATTTTCAAAACTTTTACTAGTTCCTGCCAGTTTCTCCCACTTTCTGTCGGTTAAAACCAGTTATAACCAGTTCTGCCACTGGCATGGCAAAAACTAGTTTTTGTTAGCATAAACCCAACCCTAGTTATATGGGATAGAACTGGTGGCTGAACGAAACCTCCAAACTGAACTATATTTATGCATAACCACTCCTATTAGGTGTCAACTCCATCCAGATTGTCTCGAAGGTGGCAATTACAGCCACAGCTTAATTTACTGAAACTGTTGTAGTGTGAACAGATACTCCCTTTAAGCTAAGTTTGCATTTTTACGGCACAAAGAAGGATGATGCTGTGCCCGCATCAAACGTTTCCCCAAGAAATACAATTCTTTTTCCCTTGCAAGAATCAAACCTCAGGTTACTGATCTGTAGAGGGAAAATGGCCAACCCTATGTATCTATTGGAATTAAACCTGGGTTATCTGTACGGCAACCAAACATGTTGCGACTGCAGGATTTCTTTTAAAGGGCAGTTACTTTTTTTTTTACTAATAAGTTCCATATACCTGTTAAGTATAACTCGTAACAGATATATATGGAACATGTGCATATTGCTCGTAAATTATGCACATCTTAATATTTGCTAGCATAAGCTTAAATTTAAACATTTAGGAAATTCAAATTTAGACGATCGCTCTCTCTCTGTATTTAGTTTGCTTAATTTTTTGCAGCATATAGATTACTAAAATCACGCACTTTGAGCTACCATTTTTCAAATAATCAGAATCTTCGTTGTCAAGAGTTGGTTGGTTGGATTTTAATGGCACAAGGACAATAATGGTCATGGTCAAAAGAATAAAATTCTGGACTAGAGTGGCAAAAAAAAATTAATTAAAAAAACTATCATGCATTCTACCATATCATTGAAATAAAACCCGGGTTTACAGTACAGTAGCCAAATACATTTCTTCAATACCACCACTGGGCTGAAGAGACGAATCTCTTGAAGTCGAAAGAGACAACTCAACAACATTGGAAACCTGTTGAATTAAATACAGTGTGCCCGAATCAAATGTCCCTAATTTGAACAGATTAAAAAAATTCTTTTAACGGCACGTTGGCGATATTACCCCAAATTGGTTACTGAATTCTTAGACTTTGGCGGCAATTTTTATTTTGCACGTATGACACACACACACACATGCTCTTTTTTTTGTGAGCTGACAAAAGAAAAGATGGCATCACCGCAACAGAAGACACAAATTGTTCTCTAGTATGCAAAAACAAATCTGTAATAGAAGTGCAAAGAACGTTTCGAACAGTTTATAAAAGAATTCCACCCGATGCTTAAGAGCATTAAAACGTGGCAGAAAATGTTTCTCGAAACTGGAAGGGATGCTACAGCGGACATGGCTAGAACTGGACTACCAGCAGGATATCCTCAGGGCTACTAAGGAAGCCCATGTAGAAGTGCACTGATTTTTTCCTACAAACTTTGAGTACCGTTATCTAGTTTTACGTATGCTTTTTATCTTGCTGTGAAGTCTAGCGACCTCTGCAAATTAGGGACATTTGATTCGGACACTCTGGGGTCTGCAATCCCCGAAAAAAAAGAACTGATTTAGTAATTAAAATGGCCATTACCTTCAATTATATCTAATTTCATGCTATTAATTTCTTTCTTCATTTCGACCATTATATCATGTTTGACTCGTTCCAATTCGGCAAAATCTACAAATTGACTTTTCCCATCACTTTCACAAGTTGAGTCGCCTCGAGATCTATCGTTAAAAACCACAGAGATAATTTTAAATATGTTTAAAAATAAAATTATCTCAAAATAAGCATCAAATAATTTAATGATACATTCTTTTTGAGGAAACTGTTGCATCTAGAAGCAGATTACTTCATGTAGATACAACAACTTTTCTAAAGAACACAGGATTAAGCGATGAAGCTATAACTCTGACGATTTATTAATGCAGGTAATAAAAGAATTAATAAAGATTGTATATCCTTAATATGCTCTCAAAATTTTCATTATCACCAATTTTTCTGTGAGATTTCCCGATCCATACTTTTATCAAGCAATATTTGATTTTTTTACACTTTGCAAATCTTCTCCAAAGAACTGACGCGATTATGACCATAATCATGCTGCACTTATTTTTAATTATTCTATTGCAAATAAAGATATCAGCCGCGATTGAACGAAAATGGCTTGAATTGAATACTATCCTGCCCTAATTCATTCCGTCTATTTCCGTTCTATATCTTTCCATTTATTTACATACAAAAGGTTAAACACTGGTAAAATAGCAATGAAAAAGATCACCCAAGCTTTCGGACGCACTGACACTTAACTTCTTCCACACTTAACTTCACGCATCCTTAATTTCACTCATTCTTAACTTCACCATGTTTAATTCTATTCATTTACACTGTGGTCGGGAAACTCTTCAAATTGTCCATAAATACATCAAAACACACATTAAAGTTATCCGTTTTAAAGAACATCTTCACTTTAATCACACCTGTAAAAAGGAATTTCTTATCCCTTTCACACTTAAAGTTAAACCTCTTGTAAATTCATCTCTTGGACATTGCATCGCACATAACATAAGTCTTAAATTTCTTTCCACTAGAATTTCTCTCTGTCCCCGCGTACTCGCTCAGCTTCAAAATAAAATATCCTTTCTTACTTCCCTTCTAAATACTAAACTTGATTTTCTTACCATGCTCCTAGTTAAATCCGCTACTCGCTCACAAGAATCTAAAATCCAAGAACATATTCGTCTTACTCATTCACGTAAACTTAACAACCTTAGACCTTCTATTTCAAAACAGTCAAAACTTCTTACAAAAAACTGGATACTAAATCTTTCAAATAAAAATCTCACACCACAACAGCAATTCGTACTATCACTCCGCCTAAATTTCTCACCTGCTCCACTTAAAATTCCTACACCACAGATTCTCGCTTCTATAGAAAATGCCCTATAAAATACTCACACCGACGAACGTGTTGCAGCTGATATCCACTCTAGAGTAACAAGACTCTTTTGGCATCCAAAACTTCCTGACGACAAAGCAAAGGGTTGCCCTCCGGGAGCTACGGAACGACAAGGACCTTGTCATACTGCCAGCTGATAAAGGCCGTACTACAGTCGTCTTAAATCGTCAAGACTACTTAAATAAAATTACTACACTCTTATCTGATACAAATACATACACCTGCATCACAAAAGACCCTACACAAACAATTCAATCCAAAATGAACTCTCTCCTTCTAAAACTCTATAAATCTAAAAAACTTACATTTAATCTCTACGACTCTTTAAAATGCACTTCCGGCCGCTTACCATCCTTCTACGGATTACCTAAAATTCATAAACAAAATATTCCTCTCAGACCAATAGTTAGTTTTTGCAGCTCTCCTACATATAACCTATCAAAATATCTTGCACGTCTACTCTCTACTATAATCGGTAATAACGACTACACTGTTTCTACTAGCCAATCCTTCTGCACCTCTTTAAATAACCTACAACTTGACGACGACGACCTCATGGTCTCATTCGATGTAATTTCTCTCTTCACTTGCATTCCCACATCACTTGCAATCGACACCGCACTTACACGCCTCCAAAATGACACAACACTACATGAACGCACTTCACTAACACCTCACGACATCTGCACATTGTTGAAATTTTGTCTGGACTCGGCTGTATTCTCCTCAAATGGTTCTATCCATAGACAAGTTTTTGGCACTGCCATGGGATCTCCGGTCTCAAGTGTTGTAGCTAACTTGGTTATGGAGTCATTTGAGGAAACTGCTTTGTCTTCACCGAATTTTAACATTAAATTCTGGAAAAGATACGTCGACGACACGTTTGTTATACTTAAAACTAATACACTCCAAAGCTTCTTCCATTACCTTAATAACTTAAACTCACATATAAAATTCACATACGAAACAGAACAGAACAATAAACTCCCTTTCCTAGACGTTCTTGTACACAGATCTCACGATAACTCAATCTTCACCTCAGTTTACCGTAAACCCACACATACAGACAGATATCTCGATTTTAAATCGCATCATCCAACATGCCACAAAGCTTCCGTTGTTAAAACATTAAGTCTTAGAGCGAATTCTCACTGCAGTAATGAAACACTTTCAAACACAGAAACAAAACACATACACACGGCACTTAAAAATAATGGATACCCTAAACGATTCATTCTCAGAAACTGTAGACCCAATAGTACATCTTTAAACAATACATCTCACACCCGCATATCCATTCCATATATTCACGGCATTTCCGAAACAATCTCTCGCATCCTCAAGGAAGCAAATATCAAAACATTCTATTCCCCTGTCACAACACTTCGCAAACAACTTACAAAAGTTAAAGATCCAATTCCACCAGAAGATCTCACAGGCGCCATATACCATGCAAAGACTGCAACAAACATTACATAGGACAAACAAAAAGAATGATCAAAACAAGAAAAAAAGAACACAAACAAGCACTCGCGAAAGGAGACATAGCCTCACGTCTGGCAGAACACGCTTTACAACACGGACACGAACCCGACTGGGACTCAACAAAAATACTACACCGGCACATCAAACAAGAATAGTAGACTCATCTCAGAATCTTGGGAAACTTACAAACTACATGGGAAAGCCATTAATACATCACAACCACTTCCAGAAACTTAGAAACAACTCTTACTCTGAAATATATATATGATTTTACCCAACATTAGGTGCCCGGCAGTTAAGTTCTCATCGGGTTTTTCCATGATTCCTATTGGAGGCCTCCCATTGGTTCCCACTAGGGTTTTCCATTCTGCGGGACTACTCTGATGGAGTTCGGTCTCAGCTCTGGTGGTGTGCGGATGTCTGTCCGGGCTGGCGGGTGTTGGTTCCAGCTCGCTTAAGACGGAGTGCTTGGGATATTCACTTTGGCCGCCGGGTGGCGGTGGATGGATGCCTGCTTCTGCTATTCTGGGACCGGACTCCGCCCTCCCTCGTAATTCGGACTTCGTCGCTGGGGTCGTGCTTGGCCTTCTGTCCATGACGGGCGTTCGTCATCGTTTTCGTCCGCTGCGATCGCTTGGGGGCCAGCTTTCGCAAACAGTGGATGATAATTTGGTATGTAATGCCTGTCCGGACTATGCTGGTCTCGCGCGCCCTGGTTGCGGGGAATGTTTTACGCCTGTTCGCTGCCGCTCGCGGCACCTCACCCATTCAACGGTGTCCGGTGGTTTCCCGTAGGAATACCGGCCGGCCCGGGGTGTTCTTCCGCGCCACCCATCTATTTCGGCCGCTCTTCGGGGCGGACTGATCGTGGGTGGTCTCCGGTCGACGTTGAATGACGACAATCATGTGAGCTGTGCGTCTCTGTACGCCTGTTTCGATCGACAATCCCCCGCAATGCCCCCCCCCCCCCAGTGGCCCTTCTCGGTCCACTGGTCGTCATTTTATGTGACAAAAGCCAGTCTGGGAATACAGCGCTGCCCCATTCGGCGGCCACCTTTCCCATTACCCCATTGCAACAACAACAACAACTTTCGCGACGCACTACCACAGTGTTTGCTTGGCGTTAAACCCCTTGTCAAGGATGCTGAACACAAGTAAATACGGATACATGCTGAAGAAAGACAAGAGAAACCTACATAAAGTCTCCCACCTCATGTACGTAGATGACATCAAGCTATACGCGCCAACAATCACCCAACTCCGACAACTCATCAGTATAACAGAGACATTCTCCAAGGACATAGGAATGGAATTCGGCCTCGATAAGTGCAAAATACAGAAGAATAGCAAAGAAGATTTACCAGGCATCGAACTCGAAGACGGGAGACTACTGAAGACCTTGGACGAGGGCGAAACCTACAAATACCTAGGGATAATGCAAAAACGGCAGCAGGAGCACAAGAAAGTCAAAGTCCAGCTCACGCAAGCATTCCAAGAAAGACTTAGAAGCATTGTGAAGACGAAACTGAGCGGGAAGAACACCACGCAAGCAATTAACGCATATGCGGTACCAGTGCTCACCTACTCCTTCGGGATCATCAAATGGTCCAACACTGAACTAGAACAACTCCAGCGGAAAATGAGAACCATCCAGAGAAGAGCCGGACAACTACACCCTGCAACGGCAATTGAACGGCAAACACTACCCCGGGAAGAAGGAGGACGCGGACAAGCGGACCTCAAAGACTTACATGACAAGCAGATCCAGAGCATGAGGCAATACTTCCAGTTGAAGAGTCCCCGATCGCCACTCATCCAAGCCATAATACAAGCAGATGCAAATTACACGCCACTAAACCTGTGTAGTACCGAAGAGCGTGTCCTGGAAACAGCCAACGAACAGAAACTGAGAACTTGGGCCGGAAAACCATTACATGGCAGGCACTACAATGACCTGCAACAACCACACGTTGACAAAAAGGCATCAAATTCTTGGCTGGCCAAAGGCACTCTCCAGCCAGAGACAGAAGGATTCATGCTAGCCATCCAAGACCAAGTGATCGCAACAAGGAACAATCAGAAATTCATCCAGAGAAAAGACATAGAAAGCGACAAATGCAGACACTGTCATGCGGCATCGGAGACAATCCAACACGTGATGGCAGGATGCAAGATCCTTGCGCAGTCAGACTACAAACATAGACACGATCAAGTAGCGAAAATAGTCCACCAGAAATTGGCAGCGAATGCTGGCTTTCTGACAGAAAAATGCCCGTACTACAAATATGAGCCAGAGACCGTGCATGAGAACGAAACACACAAGCTTTACTGGGATAGAGCAATCATAACAGACAAGACAGTCCCACATAACCGTCCTGA
>QLNU02015003.1:130757267-130794161 GCA_006491805.2 Dysdera silvatica | reverse complement strand
GCACTGACACTTAACTTCTTCCACACTTAACTTCACTCACACTTAACTTCACTCACTGTTAACTTCACCATGTTTAATTTTATTCGTTTACAATTTGGTCAGGAAACTCTTTAAATTTTTCATAAATACATCAAAACACATATTAAAGTTATCCGTTTTAAAGAACATCTTCACTTTAATCACACCTGTAAGAACGAATCTCTTACCCCTTTCATACTTAAAATTAAACCTCTTGTAATTTCAGCCCTTGGACATCACATAGCACATAACACAAGTCTTAAATTTCTTTCCGCTAGAATTACTCTCTGTCACTGCATACTCGCTCAGCTTCAAAATGGAACATCCTTTTTTACTTCCCTTCAAAATACTAAACTTGATTTTCTTACCATGCTCCTAGTTAAATCCGCTACACGATCACAAGAATCTAAAATCCAAGAACATATTCGTCTTACTCATTCACGTAAACTTAACAGCCTTAGATCTTCTATTTCAAAACACCCAAAACTCCTTACAAAAAACTGGATACTAAATCTTTCAAATAAAAATCTCACACCACAACAGCAATTCGTTCTATCTCTTGGCCTAAATTTCTCACCAGCTCCACTTCAAATTCCTACACCACAGATTCTTGCTTCCATAGAAAATGCCCTACAAAATACTCAAACTGACGAACGTATTGCAACTGATATCCACTCTAGAGTAACAAGACTCTTTCGGCGTCCAAAACTTCCTGACGACAACCTAACGCTTACGCAAATGGTTGATCTCCGGGAGCTAAGTTTGAACGATAAGGACCTTGTCATAATGTCAGCTGATAAAGGCCGTACTACAGTCGTCTTAAATCGTCCAGACTATTTACATAAAGTCTCTACACTCTTATCTGATACAAATACATACACCCACATCACAAAAGACTCTACACAAACAATTCAATCCAAAACGAACTCTCTCCTTCTTAAACTCTATAAATCTAAAAAATTTTTTTTAATTTCTACGATTATTTAAAATGCACTTCCGGCCGCGTACCATACTTCTGCGGATTACCTAAAATTCATAAACAAAATATTCCTCTCAGACCAATAGTTAGTTTCTGCACCTCTCCTATATGTAACCTATCAAAACATCTTGCACGTCTTCTCTTTCCTATAATTGGTAATAACGACTACACTGTTTCTACTAGCCAATCCTTCTGCACCTTTTTAAAGAGACCTACAACTTGACGACGACGACCTTATGGTCTCATTCGATGTAATTTCTCTCTTCACTTGCATTCCCACATCACTTGCAATCGACACCGCACTTACACGCCTCCACAATGATACTACTCTACATGAACACTCTTCACTATCACCTCACGACATCTGCACATTGTTGAAATTTTGTCTGGACTCTGCTGTGTTCTCCTCACATGGTTCTATCCATAGACAAGTTTTTGGCACTGCCATGGGATCTCCGGTCTCAAGTGTTGTAGCTAACTTGGTTATGGAGTCATTTGAGGAAACTACTTTGTCCTCACCGAATTTTAACATTAAATTCTGGAAAAGGTACGTCGACGACACATTTGTTGTACTTAAAACTAATACACTCCAAAGCTTCTTACATTACCTTAATAACCTAAACTCACATATAAAATTCACCTATGAAACAGAACAGAACAATAAACTCCCTTTCCTAAACATTATCTTCACCTCAGTTTACCGTAAATCCAAACATACAGACAGATATCTCGATTTTAAATCGCATCATCCAACATGCCACAAAGCTTCCGTTGTTAAAACGTTAAGTCTTAGAGCGAATTCTCACTGCAGTAATGAAGAACTTTCAAACACAGAAACCAAACATATACACACGGCACTTAAAAATAATGGATACCCTAAACGATTCATTCTCAGAAACTGTAGACCCAATAGTACATCTTTAAACAATACATCTCACACCCGCATATCTATTCCATATATTCACGGCATTTCCGAAACAATCTCTCGCATCCTTAAAGAGGCAAATATCCATACATTCTATTCTCCTGTCACAACACTTCGCAAACAACTTACAAAAGTTAAAGACCCAGTTCCACCAGAAGATCTCACAGGTGCCATATACCATGCACAGATTGCAATAGACATTACGTAGGACAAACAAAAAGAATGATCAAAATGAGAAGAAAAGAACACAAACAAGCACTCGCGAAAGGAGACATAGCCTCACGTCTGGCAGAACACGCTTTACAACACGGACACGAACCCGACTGGGACTCAACAAAAATACTACACCGTCACATCACAAACAAGAATAGTAGACTCTTCTTAGAATCTTGGGAAACTTACAAACTACACGGGAAAGCCATTAATACATCACAACCACTTCCAGAAACTTATAAACAACTCTTACTCTGAAATATATGGGATTTTCCCAACATTAGGTGCCCCGCAGTTAAGTTCTCATCGGGTTTTTCCATAATTCCTATTGGAGGCCTCCCATTCGTTCCCACCAAGGTTTCCGATTCTGTGGGACTGCTCCGATGGAGTTCGGTCTCAGCTCTGGTGGCGTGCGGATGTCTGTTCTCTGCTGTCCGGGCTGGCGGGTGTTGGTTCCAGCTCGAGTAAGACGGAGTGACTGGGATATTCACTTTGGCCGCCGGGCGGCGGTGGATGGATGCCTGCTTCTGCTATTCTGGGACCGGACTCCGCCCTCCCTGGTTGCGGGGAATGTTCTACGCCTGTTCTCTGCCGCTCGCGGCACCACACCCACTCAACGGTGTCCGGTGGTCTCCTGTAGGAGTAGCGGCTGGCCCGGGGTGTTCTTCCGTGCCATCCATCTATTTCGGCCACTCTTCGGGGCGGACTGATCGTGGATGGCCTCCCGTCGACGTTGAATGACGACAATCATGTGAGCTGTGCGTCTCTGTACGCCTGTTTCGATCGACAATCCCCCTCAATGCCCCCTCCCCCCCAGTGTCACGTCTCGGTCCCCGGGTCGGCAGATCATATGACAAAAGCCTGTCTGAGAATACAGCGCTGTCACATTCGGCGGCCACCCTTCCCATGACCCTCCTTGCAAAAGAACGACGGGACTACTCTGATGAAGGGTTTTTCCAGAAATTTCAAGTATAAAAAAGAGACAGAAACATAACATCGTCATTACTCCTGATGAAGGACTGCTGCTGATGCGTCCGAAAGCTTGAGTGATCTTTTTCATTGCTATTTTACCAGTGTTTAACCTTTTTATGTAATTTCCTCCCTGGTACCCTGTATTTTATACCCATTTATTACGACCAAAAATGTGACCAAGTTATATAAATAAGTACTTACTCTATAATATTCCATGCTAATCAATTTGTAATAGCTACCTTTATTTGCTCCGAGTCAGTCACAAATGTGAGTTATCGATTGTTTTTAATTGGTTAATTTAAGATGTGTTGCTAATCAACGTAACACAATTTTTCTCTTGATTTTTACCTTTGTGACTGTGGTGATTCTGCACCAGGATGTTTGTTGGGGCTAGCATTATTCATGGTTGTTTTTTCTCCGGTTTTGCCACTGTCATTGCTACCAATACTTTCTCTGTCCTGGTCAAAAGAGAATAAGAAAAGATTAAATTCTATAAAAAAAAATATGTATTAATTTCATGTATGTATACATAATTAACTTACATGATTTTCTGCTTGAGCACGTCTAGAAAAAGAAAAACAAAATCAACAATTACAACAAAGAGTGAAATATGAGTATACATATTACGACCAGAATTTTGCATGTCATGTGACAAAATTATGGTCTACACCAGGATTGTCCAACCTTTTCGGGCAACGGGTCGGAAAAGTAAAAAAATTTCACGGATCTCGCGAGCCAGTGGTTTCACAGAAAAAAAAAAAGAAACTTAAGTAGTGCATATTACCACTGTTGGTAGGTCAGATCATAGCCTGCGGACTTTATGTTGGAAAACCCTGGTCTACACACATATAGATGCATATTCTATGATCAAACATATTATACAACTGTATATATATAAAATTTATTTAACATTAATTTATGTATACAGTAGAACTTCCATATATCGAAGTTTTTGCGAATTTCCACGGTCATTACATAAAAAATTGTTTCTATATATACAGTACACCCTACTCACGGTGGCCATCTTTGGGACTGGACTACAATGGTCACCACAGACACATGGTTACTGAACACGATAGACTTTGTTATGGGCATGACTAAGACCCTGCCAATTCTCCCTCTGTTACAAAAGTGGTCACTTTCACTTTATTCAAGTTGCCCATTTACCAAGTTCCACTGTATATTGGAAAAGTTTCTACGAATAAAGTTTTTTTAAAGAAATCGTAATTTTTGTTCGTTAAGCATTCTGAAGCATCGTGGGTTTGCAACTCACCGAAAATGTTCCTGACAATTATTTCATGGATTTCGTAAGTACAAACACTTTCTTTATGAAGAATCACCATTGAAATTTACTGTGCAGTAAGACATCAAAAAGCTCATTATACACTGTAACGTAGCTAGTAAAATTCGAGACAGGCAATTGACGCTTGGAAGAATTAATTTAAAATCACATTTTATTCATTGAAAATAATTTTACTTTCTCTATGTACAGGCAGCTCAGAGAGGACTAGCTGTCTAATGGTAGTGTATCTCTCGGAGTCCAGGCCCCTCTCTGGTCTCAAGTCACTGTTACCATCCTATCCCCGGATCTGGTTCACACATGTCAAAGGTCGGATTCCAGATGTCAACCCAGATCCAGGGACTGTAATTTTATGTTAGAAATTCGAGTTGTATGGACGGAGTGTAGATCAGTAAATCTTCATGCTATGGCTGAGTTTGAAAGGGGATATAGTCAAGAGGCAAATGACATATCACATGGCTGATAAATGGGGGGTCGGAACAACATATATAAAAATAGCTAAACATTACATAAATATGTTATTCGAAGTACGTTCAGCATATACTTTTTTCTCATTAATTCTTGTTTTTTAACTACCAATACAAGGCTCCACGCCGACTTTTCACAAGAAATTGGGAAAATAAGGACCACTTTTTATAAACAAAAGGACCAATAAGGACCTAGTACAGTGATTTATGTAACTTTATATTTTAAACAAAATTGCACTTCAAATTTTGAATAGAGTTCCTCGATATCCTTTTTCAGATTTTTTTTTTTTAAATATTGGTCCTTTTTCATAGGGAGCAATTATAAAAAATTATATTTTATATATATATACCGGGTGATCCAAATTAAACAGGAGGTGTTTAGACCTCTCTGTAGAGAAAACTATTTGATCAATTTCACCCAAATTTCGTACACATGCTCCCCTGAGTATGCGGTTTCGATTTCTGAAAGAAAAAATTGAGTTCATATTTCGGCCGCTAGAGGAGGAAATGGCGCTGCGGAGCAAACAATTTACATATTACTTAACATGCGCAACATCCTCTGCCTATATAAGGAGTCGTGAAGCATTTTTCCACCATACGAGGACTCCGTCATGGAACTTACTTTACCAGATTTGGGATAGCAATTTAGCTGCAGCCCAGGGGGTCCAAATGAAGTCTAGGGGCCTGCGCTGGCAAGGACCAATGCTGTGGGGGGGAGGGGGGAGTCGAAGTGAGCCTGGGGGCCCGCTTTGGCTATCGGCACCCCTGAACCTGGAAATATGACCAATAAAAAAACAACCATTCATGAAAAGGATGCCAACAGATTAAATATGGAATTATGCAGGGCACGCACAAAAAAATTTGTGGCTCTAGACAATCAACATAAAATGTCTATCTGCATAAAGCGACGAATAAACATGAAGTGGGAGGCAGAGACCAAACGATTAAAAAAAAATGGACTTACAAGTACTTGAGAAAAAAAATACAGACTAATATGGACTTGAGACAAAATTTTGGACCTTGAAGTAAAAAACGGACCAACTGAGAGCCCTACCTATATAAACCTAACTTGTAACAATGTTTCTTATTCACCTATTTATTATGAAGTACAAATTAGGAAATGTGCCCTTAAATGCAATATACTACACAATACATACGTATAAAAAAAAATGTTTCCGTATATTGAAGGTTTTTTTTATGGAAACTCCAACTTTGATACACAGTGGAACCTGGTAGCGACTTAACCATGTCTATCCCAAAGTCTATCGTGTACAGTGATCACTTATTTACGATGACCATTGCAGTCCAGTCCCAAAAGTGGTCACTTTGGGCAGGTTCTACTGTATATGAAGGTTCTGCTATGTGTATACGTATATAACAAAAAATATTACTAACCTTCGAGCTAAAGTTCTCGTCATTTCATCCATCATACTGGCCATGGTTGGAATCCTTGCATCCCCATTTCCAGAATCAGAGCCTGACTAAAGGTCCAAGGTTTTTAAAAAAAAAAAAAAATACGTTAGAGAGAAATGAAAACCCCAATAATTTTTTTGCGTATATAAAGAAGTTTCAAAATATGGTTGACACAAGAACATTATTATTTAGGTCAAAAGTTTTGAATTCTGCGTGTGAAGCACCGAATTGATTGTGAGAAATGAAACGGCAAAAAATTCAAGCATATCATAAAATATCAACGCAGAAAAGTTTTTTAGTTAGTAATTCTTAATTAATAATTTTGATAAAATAGGCATCCACAAATGTCTTGCATAGATCCATTGCAAATTGTGATTTCCGAGAAGGTAACTCAAAACGAGTGGAAACCAGAGTCGATGCTTTTCCATCCTTTGTACCTTCCGCGGATTTAGGCTTAGGTGTTTACAAGTACTGAACTACAAAATATTTTTTCAAAATTCATTGACATTTCACATAGTTTGCATAATAAAATACTTCCATCAGTAGAAAAATCATCTGGGCCAAACTTTTTTTTTATGAAATTTCCCGAGTTTTTACTTGTGGGAGCTTCCATTTTAGGCATTTTTGTAGTTTGAAGATAATCAGCACACATTAAAGAGAAAGCTAACACTCGCTACCACATGTTGGACCGACTGAGTGACAAGTGAACTGTTTAAGAAATATGGAAGGCGAAGGTATGTGTCTTTCCCTTAATAAACAGAATTGTAGAATGTGCTAAAAAGTGTGACGGTGAAGCTGCAAACAGCTTCACCATCACACAGTGAAGCTGTAAACAGCTTCACTGCAGAACAATTGCGGGGGGATCAATTTTCTTTTTTTTTTTTCTCCTTAAAATAAAAAATCAGTGCAACGAATTTTTTATGCATTTCTATTAAAAAAGGAATTTACATTTTATAGAATTTAAAAATGTATATAATAGCCTACCTACATATATATATATCATCATCATCATATTCAACCATTATCTATCCACTGCTGGATGAAGGTCTCTCCAAATGCTTTCCACACAAGTCTATCCTGAGCAATTCGCTTCCACGTCACCCCAACCTGTTTTCTTATTTCATCCACCCATCTAGTTTGAGGACGTTTTCTAGGTCTTCGGTGGTCTCTTGGAATCCAGTTCAGAATTTCTGTTGTCCATCGTTGATCAGTTCTTCTTGCAATATGCCCAGCCCATCGCCATTTCAGCCCTTTTACTTTAACAATGATGTCCTCTACTCTAGTTTGCTCTCTCACCCAAGTGTTTCTTTTTCGATCTCTCCTAGTTATTCCAAGCATGCACCTCTCCATGCTCCTTTGCGTTGTCTGTAACTTTCGTATTGCTCCAACTGTTAGACTCCATGTCTCTGATCCATAAGAGAGGACTGGCAATACACACTGGTTGAAGACCTTTCTTTTTAGACACAAAGGCAATTTCCCCTTCAGGATAAAACTGTTTCTTCCAAATGCACTCCAGCCAAGTTTAATACGTCTGTTGAGTTCTTTCATAATGTTGCCATCCATTGAAATCAGCTGGCCAAGGTAAATATATGAATCAGCAATTTCTAGCTCAATGTTGTCAACTTGTATTTTTGTTTCCTCTACGAAATTATTGAACATGATCTTAGTTTTTTGTAGGTTCATCTTGAGTCCAACTTCTTTACTTCTAGTTGAGAGCTCCTGTACCATGTCTTGGAGTTCTAATGGGTTCGTTGAAAAAATAACAATATACATATATATATTCGTGCATATTCTGCAAAACGTTTTTGATCAGCTGAAGGTCCAACATTGCAAAATGTTCTGCTGGGAATCAAGGGTTCGAAACAAATGGCTGAGTTTTTTGCGCTTGGGGGGTATTTAGCTGACAACAAAAATGGAATACCTGTATCTGAGGGTGTCCGTTAAGAAGGTTTTACTGTATATATGCATGGGAATTTTAAAAAGTATATAAAAATACTAGGACTAGACCGATGGCACTTTTTGGCCAATGCTGATTGTTCAAAAATTCAAAAAGCCGATGGCCGATTATTTTTCTTTTCCAACGGCCGACGGAGAAAAAATTGCTTTAAACCATTAAAACATTTGGAATGAGTGTCAAAAATATATCATCATTTGATTCTTGTTCCACAGATTAAGAAAGCTATGTATATAATATATATATAATTTGTTAATTTTGTACTTCCTGAGTGTAATTTGCTTTTGTTTATTACAATGCAAAATCCAGAATGTGCAGACAGTACATTACATTGGTAAATACTGCTTTTGGTTTATTTACATATAGGCTAATATAAAATAATTACATGAAATAGTTCATATTAGAATATATTTTCTTTTATCTACGATACATCAATGAATGTAGTAAGTTTTAAATACACATACAGTAAAGAAAAGAAACAGTTTTGCAACTTTAAATTCCCAATACTTAAAAACTGGAAACAAATTAAAGGAAAAGGTGAAAAGATAAAGTTACAAATTAAACTAATATCTGAAATTTAGAATTTGCAGGTTTTTACTTAAGATGGCCCAAATACTTATAACGCAGCCTCAATAACTGCTTGACAAAAGTCTTTAATCATATAACATATGGTTTACAAAATATCTTTGCATGAAACTTTGCATTCCTTTTATTTTCGAGTGCCGTGCATAGCATAACCCAGATTAATATTATTAGTAAACAAAAAATTTTATTCTATGTAAAATTCATTTTTTGAATTGCAGTATAGGCTTTTAAAACACTAGTAAATTTACCAATCACATTCACAACAAGGAGTTCCAAGGATCCATGAAGGAATGGAACTAATCGAATATCACTTTGATATTCTTTTGAGATAGGTTCGACTACTGCTATTAAAGATTAAAAAAATTTTAATTCTGCTTCTAGAAGGGGATCTCCCACAAATGAACAAATTTTATTAAAAATTCATGTAACATAAACTTGCTTTGTCATTTTTTGTGCCATCAACAAACTTTTGACATTAGGTATATAATGTCAGAAGCAATTTGTGCAACCTCTCCATTTTGCAGTCAACAGATTGAACAAACCTTTTGAAGAAAGTTCTTGGAATCGGAATAATCAATAGATAGCACAGGACATGAAGCATTTTTAAATAAATTATACAGACGCCGCAGAAAGTGGATTAAAGACCAGTTTATAGCTTTATTTACAGTTTTAAAAGCACCATGCAATGTATGTAGTTCACAACATGTATGGTAAGACTGGAAGAATGTATTAAAATTTATTTACTTTTAATGCGTGGGTGGCAAAAATTATAGTATAATAAATTTCCCCCACGAAAACTCACAAAATTCTCGCCCCGGAGGCTTTCTTGTGTTGACCATATTTGGCAATTGTGTTATCCCTGCGGAGGGTAATAATACCTTAACATCTTTACATACGGAGAAAGAGAGCGTTGTTTCCTGTCCTCATTCGTCTAGCGGTCCAAGACACTCCGGGCTAAACGGAGGGACCCTGGTTCGAATCCAGGATGGGGAAAGCGTCTCTTTTTCTCCAAAATTACACAAGCTCTAGTTTGAGCTGTAATTAAAACGTGGGTGGCAAAATTACTAATTATAAAAGTTATTTAAGGTGAAATTTATCAAATTAATTTTATTTAAAATAAAATTTATTGAATTAAATTTATTGAATTAAATTTATTTTATTAATTTGAAATGAAAATTTTAATAAAAATTAAAATTTATTATAAATTTTCATGAATGGATCAAGGATTGATCCCTTCGAGGGGGGATCCCTGGTTTAGATCAGATCACTTGGTTCACATTTGCTAAACCTTTTACAACAAAGGGAAAAGGTTAGAAATTGGCATGATGCCAATCAACTTCTGTTATCAGCTCTATTTGAAGCTACAACAACTAACTTCCTAGGCACGCTTCTACCTTAACTTTTTGCAGAGAAACGAGAGAATGGAAGGAAGAAAAAAAAACTTTCATAAATTTTGGCAATTTTTTTAAAAATACATTTTTGTTAAAATTCCCTGCTTAATTTTAACTTTTTGATGAATTCATTAATATATTTCCCTAAACACCAAATTATTAGTTGTTTCCTGGTCTGTGGACACCCTGGGGGGGGGGTTCAGATTCCCCCTGGCTACGGCTCTGCTTATCATTGTCTTTGCAAAAAAGACTAAATCTTCGTTCTGCCTTCACTTGACAAAGGGAGCAGTTGGCTCCCGAAACGTCGTGTTTTTAAACCTTACGCCAGTGTCGAAATAACTGTTTGTTATGGAATCTCCTGGTGAAGCTCTGTATTGTTTCGTTAAATATAGTGTAAACTGGATGGGGGGGTGATAGAAAAATCCAAAATTGTATAGGGAATTGAGATAGATCTGCCCTCTTTTCTAAAAAACTGGAGGAACCTTGCCCCCATAGATGCAGCTTATACTTTTAAGTAAAGTAAAAACTTAAAATCCGAAAATTTTCTGTTTTTTCTACAAAAACATTAGTGTTACATGTTTCTGGGCGATGGCTGATTTTGTTTCCTAAGTTAACATCGGCCGCTGAAAGATGGCTAATCTTTTGAACAATTGTTGCCGATTGATCGTGGCCTAAAATACAAGGCAAAAACACAAATGCAAACCGAATAAGTACATTTGTGGCAAAAAGTTAAAAATTTTACTAAAAAATTTAAAAATAGGCAAAATAAGACATTTATGGCATTTTGCATGAACTTCAAGCTGTGCTTATGACAATGCTGTCATCTAGTATGGTGTCTTCTTGACCTTTCATTGACCTCTCCCACACCAAATTTTACTATTATATAATTATAAAAGGACAAGCAAAAAGACACATGATTTTTTTTTTTATAGTGACACTGTTTATTATATGTACAATATATACCATATTAAACATAATATTCATATATATTTTAGTAATAAACTTAAATTTACATATATATATATATGGGTGTGAAATTACATTGTTTCCAATAATTACATGCATATAATGATGGTATCTTAAACTTTTCTATCAACCCCTAACAGCTATAGTGACCCCTCAGGGTCTAAATCGACCAATTTGGTGACCCCTGGTTTAAGAGGAAAACCTTTTGACCAACGAAGCTTCCAAGGAAAGCAAAGCAAAAATAAATGTGTTGCTTGCCCAAAGAAAGACGTCACCACATGCCACTGATTACTACCGCTGGGTCTTAACCACAATAAATCTGCACAGTAAGCCACTAGAAATTCGACGTGTGAAGAATGAGTTTAACCATTATAAGTTTACGTAATACAGCGACTACAGTGACACACTGTAGATTTAATTAGCGAACTTCGGTACATTTAACAGGATTCTCACTCGAATTGCAGAAAAAAAAAATTCTTAACTTTTCCAGCAAATTTTTCCCTGACCTTTGAACTGCGATTGCAAGGAAAATGTCTCCACATTTACGGGAGATGTATCTATTCAAACCGGAAGTTAAAAAGGCTTTCCCTAACTTTTCCAGGTCTGATCTAAAAATCTTGTTTTCCCTGACTTTCAAGGAATTTCATTTCAAATACCCTGATTTAAGCAATAAGCCACTGCAGATTTAACGAATAAGACACAGTGTACTTTGTAGCCTAAAAAAGAACAATAACAAAATTATTTACCTTCGTTTGTGTTTTCTTTAGTTTTGCAGTTGCTAACGCTGAAGCTAGGGATACTGGTGTGGTAGGCTGAGGAATTGTCGTTGATTTGGGGCTTTGCCTTGGAAGGGTGATAGATCCAGAGATCTTTCCTGCTGGAGGAGGTGGCGGCGGTGGTGGTGGTGAAGAAATCTGATAGGACGGTTGCGGTGGCGGTTGTTGCTGTTGTATAGTGCTCAGTGTTTGCTGATTTAAAGGAGCAGAGGAGGTCCGGTGATGGCTATACCCACTTGGTGATGAGGCACTACCGGGTGTTGTACAATGGCTGGAATGATTGACTGAAAGAAAGTAAATAATATATGGTTTAATGTCAATTTGGCACAGAGACATCTGAAGTCATGCTGCTTTGGGTGAAAAACCATTTTCCAAAGAACCCAAAGCCATTGCTTAGGTCAGTTGAATTTTTATGACGCAAGGACAGAAGCAGTCATATTGTGCTAAACGAAGCGAAATTACACATGTGGTTTTTGCAAGATATGAATCAGATTTTATACAAATATAAATAGTGCGACACACTGGAAATGCAAATGATGCAATAAAATCCAAGGTTCCCATTCCTTTTCCAAAATAAAAAATAAGGATTTTCTAAAGACTTAAACAATCTCTTCTAAGGACCAATTGCGGTATGCCAGAAACTATACTGCACCTTAACCACATTACTATCGACTAAGCCAATGGTCCGTGAACTTTTTACTTTTGTGCGCCCTTTACACCTACACGAAGACGTTGCACCACCCCTTTAAACTTACATGTGGACATCTAATATGCCCCTTTTCCAATCGACCTTGCATATGAATAAAAATATTTCATTCGCTTAGTGCATGTACTTTACACATGTGGGTCATTCAATAGAATTTCGACAAATGGAGATCGCTTAACCATTTATTATTTCTTTCATACTTTGTATGCTTATACATAAAAGAGAAGTCAAAAACCAATTGTAAATTTTTTATTTTTTTGGCAACAGGCATCGAAAAAAAAATACGATTTTGCGAAAATCAAGTACTTACAAAATCGCATGTATTTTATTAACTAATAAAGATAAATCAAATATTCAAAAAGATTTAAAATCTACGTAGTTTGTTTACTTACATCGCGTAAGTTTTACAGCTTTAGATTATTTTTTAAAAAATTCTGAATAACGTTAAAATGACTGAAATATCGCTAAAATCGTCATTTTTTGAAAACGATTTCCTCCTGAAGAGGGAACAGATAACAATGCTATTTTTCATATGTTAATACTCTGTCTCAGGGTGTAACCCTAGAAACAAATAGGTTGTCATTCCATCCCTCTTTAACATCACGAGGATTTGAAATTTGGTGAAAAGCACCTCTCTGCATGTTATTTATAATCTAAAATTCGTTCATGTTATTCTTCTGTTTTTTCTTCTGACTTAAAGGGTAAGAGAAAAGCATTAATCTTAAATATATCAACATACTACGACTGACAAAAGAATGAAACAGTTCAGATGATCCACATGCAAAAAAAAAAAAAGTGAAATTATATTAAATATGACACTGTTGCTAGTGGTCGAGGCATCCGTATCAGCAATACACGTTTGCACCATAAACTAGCCAATAATGTCGGCTGAAAAGTGCCTCTGGAAGATACACAACCATTATGGGAAAATGGCGTGAGCTTCCTCAGCCATGTTTTACAAACAAAATACCACAAGAAAATAGTTTCATAGAGAGGGAAAAAAAAACAAGTGCAATATTAATTATTCCATGCAAAAACCATCTGCAAAAGGAAGTATACAGCGACCATTTCATAAACAATGCACAGTCTGGCAACACTGTGGAGTAGATGACGCAACCAAAGTGAGACTGGCATCATCTAACCTTGAGGAAATAATGCCACTGGCCATATGTTTCTAAGCTCTCTACATTGCGTGACTGTGGGACGTGTTCAGTGAAAATGAACGCTGCTTCAGTGAAAATGGATACTGCAGGTGTCTCGCGGGCACTGTTCCAGCTGATGATCAGCGGCCATACATTAAAATTGAAAGTCTAGATGGCAAAAACCCGACAGAAATCCACAATGTTACCGGAGGTGTGCAGCAAGTCAACAGTGGACGGCAGTACAGTGTCTCGTTGGTTGAATCGTTTTCCTAGTGGTCGTGTGAATATACACGATGATGCAAGACCACGACAACCGATGAATGTTGTATGTAACTCGTGGTAGCAGCTCTAGAAGATCATCATCATGCAATTTGTGAAGAACTTTCTGACACCACAGGGATCCCACCGACATCTCTGTACCACATTTTGCTCAATGAATTAGGGAAGAGAAATATTTCACCACTCTGGGTACTCCCACCTCTTGACTGCTAAACAAAAGCAGACATGCCTGGACAATGTAACTGTACTGAAACAAAGATTCAACATTGAAGGAAAGGCATTCTTGCACTGGACTGTTGCTATTGATGAAACGTGGAACAGAGACTTTGAACCGGAGCTGAAATCGCAGTCAAACGAGCAGAGAGCTCCATCTTCCCCACAACCCAAACAAATTTGGCATGCACAATCAAAGGTCAAATAAATGATTTTTGCTTATAATTATAAAGGAATAATCCTCACAGACAGAGTTCCATGTGGAGTAAGTGTCACAAAAGTGTATTATCATGATTTCTTACAAAAGCTGTGAAGTAAACTGCACCATACTCATCCCTCGGCTGCTCCATTCGTTCTTCCAGACAACACTTGGCTGCATATCGAGCATGTCCGTCTGTGAAAAATTATGCGATTTCGGTGGAAAGGTTACACCCAACGCTTCATATAATCCAAACATGAGTCCTCAAGACTTCGACCTTTCTCAAAGTTGAAATAACCTTTAAGTGGACACCATTTTTCCTCTCTGGAAGACCTTTCTACTGCCGTTTGACAGCTGAACAAAGATGATGTATTGGATGGCATACAGAAACTTCCCGGATGTTGGAATCCGGTCATTGCCAAACAGGGAACTACATTAAGGACTGTGAAGAGACATCACTGCCACAGCAAGTAATAAATTAGTGTGCACTATTTATGAAATGACCCTTGTATAATTACAATAGACTCATGTTTCTATGAACTTCTAATTTACAAACTGCACATTTTAAGGGAACAAGTGTGCTGGTCCTGAATAACATCACATAGAAGTAATGCAAATTTTGTTCCCTGATTTATGTTCCCTGATTTATGATTACAAACTCCATTTCCTTGCTTTCTTTTCACTGCTTTCCTTCAAACACTAAAAAATTGGAAAGGGGAGATATGGAATTTCCCCAGACTGGTTGGACCAAAATTTTAAAAAAGTGGGAAAAGGAGGTGATTTGATTCATACAAGTATTACTTCACATATTTGTGGAACAACAATACATTCATTAAATGTTGAAGAAAGGAGGACGAGGACTGCACCTTTTTCAAAAATTCATACCTTTCGAAATATTCAAAAACTAAAAAAAATGGTTCTAATAAAATTTGTCCTAAAACCCAGAAAAAATTAAAATAAAAATTTTAAATATCAAATTTAAATTTTTTTTTAAAAATTGGGTGGATTGACATGGAATGACCCGTGTACCTTACATGTGATGAAGTTAAATTTTAAATATGTTTCTAGAGCACACCTAAGGGAATATCATGTTTTAGTTTCAGTTTGAAGTTCACGGTACGTTAAGGGAATGCGCCGTTTCCTGTCTTCATTTTCCTAGTAGCTGTTATGCCTACTTCATCTGTCCATTGAATACGATTATTGATTCTCGATTGTTTCATTTTCATCAGATTTTATATCCTGCGTGACATGCTAAATGCGAAATTTGATTTTATACTTCCGGCAAATACTGATTTTTTTTTTCCTGCATCTACGCAAAAGCCTGCACTGTGAAGTTTGTGTTATTCGGTGGCGAAAAATCGAGAAGAAAAAATAGTTTAAAGTGGAAATCCACTGAATATGTGAAAAAAAAAAGTTAATTACAAGAAAACATCCTTCATAAATATTGATGTTCATATCATAATGTAATCTTTAAAAATTTTACTAATTAATAATAACTGAAAACATCGTTATCTGCAATCGTCCGATGGAATATAAAAAAATAATTTTTTCAATTGGTATCAGCGATGATATGAAATTGAACGATTGGTAAAAAACTGGCATCAGTCCATAGGCCAAATTTTGCCATATGTCAATCGACAGTTATGGTATTAAATTTTGATTGATATGGATAAAGTTATGGCTGTTTACTACCTGGGTATAACTTGAATTGTCATTAGTAGCATGGGAAGAGAACAGGAGAGAAGACATATCCTGTGCATATTATAGTTTCGCCTATGATCTGTAATTAGAAGTGAATTTTTGTTTCTTTTAATGAAATTCCCATGTACAAAATTGAGGGGTTCGTGAAAATGTGAGTCTATTGTATTATTAAAAGCATTTTTCCTTTTAAATGTTGTTTGGATAGATGTGTTGAAAAGAACGGCACAGCATTGAAGAAAAAAAGTAACATACCTGGGGAACAGGCATACTGAACGTACTCTGGAGTGCTAGCATTCCAATCTCCATTTTCATTGTTAGCTCTAATACTAAAAAAAAATAAAAAATTTTACACTCGTAATCTAAGCAACAACACATAATGAGTATTTTACGTTGTGCCGTTACTCATATTATGAACATTTCCGAACATAATTTTTCTCATATCAAACCCACAATTTTATTCCCCCACCACATAAACTCTACAGTGAACTTATATATTATAAACATTTCAAGTTCATTTTTGCCCATGCTATAAACATTTGAAAATGTACTTCCTCATACCATGAACATTTAAGTGTGTTACTGCTCTTATATATATGTTTCTATCAATCTTCCCCCCCCTTTTTTTTTTATCCCTCCCCAGCTCTGATTCCCTAAACGGTGGAAGTTCCTAGAAAAACTGAATTTTTGCACACCATAATCTTAACTGTGCCGTGAAATGGAACTGATATTTGTACTTATAATTTACATACTTTGATGGAAATCGTTTGAAGTTATCACGTAATGCTTTAACATTGCAGCTGAACTCGACTAAAGTCAATTTTGCGCAAGCTGAGATTAATAAAGGGATAAGATTGGGACCTGAATAACGAGATCTCTTCACTCGTACTACTTCAGATTGAAAAGTCATTTAACTTGCCTTGACCTAGTGGTAATGCATTTAGCTGCTTTGCAAACAGTCTGGGTTTAGTGTTGGCAGGTGCTCAGTATTTGCCTTTTTTTTTTCTACAAATTCACATTATGGGTTTGATCCCATGGGTAATATAGGTTTGGGTTCCTTTGTAAACTGTAGGTTCTAATACAGCAGCCAACTTAGTACACCTGAAGCCAGTGTGCAAAAAATTCATGATTTAAAAGAAATAATAAAGAAAATCGGATTTTTCTGGTTAAGATTATATACCTCAGAAATAAATTAAAATTTTCATTTAGATCCATTTACGTAAGATTTTAACATTCAATTTAATCTTTAATTTTCAATTCAATTTAAGTTTTAAGTAAATATCTAAATAATGTATTTAATAATATAAAATCAAATAAGTCGATGTTTTGATTTCATGTTTATTGAAACTACAACATGCATTAGAGATCTCATTTATGATATTATTAAAACCCAGCGCTTAAGAATTCAAATAAAAATGCCAACTTCGCTGCTTTCTCAACTCCTAACTGATTTCGTAACTTGATATGCGCAAGTCCAAATATGGAAAACATCCTTTCAACTCCAGTAGAGGTTCCCTAAGCTGTGCATAGTTCCTCACCATCATCGAATTCCTTTTAGTCAATACATTCTCTTACGAGGGGCCAGTGATTTCCTCTATTGAAAAATGGAAATCGATTTCACTGCTTCTTCAAATAAAGCGCCACTGAGAAGTGCATAGACAATAAACGTAAAAGTGATGCCTAATAATGTATTCTGGTATTTTTTTAAAAAACCTATTGCTTGTTCTTTCTTACTCACTGACAAACACCCTGTTTTAAAATTTTGTGACCATAAATATGTATATCAAATAGTGAGCTGGAGATACAGCTTGCTCATAGCGTATGTTAAACATCTTAGTGTACAAAGATGTATCACAAGCAAGATCCTCGAGATCTTTACAAACTTCTACTATAAAAATACTACAACTATTTTTTAACTTTATCGAAAGTGACAAAAATCTGTTTCAACTGAAGGAGAAGGTTTTCAACATTCCTCTTCATAACCTCGTTCATAACATTTGAGTATATCATTGCATCTATTATATATATCTTCATTTTCTTCAACTATTTGCATGAAAACTGGTCCGTTTTTAATAAAACTTTTCAAATAATCAAACATAAAATTCCAACACACTTTTCTAAGTAGATTCAATCCAATGACATTTAATTCATTGTATCTGGCCCAAATAAATTGATAGTTTCGAAAATATTTGATGATTTGAATATGTTCTGTAAGATTAGGGAAATATCTAATAAATACACATTACTTTGACTTTCGGAATAATTGATCATGAACTGCATGTAAACAACTGTAGTGAAATCATCAGAAAAGTTGTTTTTGCTTGTACTGTGCTTTACAAAATGGTAAAAGACAGTCCTTTTTATTTTAAATAATTTTTTCATAAACACTGACGCATCGACTTGAATCAGATTTAAACTACTGATTTATTTAAATTCAAAAGCAAAGAACTGATTTTAAAAAAGGTACCAAATTTTGATTTTAATTATTTTTTTAATCACATGATTAAAATCACATAAAATCGTTGACACCCTGATCTAAATAGTATTCAGGGGTGTCGCTAGGTGCTCATGAAATTGGGTCCCAAGGACCCGCTATGTTTAAAAATATGGGTATTTTTCGGAAAATGTGTCTCCTTAAAAAGTAAAACTTTTTCCCCTTACTAAACAGCGAATCTCCGGGACACACAGTTTTTCTAATATTGTGCCATTTCCTTTTATTCCACATATTTTATGCACTACAATGCATTAATGACACCTTTAATAGTGCACTGTCACAGCTCGGAGTTGTTTGGTCAAATTGTTTCTGTGGTAGTGATGTGACAGACACTAGATAGTTATGCTCAAAATCTCACAGCGACTTAGTCACATTTACTAGCCAAGAAATTAAATTTCAAATCTGCACTAATAGAAACGAATGGAAGGTTGTCCCCCAGAGGCCCTAAAGGGCAATCATAAAGGCCTTTCCTGCTAACATAATATAATCCCATACGTTAAAAAGGACGAGCTGTTAACGGACATCCCATACGTTAAAAAGGACAAGCTGTTAACGGACATCACACTTACCAGCCTCTATATTCGGCATATTCATCCAAGCTAACTCCACTAGATCCTGTTACTTGACAGTTAAAAGGCGTTTGGTATGCTGAACGGTGGCTCGATGCATCTAAAATAAATGCAGTTTTTAAGAATGAGAAAACGAAAGACATATATACTGCCATGTAAATCGAATTTTATTATTTATATTCATGAAAACACCCTGAGAAACTTGAATATCTGTTGAAAATCTATCAACACGCATTCGAGAGAAGCAAACCCTGAACTATAGTGGGTAGAAAAACCACACATTCTAAAGTATGAAAGAAGAATTAGAGAGAATATTAGAGAAGATAAATAAGTTGAAATAGAATTTGTTAAATAATATGGTCTTCAAAAGTTGATATTCGTAACAAACCTTTGATTTACTCTTGAATACATTTAATTATTTTAAAATACTTTATTAAAATAATTAATATAAACCTGTATAATATGCTAAACTATTGTCATAATATATATATATTTGTAATCTTTCATTTACTAAATAATACAATACTGTTTTCAGTACTTTTATTAGTTTCTGCCAGTTTCTCCCACTTTCTGCCGGTTAAAACCAGTTATAACCAGTTTCTGTCGGCAGAATGCCAATCCTGATTTAAAATGTGTATGACTGTATATAAGGCAAAGATGATGGCATGATCAAAATCCCTTACAAATTAAATAATTTAATTAAAAACACTTTTTTTTCCAAGTTTTAGTTATATATTTGGCAAACATTTTCTCCTGAGAAATATATGGGCTTAATAATTTTATATAAATTATATTAGTTTTGGTGCAAAATGGTAACTTTTGGAAGAAGTTTAGTCAAAAGTATAAGTTTTTCAAAATTTTCAGTAGGTAATGTGGTATGAAAAGCACAGTTCAGGAAAATTATTTTAATAAGTTATTTATTATAACAATGAATTTCAAATTTCCCTGACTTTTCCAGATATGTAAACATCCTATTTAAATCTAAGTAGATATGTGGTCTAATAGTCTCGTGAGGTCATTCTACGCATCTCAGAAATGTGCCTCTTAAATTTGTTTTACCACATTTAAAAAATGTGAGGATTTCATACAGACCTGATACAGGATTTCAATAGTGGGGGAGGGGGTATTACTATTACCTAAGAGCAGCTATCACTATTACCTAAGAGCAGCTATCACTATTACATAAGAGCAGCTATCATACTATTACTCAAGAGACTATTATTACTCTTACTTGGGAGACTCACCGTTACTTGGAGACTAAGTTTAACTACTTAATAGTTTTGCCCATATGCCGTATGTGCAGCACTTTCGTCCGTTTCTTGATTTGTCGTATGGCATACGGGCACGTTCAATTTGCTGTTCCCTTTTTGTTTTGCCCGGATAATTTCTATTTAAAATAATTTTAAAAAATTTCAAAGAGATGGCAATATCAATATGGTAAATGTTGGATTGAATAATCTGTTTCGTCTGGGTCCAAGCGGATGTCATTTGTTTAAAAAAAAAAACATTCATTTTCAATGGCCTGTGTTGCTGGCTGGCTAATTTAACACATATACTAGTTATTAACGATGATTCAGACTTGGAATCGGAGACAGAATCTGAGGTATCTGTCAATGATTCTGGAAGTTGTGAGAGTTTTATAAAACTCGATACTGTCTTCTGAATCGTATGAAACGAGACATTTTGCCCTGACTGTGATGTTGGACTTTGCCTCTCACCTTGTTTCAAATTATATCATACTAAAGCTGATCTTTAAAAAAAGAAAAGAAATTTATGAAAGTAAAAAAATTGAACGATGATTTTTTTAGTTGTATCAAAACTGTAAAGAGGGCTTCCCCGCTAAGCACATTGATTTAAAAAAAACTAGCTTTCAAGGGCGAAATATTTATATTTTATTCGATATAAAAAATTGCTCTAAATACTTAAATTATAGAGTTTTTCAATTTTAAGTGCAAATTCCCTTGTATAGATGTAAAATAAATCAATCACAATAAAAAAATCTGACACTTTTTGAAAAAGATTGCAAAAAAAAAGGAACTGTGAAGTGGTTAAGACTATAACGAGAACAAGAGTTTGCAATTTTTAGTATTTTTCGTGTACTGTTATTGTATTATTATTAGAGTCCTAGCATATTCAATTATTTAGTAACGTGAAACACTGTGCTAAAACTATAATAAACTATTTATACACGACTACGAAGTTAAAATGTGGTTGGTAGTCATGTATAAATAGTTTATTATATTCAATTATACTCGGCTTACTTTGTCCAAGTATTTCTAAAGCTCTGATCATGGCAATAGCAAAATTTTCGGCATCGTCCTTGTTCGTAAAATTTAGTCCATAAACGGTGCCGGTGTCACGCCACTGGTGAAATGTGGGAGTCGCTTGATTATATTTCAGACCTTTAAAAATGGCACTATTTATAACTACCTAAAATGGAAAATAAATGCTTATTATAGAAAAACTAATCATAGTAAAAAAGCATTAATGTAAATGCATGTATTGTTATTACATTACGATAGTTTTTTAATGCAGTAAACTACACATATATCCACAGAGTTGATTTCAGCGGCTGGTCTCGGAATGTAGGTATCACCTGTGGATATACGGGCATTGCTGTGTATATGCTAATGTACATGTAAATATATTTACTTCATGATCGTTTATGTTTCTTCCAACGATTCGAAAGGTGTTATTTACACTATGATGATACAAATGAACTTTGGAAAGGCCACTGGACACACTTGGACGCCATGTCTTGTTGGCATTGTCATAGATCATCACAGATGCCTTGGCTGAAGCAATGGATTGTTCACTAAAAATGAGAAATAAAACAGCGAGTTCAGCAGTCTCGCACATAGTTCATTCTTTGCCTGTGAGTTTTATGGGTAAAATATTAGAACACGGTACCACCGCCAATAAAGTGATTTGGCGAGGTTTCGTCGTTTTTGGCAAATCTCGTTAATATTACCATAATTTTAATCACCTTATTAATAAAAATACAATAAAAAAACTCATGGAAGTCTCGATATCAGTATAAAGTCTAAATAACCAAAAGGGTCAGGGCACTATTACATGATCCATCAATGTGGGGTGGAGGCCTTGCCAGCTCTGTGGTTATTGTTTTTAATCAAAAACAATAAAAACACTCATTAATGTCTCAGTATTATGTCTAATTAAGTAATAGAAAGGTATAAGATAAATAGGTAGTCATCGGTATAATATGAATAGGAAGTTCATTTGTAAACAATCATGGAAGCTGGAAATAAAGCGAAAACTCAAAACAACTCTGGGCTAATCCATTATGACGTCACAGAATGGAAGTCATTGGCGAGAAGCTGGGACCGTGTTCTAAAATTTAACCGTTTTATAGTAGAAAGACAGTAGGGATATATGCTGTGCTAGGACACTTTTTTTTTTTTCAGTCGATCCCGGGTTAATGGCATCTTAGACAAACAGTTTACCACTGCCAAGCCATTCAAAATGTGAGAGATTTAAAATGGATGGAAACAAGAATGAGTTTAAACCTCTAGCTTACGGGTATGATAACGTATATTCCAGCAGATTTACCTCCCAAAAGGACAAGGCTGGGATAAACTGCATCCCCCCCCACTTTGGTGTTCTTCCCAAGTCAATGGTCAGTTTAGTAGTATAAATGGCTTGATTGCAGGTGGTAATGAAAAGTAGGACGAAATAAAGGCCTATTGTACAAACAAGACTTTTTCCCTCTTCTTCACTGTTTCGTAAGAAAGTTAACAATCTACTATTAGATTATGAGTAGGTTTCTTATCTTTCACTAACGTACAATTCCACTCAAGTTATTTGGAATTGTTTATTTGTATTTAAGCACAGCTACATCCCCCTTCCTAACCCCACGTAGTGAGGCTTTCGGGTGCTGTTTAGGTTAATTTGTATGGGAAGAGGGGAAGAAGTGATATGTCCGCGTATGGAACAACAAATTTCTTTTTTCCAGTCCCGTAAGCTAAAGGTTAATAAATGCACTATATAAATGCAAATACTTTTAAAGATGACAGAATGCATTCCTAAAAAGCAATGACTTTTCCCAACTCTGGAAGCAGTAGAACAGTTCAGTCATACCTGCTGGTCAAAAAATGAAGTTTCATGATAATACAAGTATGAACTATTTGATGGTTTTGAGTTTGACAGACCATAAACTAGAACATCGCAGAATATGCATATATTGAGCATACCACTATATACAGCTAAATCAAAACTCAAATACTTCGACCTCACTAAAACGCACCATTACGTGAAAAGTATAATATGACCGAGCTTTAGTTGAAATAGCCGACTGCCTCTTTTTTTACAGACACCCGTTCAATATTTTTGGCAAAAACACAATATATCTGGCAAATACATAATATTTATTTTCTTGTATACTAAAGTGGGAACAAAAACGGACATTAACAATGTACATAATTGTCCTTAACAATTTGTGGCAATATAATATTGGGCGGCTGCATATCTTTATTCTACGATATAATGTCTTTACAATAGCCTCTTTCACAAATGTACTGCCAATCTGTATACGTGCGGTGTACGTTGACATACTAATGGCATAGGAGGGGTGGTTGCCCCCGACATCAGATATAAAAATGCATGTATTTCTCTTGAGTTGCATTGTCTTCTTTAAAGCTACTTTACTGGCCCCCATAATTTTTAAATTACAATGCCACTGAGTCATAATATTTAAAAAGTCTTGGCAGGAAGAAGCAGTGATGTAGGGAAGGGGGGCCTCAAAACTGGACTGGATATCAAACACATTATTTCCTTTAAGACCCCATCGCATAATTATCGTTAAACTACTGGATTCCTCCACCTTCCACACATACATTTTGAATTGCTAGTGTACTGGGAAGAATTTGCACTTTAGTTTCTGTAAAGAATTGCCTATAGGTTGCATCTTAACATAAGCAATGCTAATATTTATCCACAAAAATAATTTTGTGTATTTTGCACCCCATTACAGAACTGAGCAATATTTATTTAAGTTAATGTAAAGCAGATCACAAGGCAAACGTTTAATCAGCTCATTGTATAAATGATACGTTTATTCTCATTCTTTCACAGTAAGAAAAAATCACGCTAGCAAAAGTTAAAGGGTGCTATTTCCGACCTTTTATATTTAAATTACCGATTTTACGGACTTCGCGGACACTATAAAAGCTCACGATCATAATTTCCGTTAATTACGAGAAATATATAAATTTTTTAATACCCCAAAAGCCGCAACTTCCTCGCCGCCATAGCCGCTAATTGGCTTCACGGACAGATTTCATTAAAAACCGAAAACTACTTATTTCACACGAAGCCCCAAAGCTTCTTCAAAACATGGAAAAGGAGAGGCCCTTTATCGAAATGGTCGTCAACGGTAAACGACACACTAATATTTTGTTTACATTATTACGTCCCACAGATAAGACTTCGTGAACCTCTACAGTAGGCAGTCCACTCACCTCATGGCAAAGGTCTTGGAAGCGGCGATCGCAAGACACAGAGAATGTTCAGTCCTACAATTTTTGAAAAGCTTCAAGAAAATTCCATCGTTCGGAGTTGGTTAACATGCGGATTACAGTATTTAGCGCCAATTTTTTAGCTTCATTTTCCTACAGGAAACGAACACCCTCCGAACTAACGCCATTAAAGGAAGGCAAAAAACTGGATCAAACATTCGCCTTGCCAAACTCCTATTGCGAAAGCTCGGTCCAAGTTCACGCTTCGTCTGCTATGGCTGTGTCAACCATTGAAAGTCGGTAATAATAAAAAAAAGACACACGCCAGTGATTTTAATCAAGTGGAGACTAGATTTAAAAGCCACATCCCTTTAACTAGATACCTTTTTCCTGCTTCTTAAAACATATTAGGAAAGTTATTTTCAAAATTGATAGAAGCATCAAGCATTACATCAGGAAATAAATCAGCTGAATGATGATGTTGAACAGATTTACACATTTTGATAGTTACTTATTTCCTTTTATACTTATTTTTCGGCGTTAAAATTGCGCAACTGTCTTTTACTGTAGTGGACGACTTTTTTTTTTTGGTCATGAGCCATTTTTGAGCTTTTATGCCACCCAAGCCATCCTTTGGTGTAACTAATTTGGCACCACATCAAAAGTGTGTTTTCTAAAAAAAATTATGTTTCGTCGTGCCACTAGATGGCACATGTGCCGTGGATTGGCCACCGCAGGACTTTCAGATAAAAGCGAGAACGTAGGAATCCAAAGGTTATGAAGGCTCAAGCCGCTTTAAATGAGATCAAGTGATTCGACGTTAAGGAGAACAATACTTTGTTTGGATTTTTTATGGCGCAAGAGCATCTGGATTATACTGCTCCAAATAAGGAGAACAATGCACTTTGTTATCCAATGAGGGCTGGATCCCCTAAGATCAGTGTCTTTCAGGGAAAATGCGAGGACCAGGGCAACTAATATTTTAGAGGCCCTTCAAAATTGACATTCAAACAAATCAAATATATTGATTTACCAAGTTGAGGCCACAAATATTGCGAGGCCCAGGGCAGTAGCTCCTCCTGCCCATTCTTACCCCCTCTTAACAGGCCCTGCCTAAGACCCTCCCTTTCCTAGAGCACTGAATAAAATGTGTGGGGTGTAGACTTCGTGCTAAAATTAGTTTTAGAAATTTGGATTTACTGCTAACATAAATTCTGATGATGTGCCAGCTTCAGCTTAAACCAGTTTTTTGCAAGAGGCTCTGCAAATCAACGTTAAAACTAACTTATTCATGTCAAATGTTCTCTCTCTCTCTCTCTCTCTGTCTCAAATAAGAATATATTAAATTGGGACTTGCTTCGTGTTTAGGAATGGTGGTTGTGGAAATGTATGGTAATAATTCTAACCGCCAATTTTTATTTGCCAAAATTTATTTTAGTCAATAGCTACTTTTCCGATGGTATTCTCACAGCTACATTTATGGCCACAAAGTTGATACTGCAGGACCGAACTTTATCTTAACGAATAACCTTACTCTTTCAAAACATTTTTTTCTTCTTCTTCCTTTCCAGCTAAATGCCCCCAGTTTCTTCTTCTAAGGTCACTACAAAACGTCCAAATCTTATAAATGAAGAAGCTCCTCGATGATAAACTTGATATCTTACTGTTCAACTGCATGAAAAAAAAGACGCTAATCTCTTATTCTTGCACTTACCAGTATCACAATTTCGTTTCCAGACATGTTTAGCACCCAATAAAGGAAACTGACATAGCGACTCTCGATATAACGATTTATTATGATATAACATTCAATTAAGAAAGCCGCGCGGGTATATGTGCGGTGTCTACTGTATCCATCTTTCAGTGATAGGGACAGGATTTACGGACCTTTAATCAGCTTAGCAGATCGGGCACCAGATCAATTATGTTTGTTAAGTTATTGAAATTCAGAGCGAGCCCTTAAGACACCATGCGGTATTGTAAATTCCATTCCCATTTTTCTGAGGGCATATATTTTGCGCTCGCGCTCGGTTGGCGTGTTATACCGTTAGCAGACGGGTTAGTCCATTGCAGTTTAGGGAAGGGCGTCTTGCCGAAACTGGTTTTTCGCGCGGGAAAAACCAGTTCCTCCAAGACGGCCTTCCCTAAACTGCAATGGACTAACCCGTCTGCTAACGGTATCACGCGTCAACTGAGCGCGAATGCACAGTATTTTTGTACGAGAAAAAGAGGAATCTTGATTTTGTGCCTGTGGAAATCGTAACGTGTCTTATGTTCAGTGTTTTTATTAGATAAAGTGAAAGAAAATACAATGTTTCAGTAACGTACGCAAACATTTTATAAGGGGTTATGGATGTACTAAGAGGGGTGCGGAGAATTTCGATAATAAAAATTTGTGTACAGGAAAACAATACAATGGGGGGGTTGATCCCACCAACTCCCCTCCCCCGTGTGCTATTCCAGATAGTTTTTATGTTACAACCATTAAATGTTCAGGGCTGCATATGAGCTGTAGCCATTCTCAACCCCCACAACCAAGCAGTTTTGAAAGATAAAAATACTACTACTACTAAGTTGTATGATATGATTAGGTTAGAAGTGGAGGAGAGCAGAAAGCAAAAGCTTGTTTCCAGGCTCTCCTTCCGTTACATAGGTATTACATAAATCAATAGTGTCCTCGATTTAAATTGCCTCGATCCACATTATTTTCATAAGATTAAAGCATAGGAGAAAAGGTAAATTTTTATTTTCGGTATATATATATATATAAAATTCTACTATAAATAAAGCATTGTTTTACGTAGATTTATGGCCTTATTTGAGAAACCGTGATATAGATTGATATAGATTGAGAATCTGTGATATAGAGCCGGATGAAGCATTGAGTTGAAGCATGCATTTTCACTTACCTATGATACTTTATACGAAATACGATTGCCCGGATAACTATATCTTCTCACAACCCCATTTTCCTTACTATTTACAAAATAGCTAATCAACTTTTTGAAGAAATTCACACATTCTCATATTAATGTTGCATTTAATAACACTTTTGGTCACATGTGAATTATATATGAATTTTTGAAGACTATCTTTTAGTTTTAAGCCTCAGTGTCTATTGAGTACAATCCTGGGGTGGGGGGGGGTCTATTTGGCGAGCGTTGTGACGTATGAGTTACGGCACTCCCCAATTAGATAGAATCTTCCCTTTGGTATATGAAGTGAATTGAGATTTAGTCAATTCGGTCACATTAATACAAAATTTTTTTTTTTCTCAGAACTATTCACCCTCATTTACACCTATACAAACATATACCCTATGAGGAGGGAAGGAGTGTGCTTGCATAGTGGGGGGGGGGAGTTGGGAAGTAGTGGCTATCAAAGGCAGCACTGTAATGCCAGACAGGACGCAAGACCTGCGTGTCCAAATACCTGGGGCAGTTGGAACGGGTGAGGGGGGCAAGTCATCATCGAACACATATACCCCATAGAGCAGGCTTGACTATCCTCAGAGAGTTGAAATGAAACTAGTAGCGGTTATTACGCCGGACATCATTATCGGATTTGGATGCGTGTCGGTGCATGTTATTATTCTAAGCTCTCGAATGAAACTCTGTAAAGAAGTTATTTTGTTGTCGGGGGAAAATATATCCGTTTCGGACAACCTCTGAGGATTTGTGTTGATTTTGCTTAGTTTTTCGATGAGAAGATGCTAGAGAGTCAAGAGTTATACGAGAAGTTGCTTTCTTGGCTTCTCCACCTTGTAGCCCCTCCAGGATCTGCCAATGAATATATGAAATGATAATACGTTTCGTTTAAAGGATGAAACTGATAAAATTCACTTCAGAGTTCCCATTTCTTTTGCCAAAAAAAAAAGGCTGACAAAATATTTTTGGAGTTATTAAAAGGTTGTTTTTCATGATATCGCATAATCAAAGATTATGTGACGCCATTATAATGTTCGACACTCAAATAAACATGGGTTGCATTTCAAGCAATGGCACAAAAAATATCCGAGTAGAAAACTGATTAGAAAAGAAAGAAAAGGTAAGATACGTAAACGAAATATTAATAATAATAACAAGCAAGTGAAAGAAAATCGTCAAAGGTCGATATTTAAATTTAGCGGGTTTCAATTAACATTAATTCGCAACTCTCTAATCCAGCCGTCTCTAAATCGCAACTCTCTGATTCTCAAGTAACTCGGTAGGTTTTCAACGTTAACAATAGCCATCATTATTGCATTTACGGAAGACCTTTACCTTACCCTTTTTATTGCGTACAGACAGAAAAACCAAAAGCAATGACGGGTCTATCTATTGAAACCCGCTAATTTGGCGCAGTATAGCCCAGATGTTCTTGCGCCATAAAAAACCCAAGCAAACAAGAAACCCGCTAATAACAAATGTTACGGTTGATAATAATGGAATGTTGTCGCTAATGGTGAAACTTGTTAAACTTTGCACGCACGTGTTGAGGTTTTGCTCAATCACAATGTTGATATGAAATGTAATTAAATTGTATAATATGTAAGTAGTTATTTATTAATACTATGAGCTTTTTGTGGGAGAGGAAGGGCTTTATTTGCAGACTTAGTAAATTTATTTCGTATGAAACCTAAACTTTTACAGATTTTTAATAATCTTGATTGCCAATTTTTATATCAAGACGCTATCCCGTGTTTATAATCATTTTAAGTCAGCGTAGTAAAATTAATCCCATCGGCAATGTAGTAAAATATTAAATGCACTGTAGCTAAATTAATGATCCTTTTATAGGAGAATTTAGGAGCTGTTCCTTTAAAAAATAGGCTTATAAAATTTATAAAACAAGTCCAATTTTTGGATAATTTTTAAAGCACGAGGAAAACCAATATCGATAGGAAAGAGAGTTCGTTGATTTAGAAAATGAATTATCTCTGTTTTTTTTTCTTTCCGAAAATTAAAATTTTCGGGTAATGTATCGGAAATTGTTAAATATAAAAGAAAGAATATTTCTGAAATTTTAAAGAAGATCAGGGTTAAAATGGTGACCAAAATATTGATGTTTAGTGAAATTGTTTTTATAACAAAATTCATTTTCTTAAAAGTTTATTTTACAGAAATTTTCTAGAATTTTTTCTGGAATAGAAAGGCAAAAATATAAATTTTCTCTCTGTTGTACTACAAAAAATATGTTAGGAATATAATTTTTCCATAGATGTGAAAATTTCAATAAATATAAAATATAATATTGAGTATATACTGAAACAAAACGATGAATTTAAAATTACTCTGTCTTCTCCTTACGTATATTTAAAGAGAGACGTATATATTGCTTTTAAAGATAAAGATTTTCCAAATTACTTCTATAATAAACAACCAAAAATGAATCATTAGTAAAAAAAGATAATCTTTCCTACAGATAGATAATGAAAAATATCTGAATAATATTTTTAAATTTAAAAAATAAGAATTTTCTTCATGACAACATCTAATTTATATGGCATATACTTTTGAGACATATTTCGGAAGATGCTTTAAAAAGAAGATTTGAAACAGAGATTTTCTCAAAATTAATGAGGTCTTTATTAACGGAAGTGAAGCATTTTTATGTGAAACTTCAGTTTACCACTAAATATTTAAAATAAATATTTTCATTAATTGCCTTCTCATATTAAATTCCCGAGTTAAATACTTTTTGAAACGTGCTTCGATAGAACTTTTCGAAAGAAGATTTAAAACAGATGTTTTCGAAAGTTAATTAACTTTTTATTGACGGAAACGAGTGATGTTTATATGAAATGTCACTTACAAGTTTATCATTAAAGATTTATTTAAAGTGTACATATTTTTAATGATTATTTCCTTCTCATTCATCGCATAATCATGGAGTTCTTCAAGACCCAATCTCATCTTAAATTCTTCTTTATGAAACCTAACGACAAAGTGAATTAAACGGGATAAATTTGCCTGCAAAATTCAGTATATAAATGGCCCTCCCAACGCTATTTGGAAACAGCTTAATAATCCATGGGGTATTAGGTTTTCTTTTTATGCAAATGCGCTATCAGTACTCTTAAATAATTAGATGCCCAAACGAGTATTTTTAAAATGCCATCTTCGGCGACGAATCCCATTTTCAAAATGATTTGCGTTGTCTGGAATGCCCGTCTCTTTCCCTTTCTCGCGCTCATCAATGCCGGAAGGCAGGGAATTTCGCTTAAACTTTCGAATATAGGGTCGTTAAAATAAACTTTTAATGGGGCGACGCATAGGCCCGCACCATTTTAATTTGAGCACGTCATCAGATTTTTATCGTCTTCTGTCATTTCTTCTAAAACAGTTTGTTGTCTTTGAGTAACTTCGGAAAGATGCCATTAGAGCTTAAAAGCTAGTTGGTTGCCATGATATACAGTAAACGGTTCTAAGAGATGACAGAAAAATTTTTCTACCCCCTGTCAACCCTACGGCTCTTTCAGATGAGTTTGAGACGTGTTTCTCTCCATGTTCCACTAAATCAAGCTCCGATAAGAAAGAACTAATATTAGCCAGAAATGTTTTCTCTTGGCAGCTATTTCTGTACAATATATAGTCGCCGTTCTAAGTCTCGTTTTCACAGTTTGAATATAAAAGAGAGGTGCGGGTTTTATCCTTATTTTAAAAATTACAGTGAAAATCGTTTATAACGACGCCGGTTATAACGACCAACCGCATATAACGACGGAATTTTTACAAGAAGTTTGGTTTGCTATTCTACTCCATACTAAATATATCGGTTATAACGACATCGTATATAACAACGAAACCTGCTATAACGACAGCGATTTTGTAGTCTACGTAGATTCTAAGTAGGGAAATTCGTATCGGATATAACGACGCGACTTGATAAGCATAGCCCTGCGGTGGCGCAGTGTGGTAACGCGTTCTCCTAGTGCGCCGCTAATCCGGGTTCGACTCCCAGCAGTGCAAAAAGAACGCTTACTCAGAGATCTCATAAAGATCGCACTGCTCACTGTAGTCCGGGGTTTGGTTCCCTAGGCCTTAAGAGGTTCGGATTCCTCGGAAAACAGTAGGTCCCGGCGCAGCATGACCACTGTAGTCTTTGAGCCGTAAAACCAAAAAGAAAGAATGATAATCATACATTGGAACCACGTGGGTTCGAAACAACGCTGGAATCACATCTGTGTTATTAAAATTTAAGCGTTATTTTAATCTTGTTTATTTACAAATGTCCGATGAATTTTTATTACTGCTAAACCTGAATATTGAAGATAATGAACTTAAAAAAAAAAAAAAGCTCGTGATTTATTGATTGACTATTACGAGGGCTACGTTTTTTAGGGGCCCCAGTCTATTTTTTCAGTCTAGGGCTCATAAAACTCTTAAACCGGCACTGTTCTTAAGTCATTAGTATAATATAATAAATATTATTCATTAGATTTGTTTTCGACATTATATACTTTAGTAGTATTTTCTAGAATTTTTGTCAATTTAAAAAAATAAAAAAAGCACTATGTATTTAGTGTGATTTTACATAAATATAATTTAATATACGGTAATTAGGTTCATTATAATTAAGTATATTTTTATTCAATTTTAAACAAAAGGGTTTACTACTTTTCTATTAAAATTATTCATAGACTCTGAAGTGTATTATTCTACTATAAAAAGATATCGTTTATAACGACCGAATTTGCACGGTCCCTTGAAGGTCGTTATAACCGATTTTCACTGTAGTTTAAATTTTGTAAAGCATGTATATTTTTCAAATGATACATTAGGTGGTTAATTCAAAATCATTAATAATCTTTCTTCCCTTGATGATTTGATATTCTTGTTCTACTGATGGCTGTAATATGTATATATTATATATACAGGGTCTTTATAATTAAAGTTCCACTTTGAAATGGCCATAAAATGAAAACTACTGGACCAAATGTTATCAAACTTGGTAATAGCTTACAGGAGGTCATGGGATTTTATTTTTCGTAAAAAATATAAATAAAATAAAATAAATAAACTAAAAAAAGTATAAAAATAAAAGTTAAAAAATCACCACCAGCGGAAATGGCACTGTATGCAATATTGTTAAACGAAATAAGACATGAAGACATCGTTTTAAAACGTTTTTAATCGTTTCTAAAACGTGTTACAAAGCATGTTGAATGTGGCGTCCACCATTTTCTGAAAGCAAGTTAAATCGCATTACTGCGTTCTCAACAGCAGCTCTTAGCATATCAGGAGGAATGTTGCGGACATGTCGGTGTATCGCATCTTTCAATTCCGCCAAATTGTTTATGTTATCACCATAAACAATTTGCATAACCCCACAAAGAGTTTCGTTTTAGAAACGATTAAAAACGTTTTAAACCAATGTCTTCATTTTTTTTATTTCGTTTAACAATATTGATTACAGTGCCATTCCCGGTGGTGGTGATTTTTGAACTTCTATTTTTATTTTATTTTTTATTTATTTATTTTTTTTTTGCGGAAAATAAAATCCCATGACCACTTGTAAGCTATTACCAAGTTTGGTAACATTTGGTCCAGTAGTTTTCATTTTATGGCCATTTCAAAGTGGAACTTTAATTATAAAGACCTCCATACACACACACACACACACACACACATATATATATATATATATATATATATATATATTGTGTGCAAAAATAAGGACGAGATGGAAAAAGTAACATAACAGCGGAACGAACAGGCAGAACTGACCGAAAGACCAATCAGGAGACTGCCTAGGGTCCTACACGGTAGGGCATTTGCGTATACGCATCATGATGTAATGTGGGCGTGTGGGTAGGGTATAAAGAGCGAAGGCGGTGTTCGTGCAGAATTTCAGTGGAAACTATTACTCAGTGTACATCGGTTTGAACAACGGCGAGTTGCTGTAGCAGTGCGTGATGTCCAACTGACAGTCCCATACATAGACAATACCGGGATGAATTTACTCGAGGTCGAATCATTGGAAAGTTGGAAGAAGGTCGAAGTGTGACGAGTGAGGCCGAGGAGTTCGTAATCGCACACAGCATCGTGTCACGAGCATGGACGGCATTTCGAACGACAGGAACAGCTGTTCGAAGGTTTAATGGTGGTTGTCCATGAGCAATCACGGCAAGGGAGGATCGGTATCTTGTTCTACAGACGGTGAGAGATCGACGGCTGACAGCGGGTGAAATCGTAAGTCACAGGCAACGCACTACTGGACGGATGCTATCGCGTTTAGCGTGGCCAGGAACACAAAGAATGGGGAGCTCAACAAAGGAGTCGAGTGCTGTTTACGGATGATAGTCGATTTAGTCTCATTAGCGATTCTGGATGTCTATACATCTGGAGAGAGAGGGGAACACGCAATCACCCCTCCAACATGGTCGAAAGGGACCGATTTGGAGGTGGAGGAGTTCCGGCTTGGGGAGGCATAATGCTTGGTGGCTGTATGGAGCTCCACATTTTCCAAGGAGGTTCAGTCACTGGTGACCGCTATTGTATCGAAGTTCTCCTGCCTTATACCCATATTTTCCGGGGTGCTGTGGGCCCAGAATTCCTCATCATGGATGACAACGCTACACCTCATCGTACAATGGCTGTCGCTGAGCTGTCAGAGAGTGAAGATATTCATCGTATGGAATGGCCCGCACGGTCTCCGGACCTGAATCTAATAGAACACGTGTGGAATGTTCTCGGGAGATGCTTGACAGCACATTGTCATCCACCAGCAACAATTCCTCAGCTGTGATCGGCATTACAAGAGGAATGGGCCATGATGCCTCAAGAGCTTGTCAACAACCTCTTACTGAACATGAACAGATGGTGCACATCCTGCATCGCAGTCAGGGGTGATCATATCCCCTACTGAAAACTGTTTTTCTTGCCTGCCGCCTGTCACATGGACGTTTCTGTCTTCTGTCCTCCTGTGCTGAAAGCCCATTTTTGAATAAAAGTCCTTTGTATCCTTTGGATTCCTTTCTTGGTCAGTATCGTTCACCGTTTCCATAATCTTACATCTTGGAAATATTATGGTATGCTTTGTACCCATTTGAAATACTAAGGTGCGACGTTACATGCGAAAAACTCTTCCGTCCTTAATTTTTGCACACCAGTGCGTGTATATATATATACTGCACATGTATTTTTATAGCTATTATATTTGTATTATTTCTTTTTTCGTATGTATTAATTACGTTACTCTATAATTTTGATTTTATTTTCTTTATCCTGAACAACCCTAGTTTTAAGCTTGAAGTCCTTTCGACAGAGCAGGAAAGGAAACCAGTAACCCATTATATCGGTTGGCAGAACATTGAGTGCGGGGAGTTAAAACTGATTAAAATAAAAGAAAGATGATGGAAAAGAAAGATGGAAATGACGAGAGTGTTAGCGATATCTAAATTGGCCTGTTACTTGATACTACGTAATAATTATACTCAATAAATGTGATTAAATAATTTATGTTTAACCTAAAACTCCGGTTTATCCATATTTTTGGTTACGAACCAAGCATTAATGCTTTTACCATAGGCGTAGAGTTACGTGGGCCTGTGGGGCCCGATACCCCCCAAATAATTTTAAATAAATTGCAATTTTGCATATAGTGTAACATATACATGCCCATAATATGTGCTTGGGCCCCCTTCCGACAATAATCTTGAAAACTCTACGTTGATGGCTGTTACCAAACAATTTATTTTCATTTTGAATTAAAATTACATTTTTAATTACATTGTGAATATATACATGAAATCTATGTACAAAGATATCGCCTATAACGGTAATCTGTCTGTAATAATATTTTACGCGGTCCAGATAGGTACAGAATGTTATTACAGGTTCAACCTTGTAATAGTAGATCGACTCACTGTGCTAAACACTCGATGGATAATATATTACACAATAGGCACAGTTTTTGGAACGAAAATTTATTCGGCTTTAAACGTTTTTCGAAAGCCTTGAGCTTTCATCAAAGAAGCACATCTAAGCGTACATCGCTCATAAGGGCGAGTGTACGATTGTTTATTGTATAAAGGGTAAGGTTACTTTGTACAATCAACAATCGTACACTCGCCCTTACGAGCGATGTACGCTTAGGGTTTCTTGCTTCTTCGATGAAAGCTCAAGGTTTTCGAAAAACGTTTAAAGCTGAATAAATTTTGGTTTCAAAAACTGTGCTTATTGTGTATTATATTAATCATCGAGGTTCAACCTTGTTTATAACGATTTATTTTTCCGATCTCTGTAATATCGCTCTAGAGATACTACACAGTATATTAAGTTTAAAATCCAGCATTGCCCTGTAATGCATATTTAGTATTGGTCTTTTTTTTTTTTCTTTTTTTTTTTGAAGACTCTACGTTGATGGCTTTTACTAAACAATTTACTTACATTTTGAATTAAAATTAAAATTACAATAACTATATATTGTCTTCTAGATAAGAACTTTCCTTTCTATCTCTCTCTATCTTAAGTTTTGGATCTGTAGTGCAGGGAATAGTTCTTTTCATACTTGGATTCGCGGATGCCTTCTTTGCTACATTGTATATTTTTTAAAGGTATTTATATATTCGAGTATTATTAATACTATATTCAAACCTAAATAGCCAATTCCCGAACGATCAAATCGCTCTAGAACCACTGCCTTGCGCAAGGGGGTCTGATGGGGTCATAATTCCCCACTGCGATGAAAATTTATATACTTACATACGAACATACAGAATTGTAGGTGGTTCTGTAAACCTCTCCCTCTTATAAGCCTGCAACTCCCCTTTATGAACTTTTTGGGTATTCTAATACCCAGAATCATATATCTTATTCATGAGAGTTGGAAAACAAAGGCGGAGTCACACACTTTGATTTCTAACTTCTACGACTCTTCAAAAGAACGCAAGTACGTTTAAACAATTTATTGATGAGTAACCTTAGAATGCATTAAAAATACCCCATACTTATATAATTTAATTATATATATATGTATAATTGGATTTAATTCTGTGTATTTGAGAGCATACTAATGAGTCTTGTAAAAACGAATTATTATAAACTTTACAGAAGTATGATTTAAATACTATATCAATTACATGCCAAATAATATTCTAATGTTTTTCAAGATATTCTTGTTATAATTATATAATTAACGGTACATAATGTTATGTCTTTCTTTGTAAATGTAAAGTG
>QLNU02015003.1:130672006-130757167 GCA_006491805.2 Dysdera silvatica | reverse complement strand
TTTTTGTTTTAAAAATATACCACGTGGAACTTTTGAAATATGACACTTAAAAAAGAAGTAAAAAAGATATACTAAAAAAATCTATTAAGTTATAAAGGTTGAAACTGTTCGAAAAGTTTTCTTTTATAGCTGTTAATATTGGGTGCAATTTTCAGAGAAATTGGTTAAGAATATAAGAAAATTCATTGTTGTGGTATAACTCCCCTTAAAAAAATATATAGTTTGATCATAGCATGTTTATAATTATATTGTAATTGTTATAGAAAAAAATGGAAAGCATATAACTTCAAAAAAAATTTTTTTTTAAGTGGTCGCGGACCCCTTAAAATGTTCAATTGGGATGTGGAAACGCTTTGCAAAATACACAAAACGCTCCGGGCATTGTATTAAAACTATGTGAATGTGTACAAAGCCGTCGTCTCATAACCCTAACTTATAGAAGTGAATTAAAATCGCTACGTTTGTGAACTTCTCTTTAAAAGTACTTCTGAAAGCGTAATCTTAATACGAAGGTGTGGGTGCTACATTTTTTCTCATAATTAAAATGAAAATACATAAATGCATGTTATAATTATTTTAATTACGGGAAAAGTAGAATAATTAATAAGATACATAATGTATAAAATATTATGTAGTTTATTGATTAGATATTCGAATAGTTCAACGTTGGTTTGTTTTGTGTATGCCTATTACAAGAGCATGGATTGTATCCACTAAAAGAAACAAAATACACAAATCTGCACTAAAAGCCTCCAAAATATGATTTATGTTTACACACTAATAATTAAAAACATGCACTAAAAATAAAAAAAAAAGTGTCCTTAAATATTTCTTCACTAATTCGAAAAATAAATGTCCTATGTCTAAATAAATAGATGGTTTTACTTTTAATTAACTTGTTAAATAGAAATATTTGATATACTCACATAATGATATGCTTTATAGCGCATTGTTTTTATTATAATATGTTACACTGTGTTATTTGGTAGGTAACACCGCTTGACATAAATATAATAAAAGCAATCAGACAACTTTGAGCGGTTTGTTAGATTATTGGTACATGAGCCGGCTTTCGGCTGCGCTAAAGGGCAGCCTTCATCAGATGTATATGGAGCGAATCGAACATACAGCAGATAATATAATCAAGGAATACAAATGGAAAAAATAATGTAAAAGAAGTAAGAACAAAGATAAAAATAAGAAATAAAAACCGCACGGGCAAAAAAATAAGGGTTTTTGTCAAATACTTTTAGGCAGAGGAAGTTAAAAGATGGAGTTTAAGAAGAGATAGAAAGGTACATAAGATATGGTGTAGTGAAGAGTTATGGAGGGTTGCTAAGAATGTATTGACAGGCATGACTAATGTGAATTCACATTAGTCATGCATTATTATATATGTTACAATATGTCTCCCAGTATTTTGAACCGTTAAAATTTATTTTCTCTCATCCCATAACATTTTTAACATCCTTTCATCCGATAACATTTTTAACATCATCACGTCCGATAACATTCGAAAAGGTGCACTTCACATCCATTGAAATTATTGGAAAGTATTTATAAAATTTTACTTCAGCAACTGGAAATTCTGTTGATAACTTCACTTGTTCGCTATTAATAAAACTAATACCTTGTTTTGTTTACTTGGAAAATGTAGCGTTTTTACTTAACATGAATTTTAATTTTTATTTCAGCTTTCCACCCACTCCGCTCCAGGACTTGCCCTATCTTTTCATTCGATTTTGATTGCTTTCTTCATATTCGTTTGGTGACAAACCCACTGTTTCGAATTTTATCACACTGTTTACTAACCAAGAGCAGTACATTTCAATCATGCTTAAAATTACAGAAAGCTTTAAAATACGCATTTATTCAGAAAATTTATCTTTTTATGCATTTATATTCATCGATGATAACAGCAGTAAAAAATAAAATATGCATTTGCATATAATCCGGGCCCTTTCCTATTGCTTATTCATATTTTTTGACGTATATACAATAGAATATTTATTTCGTAGTGTATGTTGTAGTGTCTGAGGGTTGGAAGCAGGGGCGGACTGGGTCTTCTCAAAGGGTGGCGTACCTTGAATTTTTGAAAGGAGCAAGTCCATGCGAAAAATGCCATCTATCATCCATACGGGCTCAACGGCCCGGAGAACCAATCCACCCCTGGTTGGTAGAACATAGAAGCTAGTGGATATTTTCTTTATTCAATCCCCATAGTTGGGCTTTTTTTTTTTTTTTGGAGAGAACTGTTTACTTCTTTGGTTTGTGGCCTTCCACAGAACGTTCGATTCTCGTTTTGCTTGTGATTTTCCAACAGAAACTGCTGATCCGTTTGGTTGTCTGCATTTCAAGGAATTTAAAAAAAAAAAAAAAGAGGAAGACAGGAAGTTAAACGTTCTACTGTTATCACACATAAGTACTGGAATGACAAAAATTCAAAGTACCTCAGGACAAAATTAAACTACATTTAAGTCTAGTTTTTTTTGACCACCCGATAAATCGACATTCCGGGTAAGTCGACTTTTATTAAACGTTTATTTTATCAAATAAATTGTGCAATGTAGAAAAAAAAAATCATTAATTCAACTTTGCAAAACATATATCGTTTATAGGTTAATACAGATATGTCTCGCTTCTAACAAAAACACCCTTACTCTATAACTTCAGATTGTTTAAATTTTTAATGAGAACACAAGATACAATTCAAGACTTTTGTAAAAGTTTTCTTTATTGTAAACAAGTTAAAACAACAATATCAATCAACGTTTATTGGCGTAGTGATACCAACGCCGATGGTATGGCGTGATTAGATGGTGAAACGTTCGAAAGAAAATAAATATTTCTGCCTTCGGTGGGACCTGAACCCACGACCTTCCACTTGCCGGGCGGAGGCTCTACCCACTGAGCTACGAACGACAATATATAATCTCTTTACGAACGTATATAATACTGTTGCCGGTTATTTCGCAGAATGGTGTAGTACATGGACTACTATTTAAACCAAATTGCAAAGAGACGGTATTATATTAATATATAAATATAATAAATAAATAAATAAATAAATAAAAGTTAAAACGTATTTATGCATCGCGTGCGCAGTAGGTGTTGATAGACTATGTCTTTTATTGTAAATAAAAATCTACAAAATATTATATATAAAATACATATAGCGATATTACTGGTGACATTACAGGACAGAAGAAATGTACCTAAATTCCAAAAGCTATAAAAATAATATAACCATCATAGTTTTTACAAATCGAAGCAGAAAAGCACAAGTGCAGGACGTAATTCATTATTGCTCCTTCTTCTTGGAAGGAAGTTAACAAATACAAACTGTAATAAAATAAAATATTCGGCTTCCACACGTCAAGGTGGTAGCACAACATATATATTTGTTTAAATAGCATTATTTTATCTTTGCTATAACGTCATAAATTTCCAGACAACATAGATATGATGTCAACATTCTGGAGATCTCCCACGGGCTCCGTAAGAATGACCTTATTTTTCTTGATCGCAACGTCATAAATTTCCAAACAACTGGGATATTGCGCCAAAATTCTAGAGATTCCTCAAGAACTCCGTAACAATAACGTTATTTTATTTTAGTATAACATAAATTTCCAGACAACTGAGATATTACGCAAAAATTCTGGATATTCCTCACGAGCTCCGTAAGAATAAAGTTATTTTGTCTTGATCATAACGTCATAAAATTTCCAGAGAACTCGGGTATTTTGTCATCAATGATCAATGTGTCATCAATGATTAATGTCTATCTTAATATCAAGTTATTTCATACTTACCGCATGTATTTCTGGCAATTTATATTCTCCAAATTCCTGATAATAACAAGATTCACAAAATTAAATGCCATGTACATAAATGTACAGTTTTCGAAATTATTGGCGAGGCGGGGAGAGGTCAAGTACGTATTATGTATATTTATACGTTACAATGTATTTAAAATTGCAATTATTTCAAATTATTGGGGGTGGGGGGGGGGTCTCTGGCCCCATAGGCATGTATAAATCTACGCCAATGACTAGGCGCTAACAATTTTTAAAATCATTTTTCTGTTATAGCGTTACTCGTTATAATGTCCACATTTAGATGATTTCTTGAATGCCGCTATAACTGAATTCGACTGTAATTCAATATTGCTCATATCGTTCTATGTGTTTTGAAGCAAGTTTTCTAGTGAACAAAATACAACAGAGCCCCAATTATCCGAAACAAAGGGAGGAACCTATTCCGGATAAGCGAAATTCCGTATATTTATATGTCATAATATGTATAAATTATATGTCATAAATTATATGTATGTTAGTTACGATATTAACTGCCTTGAAGCGTGCTAAAAAACAAAACAAATATGATAATTTTTTGTCGAAAATATTGAATGAGTGCTTAGTGAAAAACAAGAAGTGCAAAAGGTCATTTCGGTTTACCGAGGTTTCGAGTATTCGAAGTAAAGCCTCCGAAAAGGGGGCAGCAGCGGGGCCATTTGGCCCGGACCTCGCTTTATCAAAGGGCCTCAAATTTATGCCTTTAAAAAAAAAAAAAAACAACCCCAATATAACTTTGCATTGCGAATTTTTCCGACCCTTCTAGTGCAGTGGTTTCAGGTAAAAGAATATTCAATGCGCTCAAACAAGTTAAAAATTTTCACCGCTAAATTATGGGCCAAGATAGATAGACTAGCTATGCTCAACATAAATTATGATGTAGCACGAAAGTTCAACTTTTCTTCAATTATCAATGCATTTGTAGAAAAAAAAAGCAAAAAAACTTTTACTTTATCAAAAAATTGAGAACAGTCAATAACGGTTTGTACTTCAAATTACATTTTCTTCATTTATTATATTTTCATCATATACATTTTCAGCAATTACCCTATATGTTCAAATTACAGTACTTGTATATTGTTGAAATTTGTCATTAGTAATTTTTTCTCAATTTTGGCTCAAAGGGCAGGCCCATATAAAGTAGTGTGGGGGGGGGGATGCCCAGGGTCCCCTGTATCATAAAGGGCCCAGCGCAAAACTTTTGAGTTTTTCCTTTTTTAAAATTATTATTATATTAAATACACCTAAACGCAGCACGAAAAATTATCCTGGGGAGAAAATAGGCAGGGTTTGGAAAGGATCTAATCTGCTAAACCGTTCAAGAGAGTATATAACATTTGTCCTCGGCCCTGTCGAAGGTAGGGGGCCCTCGTGAAACGAAGTGGCCCGGGCCTCGCAAAAGGAAGTGGGCCCGGGCCTTTCTCATCCTCTCGGGGGTCCTGGAAATACGTGTAATCGGGGTTCAACGCAGTGGCATTGACTTCGTGTGCTTGAGACACTTTTTGAACCCTCAATAATTTTGTTGTGGGTTCCTCGAACCCCTAATATTTTTGCTCGTGGGGAAAATACACGTACGGAAATACATGCACAAAGTTTTTCGTCATCAAGTCTTCAATATTTTCATTATTTATACCCTGTTCCCTGAACCTTTCATTAAAGAAAATTCTTCATTTTGTCTGGGTTCATAGAAAATACAAAAGTTTAGTCTGTAGCTCTACACACAGAGACGAGAATCTTTAGCGGCCATAGTGATAAAGGCAGAAATATGTTGTCTAGTAAGTTGTCTTTACAGGGGGACAACTTACTAGTTGTCTAGTAAGTTGTCCCCCTATCTTTCAACAGCTGGGGGGTTCACACTTTTCTTTACTTTTTATTTTGTTTTGCCCCTCCCAAGCACTCCTGAAGCACTTGGGGAATCTAGCTTTTATTTGAGTCAATTTTTTTTAAAGAGAGGGGGGGTGGGTGGACACATCTGAGTATTTTGGCAGCAATCGTAAAACTATAAAGGGTGTATACATTTAGGGGGCATTAAATAATTATCTAGAGAAAAAATATTTTTCTATAATTTGCTTCATTTTAATATTTCAAGTATCTTATTGTACCAGATAATCTGATAATGAAATTTAAATTACACTTACATCCTTTTAAAAAGGGCGTGGGTCAATCGATTTAAAATTTTTGGAACCCACAATAATTTTTCAAGTCGGCACCTATGATTCTACGGATAGTTAAATTGTACAAATGCCATAAATTATACTCTCTACCGTTTCTGTCAAGAGACTTTTACGAATAAAGGAAGAAAAATTGTGTTTTTCTCTCCTTCCAAAAATAGTTATTTTATTTCCTTGGCCAAAAGCGCAGTGGTCAGTAAAATTAAACAGCGTTTTACGCTTCACCAGATCTAAAAGCAAATGTAACAGCGCGGAAAATTATGTTTACCAGAATCGATAACACCGATTTTATGGACACTGATTTTTTAAATTTATTTATAGACATCGATCAATGGGTAGAAAGGGTATGTAAAAACTTAATTGGACTGCGTAATAAGCTTCAGTTTATTCAGTAGTGGATTTTTAAACAGACACACAAGACAGGCATACACAAAAAGTTCGTAGTTGGGGGGGGTTACCAGTTACAATAGGGTTTACACAGCTACAACCCCCCCCCCTTTTTACGTTAGTGCACACAAGCCACGTGCTTTGGGAGAAGACAGTTGAGAACCCCAAAATAAATTGCGGTAAAATTTCCACAACAGACACCCTTCAATAACGGACACTTTTCTAATTCCCAGCCCCAATGTTCGTTATCTCCTAACTCCTCCAAACAGCGGATACCTCCCAAAAAGGACAGATACTCGTCCCGAAGTATCTGCTATTCAAAGGTTTTACTGTCTTAGTTAGTGTATAAAATTTTCGATTAAAATACCTATTAATTTTTATACTTATGCGAAAAATTATCATATACACAATGCTAAGTATATGATGTGCGTAATTGTTTTTGTTTTTTTTTTCAAACGGACATTTTTCCAATTCCCAGGCCCAATGTTTGTTATCTCCTAACTCCTCTAAATAGCGGACACCTCCGAAAAAGGACAGATGCTCGTCCGAGTTTGGGGGTTGTAATCCCCTATCGCAATGAAATGTTCTGTATTTAACATAGGAATACATGAGTTGTAGTTCTGTAAACTTCCTTATTAAGCCTATAACCCCACTTATGAACTTTCTGCATACGCTTATGCTTGCACCGGCCAAAATCCGTCTCTAAAATTGGGCCTAAAAACCGAAATTCCAACTTCTATAAAGCAGAAGGCCTTCTGATGGTATAAAAAATGATAATCCAACTATGGATATGCTAATACAGTGGAACCTTGATAATTTTAAACACAAATGAAAGGATTTTACTTCGAGTTGCATACTTTTTAAGTTATTGAGGTTCAAAAGAAATCAGTATCGCCTCGATTTATCAAGAAATTCATATTATTAAAGTTAGAGTTATCGAGATTTCACTGTATAAAAATGCAGTCAAACGAATGTTTATAACGCATACAAAGGGATCAACACTTTTGATCGTTATATCCGAGTTACTACTAAATTAGATAAAAAAGAAGAAAAAAACTAATAGAACAGCGAAAACGAATACCATATATTTGTATAAATCAAACAACAATATATGTATATATATATTTGCGTTATTGTTTGCCCCAAAGAGCAAACTAGAAGGCAAGGCAGCAAAATTGGAAGGCTCAAACAAAGGCGCAGAGGACTGAGAGAAGCGATGGCAATTCTAGCGGAATAACGAATGTGTGTTTGTTTGTATGCATGTGTGAATGTTGGAAAGTTTGCCGAGCGAGCGGCACTATATTTCCAGATAGGGTTGGATGGATGTTCAATGATCGAGAATAAAGATCAGATTTTTTTATAAGGAAGAGCCACTCTCTTCATAACTTTTTCTCTCAATAAAGACAATACAGGGGAAGTTGGGGAGTTTGGCCATTCGTGGGACATCGTTTTGTCCTTGGATTTACCCTTTCCACAATTTTTGGCCTATCAGAAGTTTCAAACGTACTTCGCTGTCGGTGGGGATTGTAAGTGGTGGACCTTACTGACCAGACCCCAACTTGGGTTCTTCTACCACATCTCGTTAAGAGTTCTGATCTCCAAATGGAGATTCCACCTCCTCTTTATCTCCTCATCTCTTGAACTCTATCTCCTTCCCTCTCTTGGAAACATGATGCCATTTCCAGGTTATTATTATTATTATTATTATTTTGCATGCAAAACAACAAACGATCCGCTCCCTCACAGAAGGTGTTGTCTGGGTTCAGTTTTAGAGAATCTTCTTAGAACAGTAAGTTTGTGAAGCCGTTTGAGAGTCAATTTGAACAGGAGGGAAGAACGGGTGAAAAGGATAAAATTAATCATTGAATGCAAACGATTTATTACGAAATATATTTAAATAAAAATATAATCCAATAAGAACGAGATAAATATAGAATTTTTTTAATAAGCATCTATTATAGATGCAATTTCGTGTCGAATATCATCATTTTTTTTTTTAGCCCGATATTTTCACGTAAATAATTAAGTAAAACGTGAATTGATTAATGACACGAGAGTACGCGAAATCACGAATTTTTGGAACAAAATTTTATAACTAATTCATTTTCGACAATAGTTTCTTGATAGCTCCACTTAATTTTGCAACTTAACCATGCATAACTTTATTCAACTCGTAAACCGCCCTAAATCCACATCTTCGCCGATGCAGCACACCCCACTCAGTTCAAGCTCGGCTGTCGACGCAATTAGTGAACTCGTTTTCAATGCCTTTGAAGGACTCAGCCACAAGAATGGATTTGGAATCGCTGATATCAAGGCCTTCCTCTGCCAAGTGCACGGCCTGGACGTTGAGAAAGACTGGTCGGCCATTGAGACCATCCTAAACCATTCCTTGAAAGATGGCCTCCTCATCCAGAACGCTGAAGGCCAATATAGAGTTGCAGCTAGACGCACGAAGAAGCAGAAGGGTGGATCCAAAAAGCGATCAAGGAAAAGGAAGTCCACAAGAAGGAAGAGCAGACGATCAAAGAAGGGCGGAAAGAAAACGAAACGAGCTGGAAGTGGTAAGAGACGTCGATCCAGGAGGAGGAAGAAGGCTGCAGCAGAACAAACGGCTTAAAGTTAAAATTCAAGATAGGCCAAATTTGACATTTTTGGTATTTGACAGCTATACGTTTCTCTAATAACTGTATAATTAATATCAAGACAAGAAGGCGCCAGTTATATGAATATAGAATCAAAGATTCACTGTTGACACAGATCTGTATCAAAATTTGAAACAAAATAAATGATTTTCTATAAGATGCCTTTCATAGAAAATTCACTAATGTTTTAACATTATTGTACGAATTTGCATTTGTAAATATGTTCATCGTTTCTTCCGCCGCCAAATCTGAGATCATCGCCAATATCATCACCAAGTCTTCCAGTACTTTTGAGGGAGGTGTGTAAATGAAGAAAACCAAAAGAGCCCTACGATAGCGTAGAGGTAATCCGGGTTTGAGTCTAATGGTACAATTGTTTCTGACAACCGTAGTTCGGGGGTTTAGTTTTCTAGGTAACAGAGGATCCTGCGCAACATGGCATCTGTTTGGTGTTTTTCGTCCTTACGCCACTAAACACCAAACAGACGAGGGAAAAAGGTGCCAAAACTTAACAGGGTTACACGATTGGCTCCTAGTGAACTAACAAAAGTGAAAATGTAACAGAAATCGAAAAGTACTTCATTTAACCTGAATGAATATCTTTGGTTTGTTTGTTTGTTTGTTTGTTTGGCTTTTTTATGGCGCAAGAGCATCTGGGCTATACTGCGCCAAAAGAATATCTTTGGAAAGTGAATAATTCCAATTAAAGGCTAATATTGCGTATCCGAGTCGCATCGCCAAAATTTATGCCAAGTTGCTGATATTTCACGCCATCACGGTTTCCTAAACTTTTTTTTTTTTGGCAGTTTCTTGATTTTTAGATTTTTTTATTACTATTTCTAGTGCTTTTAGCGTTTTCTAGTCACAGTTATCCTATTTTTTGCCCTCTAGTACCTTCCATGAATTAGTGATTGCCAAGTTTGGGGGGGGAATCGCCAGATGTATTAGTGACATTGAACGTTGGTACAGTACCCCCTTGGATCATTAAACTTTGCATCAGTATTACTTTCTGAAATGATTTTTTCCTATTTTTAGCACCTTTTTAGATGTTTTTTCATGTTTTATTTCTCTTGTCGATATAATTTTTATTTATAGTGTATTATATTATATAAATTACACATATTTCTTATTTTTTTTCATTATTTTATATTAGCAGTAGGTCTCCACGTGGCGCACCCAGAATAACGCAAAATCTGCTACATCTTCAGCCATTTTTCAAGACTTTTAACCATTTTTTGACTTAATGACTAAATAGTGAAATGGAAGTAATAGTGAAATGCCTGGCATTTGTAATAAATGCAATACAATCAATTAATCTTTATTTCCCTAAGATGCACAATTATACACAACCCGAATACGATGTATTGGACCAATACCATGAATTGTGGCTAGGCAGGAGACCCGAGAAAAAACCGATATAAAAACGACTTGACGAGTCTTGGGGTTCCATCGGTCTTCATTTACGAGTCTTGGCCCCTATACTCTGCCTCATGTACCAATTTTCGCCAAACAGTGATGTTTTCGTTCTAAATCAATGGTTTCCAACCTGGGGGTCGCGAACAGGTTTCGGGGGGAGGGGGGAGGGTCGCCGGAACTTTTTAGTTGCAATTATTTTTATAAGGAATTTCATACCAAATGTTTCCAACGCTTTTATATTTCAACATGGCTACACGCATCGCAATCAATATTCTACAAATGGTTTATTAAATTTATATATATATATAATTAATATAATATAAATACATAATGTAACATATATAATTAATTAATATAATTCTATATCTAATGTGTTTTCTTTACTTTGTTAAAAATGCTTTTATTATACAAATGTGTCGGCGGCGGACAGAGGGGTCGCAGATCTTTTGGTTACTATAAAGGGGGTCGCGAATTACTTGGTTACTATAAAAGTGGGTCACGGATTACTTGGCTACTATAAAAGTGGGTCGTGGCTTGAGAAAGGGGGTCGCGGATTACTTGGCTACTATAAAAGTGGGTCGCGGCTTGAAAAAGCTTGGGAACCACTGTTCTAAATGAAGTCAAATATCGATAGTCGACTCGTCTGAGCACATTTAATGATGCAAGGTTCTTCGTTGGAGATCTTCGAATAAATCTGAATTCGAAATACTGTTGTTCAAAAGCACTAGGAATAAGCTTCTTCTAATAAAATATACATGTTGAACTGTAAATTAGAGTTACGCTAAAAGTGTAAATGTAAAATTGTGGTGAACTATTAGCAACGCTAATACTGGTGGGTGTTCGAAAAAAAAAAAATTAAAAGCGAAATTTAAAGACTTACTGACGTCGTGGAACCACAAATTTGGAACCAGGAAAATCTGCTTGTGAAGAGGCATTGAACTATTACGATTTTGAGAAGGAATGACTGAAAGTGAAGCAGTTGAATATAAATTTGCAGGAGTAAATTAAAAAGCCGACGTTCATGTGAAAATTTATATTGTTATGTAAATTAATTAATTAAATGCAATAAATTATTTTATATTGCATTATTTCTGGAGATACTTTTAGCGGAAAAATCTTCTCGAACCTTCTGAAATTTCGAGAAATATTACCACTTAAGGAGGATTTTTCTGGTCTGGATTTTTCTAATATAACTGGAACTATGTTCATGATGAAACGAACCTGCTTTTTTTTTTTTCATGAAAAATTCTATAATTCTATGTTAAAAATTTATATTTTATTATTTGCTGCGAAAAACAAAATGGCGTCCATTTTGTAAAAACGGTCTTAATAACGATGGTTAGGTTGTTCTTTGGCGAGAGCTGTTTTGGCTTTTGGTGAAATTTTTGGCGACGTAACTCGGATGCGCAATATTAGATATTATTCGTATTCATTTCTTATTTGAAGTTTCTTAAACATTGGAAATTCGAATCCATTTGTATTTTACAGGATAGCCATGGTCATGGAGTAACGGTACCTACAATTTTCCGAGGAATCCAAACTTCTTGAGGCCCAAGGAACCAAACCCTTGGCGAGCAGTTATTCGTTAAGCGTTCTCTTTTGTGGCACCATTGGGAGTGGAACCTGGGTTTACGGTACGCTAGGCGAACTAACTTGTCATTGCATCACCACAAGGATGGGCGGATTTACCATTTTGCCGCCCCAATGCTACTTCTTTGCCGCTCCTTCCTAACCCCCCCCCACTCCAATCTGTGGTAGGAACATAAAAATTGTTACATTCAATATACGCTACAAAAGTTTATATTAACAGTAAAAATGTTGAAAAACAAACTCATAAAGTAAAACGTAACAATAAACAATATTAACTTATATTGCAGTATTATTTCTTTTTGGTATATAATAAATTCAATTTTATTGTAATAAATTTTAATTTTAGCAAAAAATAAAAGCCTATCGAACACTATAATATATTATAGTATTAATATATCACAATATCTATATATATCATAGTATAATTAGATATTTCGATAACATACTCGCATGTATAATTAATATTAAAAAGATGCCGGATACATGTATATAGAATTAAATTATCGTTGTAAACTATCTATGTCGTATACGAACTGCGGGCATCGTGGTCTTTAGTGTTAAATTTTTCTTTCAATATTTATTTCTTTATTTTCATTTGAATTCGAAAGGACGCCAAATTCTTCTTTTGTTGAATATTGAATTGGTGCGAGACGGAAGTGAAATTTTGCAGAAACTAACTAACCATTTGGCGAAGAAAAGCTTTTACGCAAGAGTTGTATACCATAATCCAGATCTGGTATCTCGAAACTTTAACAATTAGTTTAATCGTAAATTGTATTTGTGAAATATCAACATTTCGCGGACATAGTGATAGACTCGCCTCCTACTGGCGCACCCCGGGCAACTCTTAGCCGCGAAGTGGTCTGTCTATCAGTGAGTAGGTTTCATATCTCACAGTTCACAATTTCAGACAATCCCAGTTGTAATTTTCTTCTTCTTTGTACAAGGACTTTTGTCCGTACATCTCTGCTGCACTAAAAATATATATATATATATATATATGAGGGTTGGAACTTTCATAGTGCAAACTATTTGTTTACAGTTGACACAAAATGGATGCATGTTACCAAGTTTTACTGCCCCTAAATGTAGTCACCTGCATAGTGCACAACCCGTTGCCAGCGATGTAGAAGTTATAGGATACCTGGAATCTCTGGAACAGATCTGAAGCGGATACCACGAAGTGGTTCCTTCATCTTAGAAATCAAGTCATAGTCACAAGGACTCAAGTCCGGGGAGTATGACTTGATTCCTTAGATCAAGGAACCTTCATGGCATTCGCTTCAGAACTGTTCCAGAGATTCTTCAGGCAGTAGACCGGTCCATTCGAACTATTAACACAACAGGCGTTGCTAAAGATATCCTACAACTTCCACATCGCTGGCAACGGGTTGTACACAATGCTGGCAACGGGTTGTACACAATGCTGGTGACTACATTGAGGGACAGTAAAACTTGGTAACATGTATCTATTTTGTATCAATTGTAAATAAATAGTTGCCACTATTAAAGTTCCAACCCTCGTATATATATGCAGTAGAATGCCTAGCCGATTTTCTATATAACCAATTTTTTTCATGGAACCATCCATTTCGTTATATGGAGGTTCTACTGTATATAGATAGAGATGTGGGGGTGGGTGGGTGGTATATATGTTTCAAAATTAAAGTAAAATTAATGAAAAATATAGAAGAAATAAATGTAACATTATATAAGTATGTTTAACTCTCTTTATTAAACACCCTTTTATTCTTTTCATATGCATCATGTATTATATAAATATTAATATATGCATGTATATTATATATAGGGTTCCTAGGAAAGACCGGATGCGGCCAATAACTTTTGAACCAAGACAGATATTGCAAAGAAAGTTAGATATTGGTTAGTAAAATGACCATGTACTATCAGACGAGATAAAGAGCAACACCCCTGGTTTGAGGTAGGAATTGAGTCTGGAATTGAGGAAGAGAAATTTTATTTCGAAAAATAATAAAGATAAGTAAATATTTTCAATGAGAAATTTGTAGAGCATCCTACAGTTAGTAAGCAAAACATACGGCTTACATGCACTATGTACACGTACTGCCACAAAGTAAGGTGTTCCAGAAGTTTCAAGGCAATACTTTCAGTTAATGCTTTCTGATAGCTTAAAAGTTGAGTTGAAGTTCCTATAGGAGAGAGATCATGGTTTCTTTCGTTTAAGAATTTCAACTTAACCTTTAAAGCACCAGAAAGCATTAACTAATAGTGATGCATTGAAACATTCAGAACACCTCACTTTGTGACAGTATGTGCACATGCGACATATGAGCTATATGTTTTTTCTTACTAACTGAAGGATGCTCTACAACTTCCTAATTGAAAATATTTCTCTATCTTTATTATTTTTCGAGAAAAAAAAATTTAACTTCATCGATTCGCCACCAGGGGCGCTGCTGTTCATCTCATCTGATAGTGCATAGTCATTTTACTATACCAATAACCTATAACTTTCGGTGCAATATCTGCGTTGATTGAAAAGTTACTAGCTGCATTCGGACTTTCCTAGGAACTTATTTCCTAGGATATATTACACATATATATATTTATTATATATACATATTATTAGTTTATATATAATTAGTTCATATTATTATATATATATTATATTATATATACATATATTATATACAGGGTGCCCACAAAAAGGGTCCTTGATTTCAAACAGTTATAAAAGTTCTTGGAATATTATAAAAATTTTAGTGGCAACAGATACACAAACATTAAACAGTTTTACATGTTTGCCTATGTTATAAACACTCGATGTATGTCCCTTCCATAACTCGGCAAACGACAATGCGATAATCCAGCTCGTTCCGCACTGTCTGCAGAAAATCCGGCGTGATCGAGTTTACAGCTGCAGTGATGCCTTCCTGAAGATCATCCAGAATTGAGGGTAGTGGGGGGTAGGTACACTCTGCTCTTTATGTACCCCAAAAGGAAAAAATCACAAATTCTTAAGTCAGGTGATCTCGGGGGCCACTTACAAAACACGTCGACTGCATCACCAGCACGGCCAATCAATCTGTTTGGCAGATGATTGTTCAGAAATTCACGGATGTCGAGATGCCAGTGTTGTGGTGCTCCATCTTGCTGAAAGAGGTAGTCACCACCCTCAGCAACTAGTTGTGGCACCAACAAAATATTTAGCCTGTCCGGCTGACATTCTCCATTTAGGGTTCCTCTGTGGAAGGAAAATGGACCGTACACAGTCTGCTTTGATACGGCACAAACGCATTAATTTTAGGAGAGTCCCGTTCAACCTCCAGGGTCTGATGTGGATTCTCATTTCCTCCATATTCGGTTGACCATTCCGTTTAAGTGGAAGGTCGCTTCATCACTGAAAACGATCTTTGACAGGAAGGTATAATCTTTTTCCATTAACGTCTTGAGATTAGCGCAAAATACAAGTCGACTGTCATAGTAATGCGGGTATAACTTTTGTATCAGCTGCAGCTTGTGAGGATGAAATCGCAAACATTTCTGTAAGCTCTTACTTACCGTGCTTTTCGGGATCTGTAATTCTCGATAAGCTGTGCGTTTAGTCTTTATTGGGCTATGTAAAAAGGCTTCCTTTACGAGATTACCAACTCCTTCAGAGACGGATGGTCGTCCAGAATATCCCTTTCTCTGATCACAGATGCATCCCTTGTCCTTAAAGGTCGTGTACTACTTCAACATCGACTTATTAGCAGACAGATGCACATGAAATTTGCGTTTGAAAGCACGCTGAACAGTCACAACACTTTCTGTTTCAACAAATTCCAGAACGCACCAGCTGCACTGTTATGGGGTGAACTCCATCTTGAAAATAACCGCTTTGTAGCTGTTACAGGAACGGAAGAACCTTTTTTTAGAAAAGTAAAGAAAATGTTTAATTTTTGTGTACCTGTTGCCATTAAAATTTTTATCACATTAAAATAACTTTTTATTTTATAATCATTTGAAATCAAGAACACTTTTTGTGGGCACACCATATATATACGTATATATGCATTCATTTATGTCTTATAAAACGAGCACATTCGTTCAATGATTCGATCATCCTCCATTTTAGCGATGTGCGCTAAAATGGAGGTTCTGCTGTATCAGGTATCAGTGATTCTGTGGGCTCTAAAAGTCCGCTAAAAGATGATCTGAATGCCGAAGAGCTGCTATGCAGTCCATTTTATAGCGTGTTTCCAAAGCTTTAAATTTGAATTTTAGCAAAAACGTTTCTAAATGATTCGGCTTTTGGGGCGCAAGGATAGAAAAAGTCACTCTGAGCAGAATTCTACAATTTTCCGAGGAATCCGAACCTCTGCTGCTGAGGGAACTGGCCTGTGGTGGGCATAAAAATGGCACATATTGAACGATACTACCGGGAATTGAACAGCTGCGTAGCATGGGTTTGATTGCCAGTGTCCGGGACGAGTTAAGTATTGTGCCCGCCAAAATTGGTTAGCACTCTCTTCCACCATTACAAATTTGCGCCCTCCACACTACGCCACTGAGATTTGAACCCAGGGTAATGGCATCATAGATGAATAGGTTACCACTAAGCCATTGTAGGATGAACAGCGGACCTACATTTCTCTGAAGAACCCGAACCTAGGAAGCTAATCCCGAACTAAAGTGAGCAGTTCGGTAACTGTTCTTTTTTTTTTTTTGATAATATTGGGAGTTGAACCCTGATTAAAGGCTCGCTAGGCGAACGCGTTTCCACTGCGCTCAATCATGCATATATATATATATATGTGTGTATGTATGTATATATAAAACGGACGGATATTACGATTTAATATCTTATGGCAAGTCCAGGTCTAGGTAAGAAGGGAGGGAGGCGAGGTAAGTTGGGCATTTTCTAGTTCGGAAAGGTGGCTGCCGAAGTCAGAGTTGTAATCCCAGTAGATAAGAGGGGGAAAATAAGGCGCGTTTTTTATCCATTCCGGAAGCATGTCAAGTATGGTGCAATTTATAGCCAAAAAAAAAACCCACATATTTCAAAGAACGAAGAAAACTATATTTGCATCCGGGAAAACGAGATATCGCGAATAAAAAAGTGTTTACTTTAGAACTAAAACGCAATCTAGCAGAGAAATCCGTGATATCATAATCAATAGGCCGAATACATCATTTGTTTGCTAATATCAAAAGATAAACTTTTTAAAGATTTATTTTTCTACATATTTTTTTTTCTCCCCAACTATGTTCGTGTATTGTTTAATTTTTCTTTGTAGTAAAGGTCATTTTGTACCATAGGTGTAGAGTTACATGGGCACGTGCCCCTCCCCAATAATCTGAAATAAATTGCGATTTTACATATACTGTAATGTATAAATGTACATAAAATGTGCTTCCTCCGCCAATAATTTTGAAAACTCTACGGTGATGTTTTGCACCAAACGTGAGGCTAAGTGGACTGTATCACCTCCAAATTTTAGCTTGTTTTAGAAAGTTTTATAATATTTGGGGAAAAAAACAAACAAACCACGATTAGATTGAAAACAATTTCATACAAATAGTAGAAAATATTCAAGAGAAAACTGTACTATATTTCAACGAAGTGATAAGGGGACAGCAGTTTTTGAACTATAGCAAAAAATTGTTAATTTGGTTACTTCTCATTCCTTCGCACTTTTTTTTTTACAACCTTTCTCCCACTTTTTGTCCTCCGTACATCGACTAGCAGTGGTGCCCGAGCCCCCACCCCTAGCCGTTTAAAAATTTTATTTGCCCGAACCTGCTATGCATTTACTTTCAAAAGTTTTACAGTCACATTTTAAAATAAGGTACTTTTTAGCTCATTACTAATTGTCAAGCAGTATCAATTATTTTTGTAGCGTTTTGGTATCTTGTACATTCACTAAAATCGACAGCTTTGAGGAGGAGGGGGTAATTTTTCTCAGCCCCACCCCCACTAGAACTACTCGTATGGGCTTGTAAACTCGTCACTCCCTACAACGCCAAAAACTCTTCAACTATAACCTTTTCTAGTTTATTCTATAAACTCTTCCATTCTATTTTATTCTATGAACTCTTCCACTCTATTTCATTCTATAACAGGGGTGGGCAAATGCGGCTCTTCATCGAGCTAAGTACGGCTCCCGTCGAAAATTTAAATCCTTTTTTTTTCCAGAAGTTTTTTTATGAATCTTGTTAAATTGACTAAGAAAGTGAATCGGTTAATGAAGAGTAAAAGCCATACGTAATCGCTTCAAAAGTAGACCTTCGGTTGCATCGATAGGTCATTCTTGGAGTTATTATTAAACTTTGAAATAATTATTTTGTATTTTCTTTCTCTTAATTATATTTTCTTACATGTATAATTTACATAGCACTTAAGACTTTGGTACAATATGTAACCATATTAATTAAATTTGTATATTTAATACTATGTAACTATGGCATGGCTCTTTATGATAAATTGGAATGAGGTTCTCATTGACCGCATGCGTGCCTATCCCTGTTCTATGAATTCTTCAACGGAAGATTTATAAAATTGCTGCCCTTTAGCACAGTCTGTACTGCAGCTCCTTCACTCCTTTAAAAAAAAAAGGAAAAAAATAAACATAGCACACTCATAATATTTTATATGTAAAGGCGATGTTTTAAAATGTTTCCGTTCTAGCTTTTCTCAAAGTCATGATGGTAGAACCAACAACTAATGGCACTTTCCACGTGGTAATACCAAGTAATCTGCTTCTCTGGTAGAAAGTATCTGTGGAGATGGGAGTTATTTAAGGTAACTGTTAACAATTACCTGTTACCGATTGATTACTGTTCCAGGAACAGTATGCTCCTCTGAAACCCCTGTTCTCAAATAACAGCTGTTATTTCAGATCACCGGTGATTAGGGATAGGAGTTACTTGACGTAACAGTTACAAATCACCGGTGACTGAGAAATCACCGTTCTAGGAACATATTCCTCCGTTTCCATCACACAGGAAACGCGCTGAGATAACGGGCTATCACAACATCCGGCATAGTTGTCTAGCTGACACAAGGGCTTAGGCACTAATTACCCATTTAATATCTGATATTACAAGAGGTTATATTATTATTATAGTTAACCAAATATTATTTTAATTAACCAAATATTGTTTTAATTAACTAATTGTTTTAATCAGTTTATTTAATTATTGTTTTAATTGATTTATTTTTATTTAATTTACTTAAAGTTTAAATTCAGTTAATATGTGATTATATAGGTATTCCTACTTCAATAGCAACTAGCGAAATCAATCGCTATCTAGACGATAATTAAAAAATAATTAAAAAAAAAATTAATTTGCCGCGGAATCATGACCCTTTGTCATGGTGGAAATCCCATTCTCTGATCTACCCAAATCTATCAGAGTTAGCGAAAAGGAAATTCAACTTTATGGCAACATGAGTGCCTTGCGAAAGAATTTTCTTAAAGGCTGGTAACATTTTAACCGATGGGAGAAATCGGTTGGAGCCTCTTCACGCCGAAAGATTATTGTTCCTAAATGCCAATTCATATTTAATGGAATAGATTTTTTATCCATGTATATTAATTAGTACAAGTATTAATATTTTTACATTACTGAGCTTTACACATGAAAAATTCTGAATACATACATGTGTATAACTACATCAGCTGAGAATACACATTTTGTATAATTATCCTGTTTAATTAGTTCCACATTGTAACCTTTCAGTATGTTTTACCAATTAATTTACAGCAGTGTCAATATTTTTTGCTGTATTTCATTACTTAGAATTAGTTTTTTAAACTTTCTTTGATTTTTAAAATCGTGTATTTTTTAAAATATCTAAAATTCAGTATTTTAACCCTTAGAAGCCTGATTTTCCAAATTAAATTTAAAAAAATATCAAATTAAATTTTAAAAAATATCAATTTTTTTAACTTTCGTTCAAAAGAACATTATGCAATGGTAACACACATACAGCCAAATATTAAAAACAAATCAATTGCAAGTGTACAATTCGATTTAAAAGTTCGGTAACAAATTTGAAACTTAGGGCATTAAGGGTTAAAGCCTTATTTTTTCCCTTTAGTTTTGTATTTCGTATGTGTCATTTTTTTTCCAAAGGATTTATTATTTTTATGGAGTTGGCACGATGTTCTGTTACGGATTGAGTGTTGAAATGTGTTATCGTTAAGTTCCTCAATTCCCAAAACCTACGAAGCAAAACATACGTTCCAGTCACCGGTGATTGGAATCTTATCCGGTTGGAACAGGTTATTCAAAAATAACAGTTTGGTCCATCACTAAATATCTGATATCAATAAACAAATATAGTCAGAGTCGTTTGTCTTTCGATTCTTTAGTTTGTATTTGCAGTTAAGTTGAAGTAGTCGCATATATCATCGCTATTGGACGGACAGTGCAATAATTAAAAAGAAACATTTTGCAAAATTTTATTTTTAAGCTTTGATGCCGCTCCTAGGCTTGTGCCTTATGTGCCACTAGAACTATTTTATTCTACCTTATTCTATAAACTTTTCCATTCTAACATTTTATTCTATCTTCACTTAATGGTTACGGCTCACCGGATAATGTGGACAAAAGTGCTCTTTTCAGGAAAAACTTCAGGAGGTATGGAAGACAGCGTGCCCCCCCATTATCTGGTTTTCAAAAGCAACCTTACACTTTTTTTGGGGATTTTTTTTTATACGGCATTAAGCGAAAAAATGAACTAGTTTGCATTGCATGCAAGTCTTCCGTTTCGTTGTAAATTCTTCCTGAGTATTCTTTCATAATACACTGTCTTAATAATTTACTCATCTACGTTGTGTACCGCATTACTATGTAAGTTATTACTGAAGGGCCTGGTTTTAACCTCTAAAATTTACCCTCCGTTTAGTGCGGACTTCCGTTTTATACGGATAAAAATCGGGGGCCCACCACGATCAGCATTAACAATATTTCACTATAGTATTAATTTCATTAAATTTTGGTTTGGCCATATAAAACCATTCTGCACCCTGCGGTGGCGCAGTGTGGTAACGCGTTCGCCTAGTGCGCCGTTAACTCGGGTTCGACTCCCAACGGTGCAAAGAACGCTTACTCAGAGATCTCATAAAGATCACACTGTAGCCTGGAATTTGGTTCCCTAGGTCTTAAGAGGTTCGGATTCCTCGGAAAATAGTAGGTCCCGGCACAGCATGATCATTATAGTCCTTGAACCGTAAAATTACAAACAAAACCACTCTACAAAAAAACGAAGGATTTAAAATACGTTTTGTTCTATTATGCAACATAAAACAAATAGAGTCATATGCAGGGCACGTTCTTGTATTCATAATGCTACATAAGACAGTAGCCAGGGTTTTCACTTACTATGGAGAAAAAAATCCCTATTTTTCCACATTTTTTCCCTCACTTGTCTGACAAAATTCCCCGATTGATAGCAAACAAAACTTCAGTTCTGGGGAAAAGAAATACACGTTAGCCTGAAATTTAACTATTCAGATAACTTGGGAAGGTTTTCCCCGGCTTTTCCAGGTTTGACGAAAAAATTGCGCCCCCCGCCGATTTTTAGGGACGATTTAAAATCCCCTGACAATTCCAGGCATCGTTGAATCTATAGTAACGTCATTAATTCCGATCGGTAGGATGTTAATTTGTTTTCGTTTTCAAACCGCATGCACAGCCCCATTTTGTTTAGTACGTTATGACCTTTGCTCTCTCCGTGCCGTAAAATTTCAATCAACCAATTTTTTGCGTCTTCTTGCTACCTCATGTTTCCGCGGTATAAGCTTGTTCCGCGTTTTCTCACAACTAGCTTCGGCGTAGTAAAATTAAATACAGTAGTGTCTGTCAAAAACGTCGTTCTAACTACGATTATTTTCGTTTATTTAGTTTCGATGGTGTACTTCGGAGAATTACGTACATTCAGTAACGCCTTTTTCCCCGTCCTTTGAAAGTCGTCAGTGGGAACGAGAGGAGTAGCCGGGGTGGGGGGTTGTAACCCCCATCGCAATGAAATTTTGTATATTTAACATAGGAATATATGAGTTGTAGCTCTGTAACCCCACCTTATGAAATTTCTGCCTACGCCACTGTTACCGTTTATTGCCATTTTGGTGCCTTTTTAGGAGTCTACGTTTGTTTAGCAGTGCAAGGACAACAAGCTCCATACTATGCCAGAACATCTAGTTTTTTAAGAAATCTAAACTTCTTAGGGCAAATATGCCAAACTAGCGGCCTAAAATGAATATTTTTGTCACCCAGCCAATATAACGATACGTAAAAATCATTTCGTAACAACTTCGAAAAACATAATTTTTACAGAATTTTTTTCGTAAACATAATTTTTACAGTATCCTGTTATACTAATAAGGAACTACAACGTTCGTCAATGTTTAGAAGATAAGTTTTCTTTGTTTCCTCTGATTTTTCAAAAAATATAGAATCAACACCTAATCACACAAATGGAGGAAATTGAGATCCTGTGCGATTTAGACTTGAAGACAAAATCTAGTGAAGTTGACATGCCTGGATTTTACATTTACCTGCCAGGTTTGAAAATACTCCAAAATTTGCATATGAAATTATTTCCATGTTTGGAAGTCCTTATCGGTGTAAACAGTCATTCAGTTATTTACAATTATGAAAGAAAATACAGCTAGCGAAATAAATATAATCAACTATATGGGTAAACCTATATGTCCTGTTCGAAATACAAAATGTCAATGCCTTTTCAAGTGTTTGATAATTTGCGTATCGATTGATTAAAAGCATATAGTGGGATACTAATTTATCTTTCAGTAATTTTTTTTTTTTTTGCAAAATTACAATATTTCATGTATAGGTGCAGTTTGCTGAAAAAGCATTTTTTTATTGTAAAAATAATACAGACAATTAAATATTGATTTTGGTAATATTTATTGGACAACGTGTTGTTTATTTTATCTCAGAATACATAAGGTTTAACTAAAAGGAAACATCCAAAATTTCTCATGAAAAATCGTTCGGTGTGGAAGAAAAAGATTAAAATTTAAGCATACATGGATTGTGGATTAAATAATTGCGAAATTGTGAAAAAGTAAGTCGTCAAATGTGGTCAATCGGTTTATAAAATTATGTAATAATTACAGCACAAAGAAGGGGAAGTGGTCTAAAACCGATATCGACCGAAAGAGGCAAGCATCGTATTATTCAGAATGCATTTTCAAAACAAATGTTTGCATTGGAAATCAAAGCAGAATTATCGTTGACAATTTAAATTTCATGAGTGCAGTAGGTTTTGCTTCTTCTGATCACTTACAGTTTTCTAAAAGACAGAGCAAGCCAGCATTAACTAAAGTGAAGAAAGAAACAAGATTGCACTGGACTAAAAAATATGCAACGTTCCAAAACTGAGACAAAATTCTTTTTAGCGATGAAAAAAAAAAAAAAAATCTCGATGGCCCTGATGGATTCCAATGTTATTAGCATGATTTTAGAAAAGATCCAGAAGTTCGAATGTCGAAACTTCGGTAGTGGATCTGTCATAATTCGGGGAGTTCCTTCGCATGCGGGATAACTTCTCACATAGAATTTTAAGGCTATATTGACATGTTTGAAATCTCATTGGTCGAGAACGTTGAAGATTTAATGAGAGTTGACTTAATAATCCAATAGGAAAATGCATCAACCCACACATCGAACCTCATCAAAAGGCGGTCTGCTGAAAAGGAAATTGAGAAATTTTTGAGTGGCCAACGATTAGACCAGATATGAATCTGATCAAAAACCTATGGGGTATCCTGGCTTGCAAATGGTCGGCAATCCAAAATAACTGAAAATCTTAAAGATACCATTCGCGGTGCTTCGTCGGAAATTAAAATCAATACTTTTCAAAAATTAGTCCAATCGATGCTCAAGCATCTCATTAGTGTGAGTCAAAACGAGGTAATACCAAATATTGACTTTTAAGCAGCATTCTTTTTTTGATGGGAACCTATAATCATTTCCCTTCAGTTTTTCGTTAAACTGACTATATAATATACTGTTATGAATTATTTACCTTAATTTGTACCATAAATGAAGTTTTACATATAAAAGGTTAAACACTGGTAAAATAGCAATGAAAAAGGTCGCCTAAGCTTTCAGACGCGTCAGCAGCAGTTCTTCATCAGAAGTAACGATTACACCTGATGGACTGTTGCTGACACATACGAAAGCTTAAGTAACCTTTTTCATTGCTATTTTACCAGTGTTTAATCTTTGTGAATTTTCTCCCTGTCACCCTGTACCTTATTTCTAACGAAGTTTTAATATATTGGACAATACATTGCCTTATTTTAGACAAAAAATTAAAATATTCACGTGAATCTATATTTATTTAGAGGACTGCAAGTCTCCTGTCAGATGCAAATTACAGACATTTACTTTTGTCGGTTTTGAAAGTAATCCCTGTGAAGAAGATTTCCTCTGAAGTTGGAAAGCTAGTAGATAAGAGATGCCAAGTGTCAGAAAAAGAACGTTAATTTTATCCTTGTTCTTTTATACCATACTTTTCGAAATAAATCTATATTCCTATGAAAATTTAAGTTTTTTTTTTGGCAGCCCGCATAAATCTTGTTTATTTGGCCATGTTAGACTGAGTTTGACACACTTGACCCCTTAGGGTCTTCAGAACTAAACCGCAGACAAAAATGAGCAGTTAAAACCTTTTTGCCAATTGGGAATCAAATCTGGATTAACTGAATGCTGATAAATGGCAGGGTTAACACATTATTGAATTTGTCTATTGTTATACATTTAATGTCTGAGGATTGCATTATGGGTTATTTGGGACTGGTTCGATGATTTAACGTGATACATTTAAACACACAACCAAGTCTACTGCGATGCGAGTCTAATTTAGTGGGTACAAAAGTGATCTTAATTGGTTTGCATCTAACCATGCATAAAATGTATTTACTATACGTAACTGATGTATGCATGTACGTAAATGTACTTAAGATTCCCATTCATAATAATTATAACTATATCTTGTTTTCATCTATTATTATTCCATATTATGAAAAGGTTCATGATAAATTATTGTTTTATTTGTGTTTTATGGTGGCAAAGGCAGTTCAGCAGGGTTCTCACTTACCTATCGAGAAACGAATTCCCCGCTTTTTCCTTGACCTTATCAAAAAAGATTAATTCCAAAAATTTTTTAAAAAAGACTAATTCCAAACAAAACTTTGAATTGAACTTTCATTTCAGGAGAAATAACCCCAGTTTCCTGTGAAATTTAGAAGAAGATTTTTCCTGACTTTTAGGGACTATTTCAAATTTCCTGACAATTCTAGGCGTACAGCAACTCTGGCTAAAGTCATGCAGTATCCTAACCAATGATTTTTTAAGAAACCCAAACTGTTGCCTGAAGAGTAAAAATACAGACTCTAAGAAAGTAGAAAAACAACAAGCATTCAGTTTTTTTTTTACAGCCCATGGACAGAGAAGGTCGGTTGCATTTTTTATGGTGCAAGGGTCATTTCATGTCAAATAAGGTACAAAGGTCATGATTCCAGTCTAGTTTTCAGAATGGTAGATGAATGTACCCCCCCACCTCAATAAGGCACTCACAAAAAATAAGCACTCGCAGTAAAACAACAACAGTTGAAATAACAACAACAAAGCATTTAATAATTCCGTAGGACAAGTCTTTAAACAATGTAATATATATATATATATCTATGTATGTATAAAATGACGAGTGCAATCGAAAGTAAGCAATAATTAAAAGGAGGATTTAAAAATCATCATTTTACGCCAGTATTGCACTTCCAATATACTGATTTCATTTTTCATTAAACGATTATTTTCAATTTCAAGCTAAACGTAAAATTTCAAAAATTAAATGCAATAAAACGACGAACAAAATGCAAAAAGGGTAACTCAAAGTTAGCAAAAAAGAAAACGAACACTTGGTCCAACACAAATGCCAAACCTGAGTAAACAATCTGAAAATGAAAACATTACATTACTGAGTAAACAATAGACCACTTACTGAATAAACAATTGACTAATTATGCCTGAGCAAATAGTCGACTGATCACATAGTAAACAATCAACCAATCACCGAGCAAATAGATAATCGATTAGTAAGTAAACAATCGATTTATTTTACTGAGTAAACATTCGATCTTTTACTGAGTAAACATTCAATCTTTTACTGAGTAAACATTCAATCTTTTACTGAGTAAACGAATCTTTTACTGAATAAACGATCGCAAAAGTTAAAAATCGTAAATATGATACGTTAGAAACACAAAAATGACATGCAAACTACTATGCTTGGTACAGCCGAAGTTCATGAATATTGATTTTATATGCATCACATTTGAATAATTAAGGCAGATTGTGCTATATAAAGGCTCAGATCTACATGATTGTATTAAAGTTCAAATTGAGGATACTCATTCAAAAACCTGGTCACATACAACGTATTTCAAGGCTTTTGTCATGTACACAACTGTATTACTCAAATGCTAATTGTATGACTTCTGAACTGCCCAGTTGTATTTACAATATAACTGATTACGTAATAATTATTTGAAGGCCGTTGTACGTATATTTTAAAAGCTCAGGTACAATTTTTTAAAGGCCAAAATTGCGTATGCAATCTGTGGTTTAAACGGCTGTTTTTATACATGACCTAAAACGCCACCTTCACACAAATGAAAGATACAATTCAACATGTAATTGTCATTTCATGGCCAAGTTGCGTATACACGTCGCAAAGGCTTTTGCTGGTGTTTTTTAAAGGCCCCTAGTAGCACACAGAATTTTTACAGGCCCGGCAATTGCTTCATACCTGACATTTCGGTTCTATTTAAGGCTCTAAAAAGGTTCCAAAGGAACCGTCTTTAAGGACACTCTGGTTATATATTACCTATTCATGTTCAATATAGGCTAAAATAAGGCTCTTTCTGGGGTAATATACATTATTGTACATAACAGTGTTAGTATAGTTAGTCTCTAAAAGTGACAACAAATTCTATAAAGTCAACACACTTGGCCACGTCAACAATCTCATTATTACTTTCGACAACAAAAGAATAAGCTCTGCAAACAATCTAAAATCTCTCAAAACGCACACTATAAAGCAGCAAGTGAGATCGATTATAATAAAAAAAGATTAAAAAAAAAAAAAAATGCACCATACAAAAGTTTTCAATGTTCTGTGGTAACTTTGTAGAGAAACAGGTTTTTAAGTAAATAAGCAGACCAAGAAGACTTCATTAATCATAACAATTTTTGAAACAACACACACACACTCGATTTGGCAACGTTCATAGTTTGGGCCGGCGCCCCCTGGCGGGAGGTATTAGTTAGAACCGTAACCTTGGTAATCGTTGGGGGCTTTGTTGCCATATTTCGCTTTTCTAATGGCGGCAAGATTCTCCCGTGCTAATTCGAGTTCCCGCTCTTTCCGCAGGATTTCTTCTCTGGCTACCAATTCTTGAGCAATGCCTCCAACCATTCGTTTATTGATGACCAGACTCCTTTCTTCGTCATGCTCAATGGCGTGTTGAGCAGCTTTGACCAAATTGTCTGTTGCTCGCTTGACTTTGTTGCCAGCAGACTATTCAAAAGAGAAAAAAAAAAGTTCCAAATTATTTTAAAATAAAACTAATTGGTGTGAATGTGATTGCTCACTTAAATACAATGAAGACTGTCTACAGCGACAATTTCGGTCGTTCTTACAGACATAGAGTGGATTATGTTCCACCTTGTCTGTAGCGATAAACCAGCTATGACACCCTTTCCAGTCTCTAAAATGTCGTTCTAGATAGAATTCACTGTACTAATAACAATTTCAACGATCCTAAATGATTTAGCCACAAAGGAATGGGTAGATTTATGTGGTTCCCACTCATACTGGGGAGAAAAATTCCCTGAGTGGTTACATTCATGCGTAATCTTCCCTGAGTGGTTACATTCATGCGTAATCACCCCAGATTAAGATCATTTGTATATCAGCCTGATTTGAAGCTATTTATATAATTTCATGGTTGTAGAATGTTTTCTTGGTGGCCAACTTTCATTGTCTGCGAGCATACATGCACACATACAGGGTGTCTCAGAACAGTTGTACCACCTCTCGTAACTAGTTCTGCTCAATAAAAAAACTGTTAATATTTAATCTTATACAATTTTGAATGTGCCATTTTCTTTTGCCATTATTCCATAGAAATGTGGAGAGTGTGTTAAAAAATACTGTTGTTCTCTTATTTCATATAGCACCCTCTATATTATTTTATGTTCAAAGAAAACATTTATTTACAGTTCTAAGAAGCGCAGAATGGATTTTCTACAGCAAATAAAACTGAAGCTATTATGAGTTGAATTTCAACATGTATGTCAAATTATATAGACTCTCCCGAATGAATACAAATTCACATTTTCGCGAAAAGGTCACTAATTAGAGGAGAAATTAAAGGAGACACAAAGTGTTTGATATCTAAAGTAATTTTATTATTACTAGTTTTCGCAACTGCCCCAAATGTCTTCAGCTGTTAAGGAAAGATTTCCCCAACCCTGTAGAAAACTTTTTGAAACTTTAGCAAGAGAGCAGAAGAAATTTTTTTTGACACATTGTTATGATTACAACAGGTTTTCAACAAATAGATTAATCTTTACATTGAGAAATAAAATATTTTTTTTGTTTTGTTTTGTAATCCCTCCACTTAGTGATCGTTCATGAAAACTTGAACCACCACCCCCCCAGTAGAAACTGTGCAATTCCATTCATTTGTTAAAATTCAACTTGAATTATCTTTGGTTCTACTCGCTGCATCCTGGTTTTACTAGAACCATAAATAATCTTCATCGTGATACAAAATAACGCACATGGTACAATTATTTTTATGGATCAGGGAGGGGAAATCCATCTAATCTCTCTCAATGGATTCTCCACTGTTTAGCTTGATTCATAATAGAATAGAAAGCGGGCATGTCTTACAAAAAGGCTCGGCCTTAGTTTGAAAATCACGAGAACTATAAAATAAATTGATCACGTCAATTTAAAACAATTACGTATATATTCTTGAGTTCGTAATCCGGTCAAAAAAGCAGAAATGAGAAAATTTAAACATTCATACTGATCCTAGTATTATCATACATGACTGATATAAATATATATGTATACATGTACGTACAGCATTACCTCCCATAAAGGACACCTCCAAATAAAGAGACAAAATGCCCAGTCCCATGAATGTCCTTTATTCGGAGGTAACATTGCATATATATATATATTAGTACACAGTGCAATAATTATATAAATAGTTCCTAAAAACCTTTTATAAGGTTTTCATAGCCATAATTGTTTTAAACTGCTAGAAAGTGCATTTTATACCTTACAATTAATATGCCAAGACTGGTTTAGTAAAATGCTCAGAGAAAACATTAAATTAAAAACCGAAAGGTTTATAAGAGGCCACACACATACTTGAAGTCGCATCATGCTTTGAGAATCGGGATCAGCTTTAACCTTACAAGCAACAAGGAGTTGAGCAGTTGAACTTGCGACTTGCTTCGCTGAGGCTATTAATTTTTCTTCCGTAGCATGTCCTTGCACTAAGGCATTCGCAGCTTCAACCAAACTATGTGTTGCAGCAGCTACAAGTCGAGCCTTTTTAACAAGAAATCACATATGTTAATTACGAACACAGCTGAAAACAGTTTTTATGCAGTAAAATTATATATGTGCGGAAAGTCTCACTCACAGCAGAAATAAGTCCTTCAGACCATTGTCCATCATCTGATGTGTACAAAGGCTGAGAACCTACCTACAATGGGAGATAAACAAACCATCGATTTCAAAATGCACCCTCGTAAACAAAAGAAAAACAGTTGTACATTAAAGTGTATACAAATGAGAAATCGACAACGATCAAACAACATAGCACAGGAACATTGCTTGCTGTTTAGGGCACAAGAACAATTAAGGTCGTTTTGCAGTTTTCTGATGAATCCAAACCTGCTATTCATAGGACTAAACCTAAGACTACAGTGGGTAGAAAAATGGAACAGATTTTATGGTACAACAAGAATTGAATCACAGTTTACAGTATGATAAAAAATGTGTTAATGTCAGGCTTTGGAGAAAGTGTGTGTGTGTGTAGGAGGGCGAGGAAGGGGTCATGAGAACAGTCAAAGTAAGCCTGGGGGCTACGCATTGGCACCCCTGGTTACCATTATAAGATACCACAGGAACATGTGGATTCCTTAAATGCCTTAGATACATACGACATGAAATTTTCATTGGTTTCAATCGGGATTTTCATCGAAGAAAATATGTCAATCTCTCAATATTTAAAAATAAATATATATCCCTGGCGTAGGAGTTTATCATATGTAGTTTGTTTTATTGTTCAGATATCCTCTAATTCTGCGAGTTTTTGAGATGGCCTATCATTTCACTAACGAACTTTCCAGCACTTTTAAAGGAAGTGTATGTACATAGAAACCTCCCACTAATTCATCTCATTTTCTCATCATTTGGAATATGAACGTTTGGAATATTGATGTTGAGTGGCCAACTATTTCATATCATTCTGCATAACCATGATTAAAAGTGGGAATAAGTAATTAGTCAGCCTTTTTCTTCATTTTGCAGCCAAATGGAAGTCTTAATACTAAACAGTACTGTTGCTTGTGCTCTATGGCACAAGATCATTCTGTACCGGGACCTGTAGTTTTCCAAAGGATCGGAAATTTCATCTAGCTAGCTAGCACCAAACCCCAAGCTACGAATCTGTAAGCAAAGAGCGGATGAAAGCAAGCACTAGCTGAGAACAAACCAGGACTATTCACATAAGTGTCAAATGTGCGATCATTATGCCACTAAAAGTGGGGGGAGCATCGTTAATGCATAGCAAACTTCACACTCAATATAGGGGAAACCTGGTCATCTGTTCTATTTAGAGATGGTCTGCATAGTTTGGAATGTAACATAAAAAGAAAGAAATTTGCATGAAAGATGAGTGTTTGGGAAAAGCACAAAGTACTCCTTACAGAGTTTTTGAAACAGCAGTATGGGGTATAATCATTCTTGGCAACTGTTTAGCTCTGACGGAGATTCCTAACACTGTTTGAGTTAGAGACAAGTTGTTTTATCTCTTCATTTCCTCTATCTGGAAATATATATTTACATGGATTTAAGGAGAACAATGTAGGAGAAAATTTTTTAACACATTATTCGACGTACGTTTCGGACGGGCAATGGCCGTCCCTCGTCAGGAATTCGAGTGATCTAAAATTAAACAGAAATGAAGCGTTGCCGTATTAGAACTGAAGTGTTGCCATTTCGGAACTGAAGTGTTGCCATTTCGGAGCTAAAGTGTTGCCGTGTTTACCGGTCTATTTGAGCAATGTTAGCGCCATCTGTTGGTGACACAAGGAATCTAGTAGAAATTTGAGAGATTTGATGCAATCGATCGATTTGGAGGACCGAAATTAAGTTTTTCCATGCCTGGCTGACACTCGGAGTCGTCTTATGACCATTAACGATATTTGCAGAGTTAAGATTTATAAAGAAAGCTTCCAAAAATCCAATTTGGCTGACGACTTTGGTTGACGGATAATTGACGCCACTTGGAAATTGAATTTGTGTTTTTTCTCCCAGCAATGAACTGCGATGGAGAATTTATTAAAATCAGCCTTTAATACATAATGTTGATTTTCTTTAATTTTATGCAGTAAACCTCGTTTGGTCTGGCCGATCTAGGATAAATTACATTGGCAAAAAATTTGGTACACTCCAGTTGTAGTGTAGGAAGTTCACCTTCAAATTTAGAGGGCTGAATTTTATTGAAAGGGAGAAAATAACCCTAAAGTTTGTATGTCTGAGAATTTTTGCAATGGAGCAGCTAATTTTTGGAAAAAAACGGAAGTATGGCGGTACCGGAGTGTTCAACGTCCACGTGGTTAGAAAGCGTGGTTTTTGGCGATGGTTTGGCGAATTTAGCAATGGCCAAATAGATGACATTGGGGCTATAACCTCTGTCGATTGCGATCGATTTTAGAAAATTAATTTCTTCGAAAAGTGTGGAAGAGAATGAACAAATTCTTAAAGTGTGGTTAACGTAGGTATAGAAAGCTGCCATTTTTTGTTTAAGAGGATGACAAGATTTGGCATGAGGAGGGAGTAATACTGAAAATGGTTTTCTGTAAGCTGACGTAATAAAATGGCGCCCTGCTTTCTTAACAAAAACATCAAGGAAAGGTAGGACTCAATATCAAGTGCAAACTCTATGTTTTTGTCAATCGAGTTGACAGTAGGAAGAATCGATAAAATTTGATCCGGTGGACCCTCTAAAATTATGAATACATCGTCCACGTACCGGGTCCACAATTTAAAAGTGATATTTTTCAAAGTTTAAACTTAAAAAAAGTGCATGTAAATGTCAAACAAAATGGGTGATAACGGTTCACTCATTGCCAGACCCTCCGTTTGTTGGTAATGCTGCCCCATAAATACAAACTGTGTTGAGTTAATACAAATACACGTTAGAGTTAACAATTCCATGATTTCAGGCTGTGCATAGTGGAATTCCGTTAACCGTTGTTTGAGGCATTCGAGGGCACCCATGACTGGAATATTAGTGAACATGGATTTAACATCGAAGGAAGCTATGGTAGAATTTTCTGCAGCAAAATTTCGAAGTTCTTTAATAAACTCAATAGAATTTTTACACATAAAATAATTTATGGCCGTCAACAGTGAGAAAATGGTAATAAGAAATTTAGCAAGTTTATAAGAGGCGATGCCAATGTTAGAAATGATTGGTCGGAACGGTACATCCGGTTTGTGGACTTTTGGAAAAGCATAGAAGCTAGGAGAAGAGGCATGTGAAGTGGTGAGGTATTTCTTCTGTTGGCTATTAAGTAGCCATGAAGCTTGGATCAGTTTGTTATACATCACAGTTTAGATCACTCGAATTCCTGACAAGGGACGGCCATTGTCCGTCCGAAATGTGCATCGAATAATGTGTTCAAATTTTTTCTCCTATGACTAAAACGTTGTTCTTAAATCCATTTATACTGTGTAGTGTTACGTCGTCACTCAAGCTTATATATACATACTTGCACTAAATTTAATTGTATTTTCTTTCACATACTGTGAGTCGTATATAGTTTTGCAGGGTTAGTATACATTTCCACACATGAAATTTAAGGACATTTTAAAGATCAGAAAAAAACAATTAAGGATCTATAAGCAAACAGGAATCGAAGGAATCAAAGATAAGCTATGCAGCTGACTGTACTTATAATACCATTTTAAGAATAAAATAGATGTTAGAATGTATTATATAGTTAAACATAATCTCAAAATTAACAATTATGAAACAAGAGTTGTGGAGAATGAAAAGCAATTCCTCAAAAGTGATCAAGTAGTTAGCTTTAAATAAGATAATATAAATCAAATAAGGGTTAATGATTAATGAGTTTCATATGTATAATAAATTCTAATTCAATATGTAATATTTACAAGTAATTAAAATTTCCTTCAATCGATGGAATTGATCGTCGAAGACAGCACAGTTCTAGCTGTAGATCTTGAGGTGGTCTGGTTTTTAACGAAGTTTAGCGAAATTCCGTAAAGGGGTACTGTGTACGCTTTTTTCATTCCCCTCGTTTGAGATAAGACTGTCAGTCAAAAATATGTCATCTTCGTCACGAAATCATGTAAAAAAAAAAAGCTGTTAGGGTCAGCACTGCCACCAAATTCTCTTTCAATCGGCGGAACAGATCGCTGCCACAAATGGCGTGGCCCCAAATCTAAAATTCCAGAAAATAGGCTGATTTCAAAAAATGAACAAAATATTTTCTTGGTTAGCAAGCTTAACTTTGAAGACCAAGCAAGTAGGACAATTTACCCTTCTAAAAACGGCTGGAATGAACACTGTATATGCATACAGCACAGGGTCAAACTTCGCGTAATGGAAATATCCAATTATAAAATATATAGTGTGGCAGGGGTGGGGGGGTGCCATGGCCCCTTAAATATAACCGGATTTTATTACCCTGCCCATGTGTACTGGCACTGCCACCAGTATCCGTGCACATAGGCAGGAATTTGTGCCCCTCAATTGTTTTTTTTTTGTCTAGAATTGTCAAGGGGTGCCAAAAGATCGCTACTGTGCCTAAGGCACCTCACACTTTAAATCCAAGTTTTGAAGAGGGGTGAAATACGCTGGTCATTCTTGTTCTAAAGAAATTATCCAGCAAGTTTAAAGGGAGGGTTCTCTATGCATATTCCCAGAGGGAGTTCTCTTCTATGCATATTCCTATTGTTTGCAAGAGGTATATGACAACCTGCATGGTGTGAATTTCATGTTCGTTATTTATGTTCATTCATACTGTGAGAACGGCAGTAATAAAAACTGAAACAAACATACTTCAGAGAAATGTTGAGAATTAGAACAAAATCGAGGATTTTTAAAGACTGAATGAATCCTGTCTGTTCCAACTGCTTGAATCCCTGTGTAAACCTGATCGTGGGTTATCTTTTAATCTGAGCACCAGTGTGTGTGTGTGTGTGTGTGTGTATGTATATAAAATGGGGGCTGAGCTGCAAAACTACAACACATTTTCATTATTGGAAAAAAAAATAATTGACTTCATAAAAAAACTTCTTATTCATTGCAACTTCATGCTTCGTTACATATAATTTAATATTCCCGGAAATTGCACCTTTTTTTTTTTTTTACGCATAAAATGAAAAAATTACCTTTCCAGAGGCAACAAGTTCTCGCTGAGCAGCTGATGCAGCTTTTACTAAGGCAGATGTGGCAGCAGTTATCGATTTTGCAGCTTCTAAAATCATTTCATCAAAATTCATGCTTTCATCCGTTTCCTAATACGTAGGGAGGAAAAACGCAAGATTTTGTTTGAAGTTAAATGCTAAAGAAAATATACTCTAAGAACAATTAAAGAATCTATGACAGTACTTCTTAAGCAATATTGGTAAACATGATTGCCATACGTTACCAAGTTCTTGATTACTTATTATCAATGAAGAGCAGACAGGGCCCTGATGGACAATGCTAATGACGATACAGGTCTGATGATTAATTCCCACTTTACCAGTATATGTCTGATTCTTGGTTGACAATAAATGCAGCAACCAAGAATATCAAACATATCTAGTAAATAAGGACACCTTGCTTAGAACACATCAGCAAACTGGGTATCGCATTAGTAAATTGGTAAGTCTAAAAATGGATATTTAAGGAAAGATATCACAACTTATAAGAGTGGTTTACCTCATGAATGCTGGGACGGGGCTTCAAGTTGGCAAGTTTCCTGGCAGCAGCATCGATGGAGTTGGCAGCACCTAAAAGTTCTGTCTCGGCAATAACAGTGGGGTCATCAGGATCTATCCAATCAGAACCTTTAAGCATACAAAGTAGAATTAGTTGAGGCACTGGTTAATCACCATGAACTGATGGTTAAGACAGTTCACACATTCATTAAAGATGTCTAAGTTTTACGACACAAGGATTGCAAAGGTCATGCTGCGCCAGGAACTACGGCTTTTTCGAGGAATTGAAACCTCTTACGGCCCAGGGAACCAACCCCTGGACTACAGTGAGCAGTTAATCGGCAAGCGTTCTTTTTTTTGCCACTCGTTGAGAGTCAAACTAAGGATAATGGCACACTAAGAAAATGCATTACACTGCGGCACCAAAGGGCCTAAAAAGTTGATTTTATTTTAATAGTATGCTTCAAAACAAACCATCCTCTGATTACTGAATCAAACTTCAAAAGTTATGCATGACACGGAAGTTACCTTTCAAAGTTTCGGCACAGGATACGACTTCAGAAACAGATGATGCAATTGTTCTGGACATGTTGATCAAATGCTGTTTGCCATCTTGACCAGGTTTCTTTTGGATGACCTAAAAGAAATTTGAGTGCATGAGAATTATTCAGTGATTTTAATGGTACTTAGTGAATTTGACGGACGCAAGACATGTCTTTAATGGTAAGTAGTAAAATTTTCTTTATCGGTTGGTGAGTTTAATTTACACAAGAGAACATAATAAAGTAAACAGATTGAACAAGTAGTTTACTATTACCTTAGAACACTAAGCAGGTGCACTAAACCAAAGAATAGACCGAAACGGCAATATTTATAATGTATTATGCCACTAAGTAAGAGTAGTGTATCCATAATGGTAACCCCCTGACCACTTGAAGCCAATGAAGATGTACAGAAATTATTATTATTTTTTTTAAATATAACATGTATATTGACTAATAAACAAGCGAGGTAACAGCCATTGGCTTAACTGAACTCGAGGTCTTGGGGACTATAATACCCCCTTTAATGCTCAACACATGCTATGTACAGAGATTTGGATGATTCATTTGCAATTTTCATTTCTCTGACCAGAATGGGCTAAAATACCTCTAGTTTTCTAGATATGAAAAATAGTAATATATACATTACTTCCTAATACCTACATCACACTAGTTAGCACGTATTTCCCCTACTACTAGATAATGGTTACCACGCTTACGATTACAAACTAATGTGTCTACCCATTAGCTAATATTCATCCAGCATATCCTTACTTCCTATCTCATATCCCCAGCTTTTATAAGAAAAGTGTGGACATTGCAGTACAAAACTGATGGTAGAGTTTTCAGCCTACCCTCCCCACAAAGCCGCCTTTAAAAATAAGGGCCCCAACAGGGGATAAAAGCATGTGTAATTAAAAATTCAAGCTAAAATGATTGTATATTACACCATATTCGATTTAAATAAAAAAACGGCTTATCAGTTTCCCAACAAAGCGAGTATAGTTAATAACTCACTTGATGTACCATCTGCAGAAGTTCACGATAGTGCATAGCACATTGTCGTGAAGAAGTCAGTGTTCTATGTTTAATCTCAAATGTTTCTGAACTGTAAGCAGCCCCCTGTAAATAAAAACAGGATAATCAAGCACACATTTATAATAACATAGCTACATTGGACACTACACAATTGCTTCATATAATCCATACTTTGCTAATCATCAGCAGATCGAATATAGCTTTTCTTCCCATGTTGGCAGCAACGATGATGTCATCCTGTTTGCAGCTATTACCAGCTGCTACTGCTTTGGCAGTAGCAAGTGTAACAGGTTTAGTAGCACGGAGTAGTTCTTCAGCTGTTGCAGATCGAGTTGGTGGCTCAGATGAATCGTATGCCTAAAGATAAATTGTTTTAATAAGAGGACAATTTATGAGATTCGTACATAATTTTACACTGCAAGATGGCATGATGGATCATTTGAAGGTAAGACTGATGATTCAATTTCATCTCCAAACCATGACACTTTAACAGATAATCAAGTTTATTGGAAATCGAAGCTAGATCAGTAAGCTTCGAGATCATTGTTTCAGCTGTAGAGTAATAGAGATATGATTTGCACAATTGTTATGATTGGCGTTGAAGGTTAAAGTGTCTTACTCTAATTTCTTGTCCAATAGCTTCGATAGTAGATTCCAGGGCTCTTGTCCCTCGTGAGTGCTCATCTTCAACAGCTTTGACAGTTTTCAAAAGTGAAGTAACGTTTGTGACCATGATCTATACAAAGGAAAAAAGAATCGGAAAAGTCTTAATTTAGCATAAAATATAACAGTACAAGTTGTTGCAGTAATAGAATAACAATTTGAAGAAAAATTCCCCGAGAACAGCAGACGATTTTTTTTTACCAGAAGACACTTACTAAATAGTGATTACAAAATTGAAATGAAACATTAAATTTCATTTTAGATTACTATTTTTCTATACCAGGGTTGGCAAATTAATGTAACACATGTCAATTTTTTTTTAAAGTATGCAGAATTTGGCGTATCCGTAACAAAAAGGCAATCTAGCTCTACAAGTTAACCATGAGAATCTCTTTAATAATTATTAATAATAAATAAATCTCTTTAATAATTCAGTAGGTTCTACCTTAAGGCCCACTTTAAAAGACCTTTCAAATATATCTTCTGTTATTTTTGTTACAATTTTTTTTTTAAATCATGTTATGGGAAAAAGAAATACTGAAGAATATTAGTAAGAGGAAGGGAGGGGGGATGTAATTATAATTTTTGTAAAGGATTTATCCAATGTTGGTATATGTTTAAAATAATTCATTACCCCTGTCATAAAAATTGAGGTAGATATAAACAGCTGATGCGAAAATGCTGCTATCATCATACACGTGATCACTGTTGGACAATTTTTAGGCTAGACGTATGGTTTACATATAATGGCTCACATGTGAGGGTAGAGAAAAAATATCAAATGTGAAAAAACTCCAGCATTAGTACATTCACTAGTAAAGCTAAATTATTTGAAATATATCAGTAACCTAATCATAATAGCCTTAATTATAAAATACGAGAATAAAACTTACCATATAAAAAACCATCACTGGATGATTCTGTATTACTCTAATTATATTGCAAAACATTCAACTGGATTAAATAAATTCATTATACCAAAGCAGGGGCAGAGGAATTAGAAATGTGGCTGTGAACTGTTTAAGGTGGGTTTTTCTCTAGAAGAGTATATCACTTATCGCACATGACATAAAACATTGATACTCAGACTGCTGCAGACTCGGACACTACAAAAATAATTGATGTGATTGTTTTTCTAGAGTGTGCATTACTCTGTGCACCACTAGGAAAACCTGCCCTAAAACTACTTAACGTACTGTCTGAAATGGGATCGAAAGGTTTTATTTGACTCCCCTACATCACATACACATAATAACGAATTAATTCATTCTAGTGAGATCAAAAATAGTTTGCAGAATCATCAGAACGGGAGAGTTCAAGTATTATGTAAGCACCTTGGGGGGGTGAAATGGCCAAAACATTGCTTATGTAATACTTGAAAGCTTCCAATAGCACAATACTGACCTCTGTTCCAAGACTGTGAATCAAACAAATTGTTTCGCAAAGACCATACAATGGGTCATGTGGGGATGAGATTAACATGGTAAGTCTTCCCATAACCAAGCTTATTAGGAATCAAACCCCTCCAGTGATGCACTTCAAAGATTGTTTTCCCCCCCTTTCCATAAATTAAAGATTTCTTTGTGTGAGCTTTAAGGTGCAAGTGTCATGTCGTACCGGGACCTACAGTTTTCCTATGAATGCAAATCTCTTTAAGCTCAATTACATTAAGCCAGTTTACACACTCCTTGTTGACAAATTTACTCATGGCTGTTAAAATTTGCTGTTCGTTCAGCTAGTGAAGTGCTGAGGAGTGGGCTACCTTTACACTAGTCGCCTGGCTTTTCTTGAATTTGATTGGCTGACAAACCTGCAAAAGGGGTGAGCGGAGTTGAAAGCCAATTTAGTAGTCGTCTACTGAGCATCTCTATTATGCATTTTTATTAAGAGAGTTTTACAAGATGTGCCTAATCGAGCCTCACTGAACAAGTTGTAACTCGCTCATATACTGACTAGTTTACAAGCCAGCGAGGAGTGTGTAAACTCACCCAATGTAATTGAGGCTTTAAGGTATAAGGAACCAATCCCAGTATTACAGTGAGTAGTCAGAGGGTAGGCATATATATATATATATTTTTTTTTTGGTACAGTTGGAAGATGAACTTGGGATCACTACACATGAGGTGAACATGCTGCAGGATCAAATCAGAGATTTGAGACAACCTTTCGTCATAGATAGTAATTTCCTGATACCCATCTCTGAGTTCAAACTAGAGCTTTCAATGTATATCAGGGGTCAAAATTAACTTTTTAAATCAGGTGCACAAATGCACCCAAGTCTTACGACTTACGTGCATAAAATACTAGTTAAGTGTACAAGTAACGAACGGAATAGAAAGTAAACCTCAACCTTAAAAACGGGTAAAATGTAAGTGTAGCAACTATATTTAAGCATGTAAGCTACAACAAAATGCAACTTTTCAAAATAATTGAACATTCGTATGTAATAAAAAAAAATTCAAAGCAAATGCAGATACATTGAGAAAATTATATAAAATTATTCCGTAGTTCACTGTTCTTGAAAAATATAGCCATAGTTTTGAATAGTTAGGTGCACTATGTGCATCCAAAATTTACATGCATGGATAAAATTTCATGTGCACAGTGCACCCACTAATTTCGAACCCTGATGTATAGGAGAAAAAGAGACATCACCTGGGCCCAGAGTCAAACTAGGGTCTTTCCATTAGATCCAGAGTGCTTTAACCACTAGGCCACCAATGCACAGGAAAGACGCTCCCTTTCTTCGCAAAGTATTATGCTCCTCAATGTTAACACAATTGCCAAATGGTCAATATGCAAAGCCACCGGGGCAATGTTTTTGCACTTTTTCGTGGGAAATTCCTTACAGATAGTAGTTTTGTTGACCACTTGGCAATTGTGTTAACCCTGAGAAGGGTAATAATATCTTACAAAACCCTTTGGTCAAGCAAGGCCATAAGCACCATATTCCCAACAGCACATATGCTTCACGATTATCACATTTTGGAAATCAATAAAATAATATAGCTATTGCATACTTAATAGCTAACAGTACAGTGTAAACTGCATTTTTATATGCTTTGAGAAACAAAACCTAACTTGCTTCTTTGTGCTGGCTTGAAAACGAACCTGCAATATTATATAATATATGCTGGCAACACGTTAACCTAATGAACCTTCAAAACTAGTTCCATGAAAACAACACTTAAACACTTATCACCAGTATGCTTTAATACAGTCAAAAAGAATGCAGGATTGACTACCATTTAACAGTACACACGTGCATTTTAGCCAGAGCATAGTAAACCAGCAACTTCAAAAATTGTCTTAAGAAAGGATTGTTCAATTTGCAGATTTGTTAGTTCAGTATGGTGCCAATGATGTCTCTAAACTATGCCTATATTCAATACAAAGGATACTGCATTGAGTTTCGACTTAACTAGGGCTGTTCTGAAGAAAATTACTAAGAGGATGTGGTGCTGTTTTACTTAAAAACTATTGTAATTGAGGGATTACTGGACTTGGTAACATAACTGCACCACGTTGACTGGCATTTGACTGGTCATCTATCGTCTATCCAAATCCAAGGTGCAGTTGCCACTTTCATCAGTTTTTCCATTCCCGCTCTGCTCGTACGCAGGGTATTATTTTGAGGCTTGGGGTTCAGGATTTTTTCTTTACTTGTTTCCATTCAAGTTAAAAAAAAAATAAAACAATCAAACACAACTTCGTTGAAAGTTGCCCAAAAGTCAGCAAATACAAACACTTTTTTAGGACCTTGAGAGTATGTGGCACATACTTGGCATTTTTAAAAGTTTCTTCAGAGTATGCGGTGCGTACTCTTTGGGGATAGCCTTGAATTTAACGCAAAAATTTAATAAGGTTTGAATGAGAATATAAATTTTCAAACAATAGATTTGATAAGAATAGTAAACCGAGATGACTATAGTTGGCTCTATTCATCAAATACAGTCTCATTTTTCATGTAAAACTTTGCCATATATCTGAGACAAGATATAATACACAGATATATCCAAAATTCATGTATTGAAAAAAAAATTGACAGTAGCTTCTCATTAACTTAAAAAAAAAAATTCAATGGCTCTTCCCCCACCGCGTCAAACACCAAATAAAACGATGAAGCAGGAAATAGTAACGAAGAGGCAAATCCAAAACAGAAGCGAAAGCATGTTTTTAAATGAACTGATTTACATAATGAAATCACTTATACGACAATTCACCAACTCTTTCATGGAATACCTTAAATTCTCAATTAAACGAACACCAGTAATTATATACTAAGCACCAATAATTACATACACTTTATTAAGCAAACGTTTTACAATTTTACAGGCACACACTATATATTGAGATATTAAATATTGCACACAATAAATACAGAGGCCTATTAATCAGCACATTTTCAAAAATCTATTACTTTTGCAAACTGGCAAAATTTCTGTATTTCACAAGATACTACCTGATTAGTGTTTCTTAGATAGTGGGTTACTAGGTGGGCATTTTGCACATCCGATGATTCTCTTAAAATTTAAAAATAAAAAGCAAACTATTTGCTTTTAATTGTTTAAGTGGGAATGATGAATATCTCGATCAGTGAGAGAGAGAGAGATTTGTTCTATTTTTTACTTATGCGATGCTCGATATAAAATAAATTTAAATAAAAGTAATTTAATTTCGGTGCCATTCCATTCACATTTTAAATTTTTTTTGGGGGGGCTACCACCCCTCACACTGTTCTGTATTTTAAATGAGAAAATGCAACAAATTAATGCAAGCTAATAAATATCTATAAGATATAAATTACAAAGTATTTTTGAAAGAAAAAAGGCCAACATCGTAGAAAACGCCTTATTTACAATTTAAAAATCAATGCATTAAAATTATTCCGGATTGCACAGTGTCAAGATTCTGCCATGAACTTAAGAAATTATATTTTAAGTTTGGTTGGTTGTATTTTTATGGTGTAAGGACAACAATGGTTATTCTGCGGCAAGCACGGCGAGATCGCACATACATCTTATTTTGCTTTATGGTATAAGGACAGCTAAGGTCATACTGCACCAGAACCAATAGCTTTCTGAAGAATTTGAACTTTTATCAAAACAATCAACCCTTGAACTATGGATCGGAAATAAAAATAGTAAGCATTTAGCACCATTAGGATTCAAACCCAAGTTTTCTGCCTGGTAGACAAACATGCTACCGTAGGGCACCCACACTTAAAGAAACACTGTACAGGCAGAAAAAGTCTTTGAAGCGAAAGTCCATTCGAAGAATGACCTAAAGTGAAGCGAACACTGACATCAAAGAAAAATACTGTTTAGCTAAAGCTGACAAATGTTATTTAACGTGCAGCAGACTCAATATAATTTCAATTTAGTTCTTCCTTCAGGCAGCTGAAAAGTTATTGAGAAATTTACTGAACCTTAGAAGGATTGAATAAGATTTAAAACGAAGGAAAGGGGAATAATAAATACATGGCAATTTAGATGACTAGACAAGGGGATATGTGTATATCCTGGTTGTTCTGGGTAAAGTTCGGTGCCATGTATTCAGAGATGAATACCGGCACCAAATTTAATACAGCAGAATATTCACGACTAGATTTTTTGTTTCTGTAAAAGTGAAATTAAAAAAACGTAAGATATGTTAGCTTTGAGAAGATTGGGGACTCACCGATATGTGCTATATTTTGAATATTTGATAGTCTGCCTCGGATTTGATAAATGACGATGTGTGTAATAACTTTTTGATGAAAACAAATTGTTGTTGAGTTGATCAGATATGTTTACAACAATGTTGAGCCAAAAGTATCGAGCAATATTCGTTAATTTGAGCAGAATTCGTTTAAAATTTCATGAAGGGATGTAATGAAAATTTTGAGAAAGCTAAGTTTGGCACGAGAGATGCACTTTTAACGAACTTACGGATAAATACTCAGCACTATCTACTTTCAACGAATTCACAAAAGCAAAAGAAATTATTATTGACAAGCCTAACGAGTTACAAATATAACACACAGCTTACGATGTTTTAGATAATATACATAGAACATGTAAACAACAACAATGTCAGATATACAATATCGTTTCTATGATAAGGTGTAAAGTTATACACTTCTATAAAATCCCATTTCATTAAAACTCCATTTCTTTAGCACCAGAAGTAGTGATATGACTGACAAGTCAGCGTGTCAAATGTCGCTTTGACAATATTGTCAGCTTATTTAATATGGATTTCTAAAATATTTCAATACTGACTTAACACTGATAAGAATACTTTGAAAAGCATTATAACTGTAGACACGAATAAGCTCCTTGCTTACACTACACACATCCAAATAAGTAAAATTTAATAAATAATGTCGTTAATGTGTCGTAAGACAACTTGCTCATTATATATATATATAAAAAAAATAATACAACGTAGAAAATGACTGACCGGAATAGGTAATTCCCCTTTTAAATAGTTTGGTATTCTTCAATCACAAAACAAGCCAATACTGTGGCTAACATAATCTTAATACTATAAGTATTTCTGCTAAGAAAGAGACTTTTCGTTCTTCGATTAAAGCTGCCTTGTGGACATTTGTTATTTAAGACGAACACAAAATTTTGGCAAAGAGGATCAACACCAATGTGACAAAAATTATTTACCTTTTTTTGACCAACATCCACCACATACCATAGATTTACGATTTATTTTTTCATTTGAAAGAGACCTGCAATATTTACTTTGAGGACTAGCATCACCTCTATAAACAAGCTTTGTAGTACGTTTAACACTTACAGAATTTCTTCCAATGTAATACATGGCTTTTCAACAATGGTGCTAATATTTTCACTCATACAAACTACAATTGTCTGCAGAAGAGTAGGGGAGGGGGAGAATCAATAAAGCAAAATAATTATACAACTCTATCAACAGAAAAATCAGTTAAATAGAGCCATGTTAGAAAGTTACGTTAAAAATATTACAAAACATTAGCAGCCCAGATTTCAATAAATATTATTTTAAATTATTTTGAATTGAGTTTCTATGTGAATTCTTAAATGGTTAAATTAGGATGAATTAATATACGGATTTTTACATATAGATTATTATACCAACAATATGCTGCTGTACAGGAGAGTGCACTAATAAATAACATTAAGCTTGAAATACCTATACAGAAACACATAGTGCATTGCTTTTCTCCACTATATAATATTGACAAATAATTTCTGGGACGGGAGGAGTCGCGAAAATAACTTGTACACATAAAAAAGTTCATTTCTTGAAAGAAAATGGGTTGCCTGATACGTCATGATATGTAAAGGTTACATCAGCTGAAATAAAAGAAGCAGAAAACTGCCGTAGTTCAATTAACTCGAAGCGAAACGGTTTCTTGGTCATCAACTGCTTCCGAATGCTCAGACAATAAGCGAATAAGTTCATCCTCTCTGTCAGAGGCAAGCCATTCGTTGTCGGAGGTACAACTTTCAACGACTTGAACCTATGGCGACAGAGAACAGAGATGTCACGACTGACAAGCACAGGACAGTCAGCAACTACAGTAAGGCATGCAGAAAGAAGAATTTAAATAAAAACATGGGGAAAAAAAATGAAAGAGCCAAATGATTACACATGCCAAACATAAGAATGCATTCCATCTGTGTTCTCTGTCTTAAAGAAAAAAAAAAAAAAAAAAAGCAGGAGAGCTGATATACAAATTCACAAGCTAGCTTGCAGCTTCATAATGAGGTGTGAGGATTAGATGGGCCACCCACTGAAGAAGTATGTGGTGGTAGCGTTTCACACGATGTAAAAGCAACAGTAACATTTAACAGAACGGCCATATATTGGTTAAGCAAGTGATTCTTGACATTTCTGCAGATATCCTCACACCTACATAAAATATGTGCTCTACCTTGCCTGTGCTATGTTACGTCTCTTCCAGTGTGCAGCCTGCCTCAATGGGCTGTTTCATTTCGTTCATAACATTTCAGCCAAACTATTCGACTAAACAAATTTTCGAGACATTCAAACCAACTTTTTCCCTTTCCAGAAGCAAATAATATCAATTTACAATGAAAAGTTGATCACATGCAATATTTTTTTTATAAAGGACAAAAACTTACCTTTGCAGAATCTCGTAAATGCATCATCGCTGGATCGTGGATGCTTTTGCCAGATGCAGCTTTTGTGGCTTGTATCAGATCACCAAGTGCTGTTGCCACATCTTTTACAGCATTAATTAGCAGAACCTGAAATAAAACTACAATTAATATATACATACATTTTGAGAAAGCCTTTTTCGTTAAAGAAAAAACTGGAAGAGTAAATTTTTTTTTCCCTTTTACTTTTAACGAACGCAACAGTAACTTTTGGCGATCGATTGATTTAGAATTGAGCATTTAGAGACTGTTTATGGGCTAGTTGAAACTGAAAAATATCTCTCGATGTTAACACTATTCACACCCCCTCCCCACGAGACAAAACCACAGATTAAAATGTTGGGAAAATAGCACCCATATTTTTGTTTGTGATTTACAGTACAAAGGCAGTTACGGTCAGTGGCAGATTTAGAGGTCATTCAAGGGGGCAATTAACCATTTGTTTTTTTGGGAATGATACCTCATTGGACCTTTACCTTGTACCTTTTCAATGTTAAATTTTCATTCATATGGGGGGCGACATACTCAGTTAAGGTTATGTTATGGTTGGGACCAAATTTTTGAGCAGTCTGAACCTCTATTGGGGAATAAAACCCAAGCTATGGTGGGTGGAAATGGTACACATTTCTAGGGAATCATTAGAACCGAACCACCTAGATCAACAGCAGAATGGACAAATGCATAACCTCTAAGCATCGCAGCACATCATAGCGCCCATTATGCCAAGGCATAGTACACAATGTTTTAACTGCTCCGATCCACTCCTGTAGCATCTGTAAACAACTTCGAAGACTTGGGGGGGTAAAAGCAAGATGACGTAAAGAGAACTGGGATGCTAATTGTACCATGAAAAACTGCTCCTCATTCTAAAACCTTAATATGTCATCTATGTTAGATTCCTTTGTAACTTTCAGATTATTTGTTTGTTTTTTGGTTTTACGGCTCAAAGACTACAGTGGTCATGCTGCGCCGGGACCTACTGTTTTCCGAGGAATCCGAACCTCTTAAGGCCTAGGGAACCAAACCCCGGACTACAGTGAGCAGTGCGATCTTTATGAGATCTCTGAGTAAGCGTTCTTTTTGCACTGCTGGGAGTCGAACCCGGATTAGCCGCGCAATAGGAGAACGCGTTACCACACTGCGCCACCGCAGGGCCTCAGATTATCTGTAAACACATTAATTGAAATTTATTCTCGTTGGGGTCAGTACAAAAATTATTGGCATAACTATTAAGTCAAGGAGAACTGACGAAATAGGCCAGTGGATACAAATAGACATTTAATTCACAATTGTATTAATTATTTTATGCGTGGATATCCTCAATTCCTTAAGAGAAAAGTATAATTAAATATTAGTTATATTATGAAAAAAACAAACAAACACTGGTGTTCGCACATTTATCATTAAACTTAAGAGTAACAAGGGACACGATTGGGTACTACTAACAAGAGTAGTCATCTAAGAACAGCAAATATTGATGACTTCGAAGTGATGTGTAATTGCCTATTACGGTACATCTCTGCCCTTACTGACAAAATACAACTGACAATTTTTCGCAATTCATAAGTAGCTCAACTGCTAGTTGTAGCATAATCCATGTGAGAAGGACCAAACTAAGGGCAGTAACCATCCACAAATGCAAAGTTTTCATGACTTGAAGGTAATGTTATCTGCCTATCATGTGGTACTCCTGTTCTTATTGTCAATTCTCTGACATTTATAAACAATTCGCCGGCAACTTATAGCATGGTCAGTGCGAGACAAAATCTAGTACTGCTAAGCAAGTGGTTCAACCTCCACAGCAGAATGTGCTAAGAAGTGCGACTCACGTCGCAGAACAAACAGCTTCACTGCAGAAAAATTTTTGTTGTCTTAAAAATAAATGAATGAATGAATTAATTAATGAAAATCAGCCTGACAAATGTTTTCTACATTTCTATTAAAAAAGGAATTTACATTTTATAGAATTTAAAAATGTATAAAACACACACACACACATGTATGTATATATACATACATCTCATGCAGAACATTTTTCGTCAGCTGAAGGCTTGTTGCAGAAAATTGCAAAACAGTTTGTTTTGGGGGCTCAACAACAGTAACGGTTGAAACATTAGCGACTTACAAGATCTCAATGCAAAATTATTTAAATACCAACTTAATGGCTCAAATAATATCAAGGGAGGAATTAACCGTTAAAATTAAGTTTGACACTTCATGCTCAAAAGTTCGTACTAGAACACATTGCTTAGCAAATAATAGCTGGAGACAAGGAAGTTTGCAATGCATTTAGACTGGACTTGAACAAGGGATCTTCGGATTGCCATTTCAATGCTCTAACTGCTAAGACATTAAATACAGTCCTACACGTCTCTTGCTTGTTTGTGGTTTTATGGCTCAAAGACTACAATGGTCATGCTGTGCCGGGACCTACTGTTTTCCAAGGAATCCAAACCTCTGGACCTACAATTTTCCGAGGAGTCTGAATCTCTTAAGACCTAGGGAACCAAACGCCGGACTACAGTGAGCAGTGCAATCTTTTTATAAGAGCTCTGAGTAAGCGTTCTGTGCACTGTTGGGGGGTTGAACCCGGGTTAACGGCGCACTACGTGAATGCGTTACCACATTGCAGGTTATCTCTTTTTCTTGTACATGTTTACCAATGGGAGCATTCTTTAAGTAATAAAGGAGGCTGCACGGAAATTAACATTGCAACTACGTTTGTGTACTTCATGTTTTAGGGGTGATACTAGAGAACCTATTTTATGGCATCTGACTGATAATCCAAGTATCACTCACTTAAGCTTAGCCCAAGTTTGTGGCATGGGAATTTAGCACGTCACATGGTTGATATGACGTATCACAGACACTAATTATGTATTTCTAGTTACTAATGTATTTTTATAGGGATGAAAGTGATTACCTGAGTTTCAGGGTTGTTAGAACCTAAAGATGCGGCTCCCAATTTGACCACTTCAGCTAATTGAATGATTGTAGTAACGGCATTCTGTGCTGCTACTGCTAATTGCTCTTGGCTCGATGCAGCGCCAGCAACGAGGGTCTTGGTGTCTTCAACAAGAGCTTTAGCAGTTTTTAAGATATTCTCCCTGCAATAAAATAATGGCATTTTTTTTATATATATTAGCAATTATGTCATTATTTCAACAACTGTTACAATTTGTAGCATTTTGAAAATTTATCTTGAAAACACTGTCATCCAAATTTAGAGCATTGCATGACCAAATTTTACAGCATTATGGAATAATTTCAATTCAAATTGCTGTAAAACCATTCAAATGTAATGGCATAAAACCATGTTGATATACATTGCCATCTATAAACCATACTACGATTTACAGTATTAACTCTTAACTTATAACATTATGCATAATTCCACTGCATAATTTGTAGAGGGATACGGCGTCTAAAGAATTTTGGAAAAACCATTCAAACACAGCTATCAAATTATTTTCATAGCAGCAAAAATTAGTATCTAATGCATAGATAAATTTAACTTTATTTTTGCTATTAATATAAGTTTTATAGTATAGAGTTAAATGTGTTTTCAGATAAATGTGGTTTCTTTCTACTTTTACACCGAAAATCGCATTTCTGGATTATCAGAAATGGTGTCCAGCCCTTTATTTCGGTCAATCAAGGTTGGTACTAGAATTGCCACAATTTAATTCAGATATCAGCTATTCAAAATATGATTAACCATCACATAATAAAAAATGACAGAATTTAATACTTTTAGTAATTAAATACTTTTTTTTTTCTTTCTTTTTTTTTTGATAAAATAACATTCAAGGTGCAAACCTGTGATCAGAAAATGTCTCATTTTCATGCTCAGCATGCAAGGTTCCAGCAGTTGCAAACATGATCGTTGTGTCCAAGTCCCCAATAATTCCACTGACTGTGCTAGCTGCATTGATGCAAGCTTGAGTTCCTCGTGATCCAGCTTGCAAAGCAGCAAGAACGTAGGATACCTGCAAAGCATGGATTTTTCTTAGTCATTCAGAACCTAACATGCACATACCTACAATCACATTTAAAATGCTGGTTGAGCATATTTAATGAGTTAATTTAAAAGAAATGCCCACATAAAATAAAAATTCAGGAGAAAAAAGTTATTTAAAATACACTATTTAGGGGTAATTTGACAGAAACATGTCTTCATTGTATGACTAGAATTATTCAATACCCAACACGCATAAAGCTATTGTTGGAGTAGTGCTCGAACGTTATTCTTTTTTTTTTAAATGGGTGCCTTAACCCCTTAACTGCCTAGGAAAACTTAGGAGATTCACTCGCCCGCCATCGTTTTTCCCACAGACGCGCATAGTGATGCGGTGTATTAAGGGAAAAGCAGAGGCATGATTTGAAATCTAAAACTGTTTACATATACGCCCGCGGCATTTAAAGGGTTAAAAAAATCACACACGGGAGGCATTTCTTGCATAGGTAGATATGAAATATTTTTTGAATTATTACAGAGTAACAACCCACAGCAAATAAAATAAATCTGTTCTAAATCAAAAGAAGTAATTATTTACGTTTGAAAGATGACAAAACTCACCTTTTCAGACACACTATGGGCATTATTCGCCAGATCTTGTCTATTATACGCATCTTCAGGATTGCTCTGGCAAGAACCAGCAGATCTTGAGAGGCCAATACATGCTGTGCCTAAATCCTGAACACTATTTCGAATTCGGCTTGCAACCTGTTACACAAATGTTCACCACTATTTTCAAAAATTCGCTGTAGAAACATATTTAACAAAAATAGATCAATGAATGATAAATTTACTGAGGAAATTTTGGAGTAAGTACCTCTGTATTGTAAGCTTCCGTGTTGGGCATTGAGGCGATAGCACCACGAGTGTCCATTGCTAAGCTTGAGAACTGGTGAGCGAGTTTTGCGGCCAATGGACCAAGCTGGGCAGCATCCACAGTAGACTTTGAAATCTGGAGCATTTTAAAAGAATATGTACCTTAAGCTTATTTCTTTCTTTTTAAACACAGTAAAATTTCTTTTAATGATCACATTAGCTCGAAATCAACCCCCACCCCCAGACTCAAACTGACCTCTATTATCTCTCAGAGACCATTAAAAACCATTCACACTTTATAAGTAACCACATTTTGTAAACTGAGAAAGGTGAAATGCCGTTTCCTGTTTATTTTCTAATCTTAAACTATAAATGATTTAGTGGTGACCTTACTCTTCAAGGTTTTATTATAAAAATTTTAAATTGATTTAAGTTTTAGAATCCCCCTTTTTCGGCCTTAATCAGAATCGATCTAAAAGATCGATTCTGATTAAGGAACACTGTCGGAAACTTCCATGGAAAAATTCCTTTTCCACTGGCATCGAATACTCAAGGCAACGAATAGTTAAACCTTTTAGTGTCTGTTGAAGGCAATAAAATATTTTATTTTTTGGATTTAAAAATTGTCTAAGGGACAAAAAAAGTGAAACAAAAAAAGTTGTAACTTCAAAATAAACTATCATTTATTAATTTTTTAAAAGTTGTAAATTTCATAGATTGAAATTACAATTTCAAACTGTGCTATTTTAATTTTATATTTCACATGTTAACGTGACACAAATTTTGCTATTTATGCATGTAATTTCAATTTGTTTTGTTTAATTTCATGTTTATTCCCACCATAGACTTTCATTAAGAGATAACCCCTCTGACCGAGCATTTCTTCATGTCACCTCAGGGAGGTTTTACTGTATGCATATATCTATCTATCTATATCTATATATATATATGATTATTCAGAAATGACTTACCATTTCCTGAGAGAGTCGAGCTATTTCTTTTGCTGAAGTAACCATCCGTGTTTGGAAATCGACAAAAGAACCTTCACTGATAGTGCCGATATGGTGTTCATCAACCTTTAAAAAAAAAAGCTTCATATTATATACTGCAAAAGCTACAGGTTCAAGCAATGCTGACATAATTATATAAAACTTGATCAAAGTGCATGATACATAAAGAAATAACCTGCTTGGTACTGAAATTATACTACAACACATCAGTGTAAAGTTTTCAACATTACTGTGGGGGGCTCAGGCCCACATAACTATACGCCTATGCTACCACACAAATTCTCGTCTCAGTAGGGCTATTTCAATATGAAGTAGGTTGAAGATGTCCCCACAACACACACACTGGAAATGTCCACTTACTCATTGAATTTTCTCTTTAGGTGAAGAGATTTCAATGACAAGTAGATTAAAATTAGTTCACTACACATTAAAATTGTCTTCTCAGTAGGACAATTTCAATGTTAAGCAGACCAAAAATGCCCCACCACATGCAAAAATTGTCCTTCGTATGTGGTGATTTCAATGCCAAGCAATCAGCAATTACTCTACTACACATTGAAATTGTTTGCTGGGTAAAACGCTTTCTAAGACAAGAAGATTGAAATTGATTCAATACGCATTAAAATTGTCTTCTGTGTGTGTGAGTAGTAGGGCAATTTCAACGTTAAGCAAACTGAAATTGCCCCACCACACATGAAAATTGTTCTTTGTGTGTACAAGGTGATTTCAATGTCAAGCAAACAACCATTGCCTTACCATACATTGAAATTGTTCGTTTTCTATGCCGGTAGATTGAAAAATTGCTTCACCCGACACACAGCGAAATTAACACTTTGGGTAGAGGAATTTCAAAGCTAAGTAAATGCAATAATACTCATCGTAAACCCACAATAAAAAAAAAGATATTTTTTTTTTTAAGAGGGAAATAAAAATTATGGGGTAGATAATTTTAAATACAACACTGTTTGTTTGTGGTTTTACGGCTCAAGGACCACAATGGTCATGCTGCATCGGGACTTACTGTTTTCCGAGGAATCCGAACCTCTGGACCTACAATTTTCTGAGGAATCCAAACCTCTTAAGGCCCAGGGAACCAAACCCCAGACTACAGTGAGCAGTGCGATTAAATACAACAAAAGATGATTGTAGTTTTGCATCTCAAGGATGGACGGATGGCAAGCTTTCAGAGAAGGGGTGTTAAGTTTTGATGTGTGAAACTGCCAACAGTGGACAACAATCTTAGTTTCATTGACCTATTTCAATATAATCACTGGTATAAGATACTAAACCACATACTTTAAAAATGACTACATACTATTATATAATTATAATATATCACCCACTATCACATAAATACTCTAAACCTGAGATATTCCATAAAACTTATGGAGTATGAAATACTTTATCACCTTGTAAATGGACTTGTTAATAGTTTCAACGACTCCTGTAACGACGCCAGCTTCTGTAGCAGCAGCTTCCAATGTGTGCAATAAATCATGCATGGCATCTTTCATTCCATTGGCAGCTTCATCAATTTCACCGAATACATGGGAAGCCTAAAGAAATTAAATTACTCAATAATACAGTATGAAATATTATATACGAAAACCTGCCGCCTTTTAATGCATGAAATTTACTTGTCGCCAATGTGTGTGTGTAAACACAACTAAGGCTTGATTTAACATAGTATTCTTTGTAGTTTTTAAACAGGGTTTCTGAGAGAGACAGTGTGTTTTAAAAGAGAACCTGCTGATGACATATAATAATATGATGACTAATATGATGAATAATATGATGACAAACAATATTTATAAATGGAATCCCAGACACCTGGAATTTATTTTGAGGGGAGCACCAGAATTAAAAAAAAAAACAACTTGCTCTTCAGAATGTTAGTCAAATCCTCGAGTACGTATAAGATCATCAATATAGGCACAGAGTGACAAATTAAATACGTGTGGCATTTTTAATGAAAATTTGAAGGTTTCCTCCTTTGTGGTATCTATCTATAGTTTGGTTTTCAGTTGGAACAGCTTCCAAGTACCCTTACCGAGAGAGAAAAAGGTATTATACCCAAACTTGTATTCGTCACATACTAAAGCCACTTCTAATTGGTTTGGTAATGCTGAGCTTCATGTTTCAAGACTGATTAGAGTCAAATCTAAAATCAACATGCATGTCTTTATGAACCACTGCTTAATCAATTTCATATCACGTGACTTTACTGTACACTACGATAGGACCGCCTAATCATAGTAGAATCAATACAGAGAAACAGCCCTTGAAGTAATATCTGGAAAATATTTTTTATATTTTGACTGATCATTTGTGTATAAAAATTCAAAATTTTTTTTAGCATACAAAGAAAAAGTCACACAATTCCATTATTTTCAATTAAAGGAGGATTATTTTATTTGTTCATATTTACCATCCAACTATGCCATAACATTAGGGTTATTATTACCACGCCTAAGAAGCGTTGATAGAAATTGTTTTTTAAGGATTGGATGGATTTTAAAGGGGCAAGGATGATGAGGGTCATGCTGCACCAACCAAGGGCTCTGTTGCCCATCTATTAAAGGAGGGCAAAACATTCACCAAGGCTAATGGTTTTTTTTTTCATTCTCATTCTTTAGAGCTGTTCACGGAAATGTGAATCACGGAATGGAAATTCCAATTACCATTCACTGCATATCTTTATAGTTAAGTGCTTAATAAAATATGTATAACAAGGGCTTAAAATATGTATAACAAGTGCTTAATAAACTACATATAACAAGTGCTTAATAAAATACATATCAAACACACTTAATAAAAAACATTTGATTCTTGAACGAAAGGATTAAAGAAAGTGAAGGGTGATACCAATTTTCCATAAAATAAACCACTACGTGTATGATAATTGTAATGCAGATATGGAGGTATAGTCTGCTCAAGGATAATTTACCTCTGATCCCGTTAGAATTCACATGAGCTGACGTCACAAACGGGTTGGTTCATTACAGTAGAGGGAAGGGTTTCCTTTCATAACTAGTTTTTCGCACAGACAAACATGCTCGAAAAACGTGTCATTATGAAATGACGCCCTTCCCGTTACTGTAATGAACTAACCCATTTGTGACGTCAGCTCACGTGAATTCTAACGGGATCAGCGATCAATTACCCGTGAATGGACTATACCTCCATATTTGCATTACAATTAAATACATAATTTGCACAGGGAACGATACAATTACCACACATAGCGGTTTATTTTATGGAAAATTGAAATCGCCCTTCACTGTCTTTAATCCTTCTGTTCAAGAATCAAATGTTTTTTTATTAAGTGGGCTTTATATGTATTTTATTAAGCACTCATTATACATATTTTATTAAGTGCTTGCTATATATATATATTATTTTATTAAGCGCTTGCTATACATATCTTATTATGCACTTGTTATACATATTTTATTAAGCACTTCGACTATATAGATATACAGCGACAGATAATGACCTTTCGCTTAAAAGAATGTTGTTTCTCATTGCTATTCGAGTGAATGGTAATTGGAATTTTTGTGAACAGCTCTAAAGAATGAGAATGAAAAAAAACACATCGATGACGATGAATGGTTTTGCCCTCCTTTAATAGCTGTGCAACACAGCACTTAGTTGGTGCAGCATGACCCTCGCTGTCCTTGTCCCATTAAAATCCATCCAATCCTTAAGAAACAATTTTTATCAACGTTTTTTAGGCGTAGTAATGTTAACGCCGATGTTATGGCATGGTTAGATGGTAAATATGACTAGAATAATTTAAAGGTACTCACTTTTGGATTTCCACCAGCTTCCTTCGCTGCATATATCAACTGCAAAGCACATTCTGCCACGGTTTTTGTTTGATCCAGTAAAGCCATCTGTTGCTTCGAGTTCACAGTTTTTGAAGCACTGCCAATGGCACTGTGGACAAGTGGCTCGAAGTAAGACGTCATGTGGTTTACCTGCAAGTTTGCAAAACAAATTGCTATCAAAGAACACTGCAAACAGATTTACAAAATAAAACTTTCAATAACGATACTAATTCGCATCCATAAAAATAATTTCTACACAAGTGCAGTAAGTGTCTATTTAAAAAAGAAGTTCTTGGATGCCAGTAGATAGTAGAAAATTTATAGTAATCAAAACTTTTAAATATTTTATTTGTTTGTGGTTCTATAGCTCAAGGATTATAGTAGTCATGCTGTGTGCGCGCCGAGACCTATGGTTTTCTGAGGAATCCGAACCCCTTAAAGCCTAGGGAATAAAATCTCGGACTACAGTGAGCAGTGCGATCTTTATGTGACCTCTGAGTAGGCGTTTTTTGCACTGTTGGGAGTCGAACCCGGATTAACGGCGTACTAGGCGAACGCGTCACCACGTTGACAACAGTGCTTTTAAATATTTTACACATTTTCAATTATTTTCACCACATTTCTTTGTGTTTTATATAGTACAAGGGCTGCTAAGGTGATGCTAGGTCAGGTCATGCTGTTTTTTGAGGATTCCAAATCTGCTATTCAGAGAACATCAACCTCAGGACTACAGACCAATAGAAAAAATGGCGAATGTTTGGTGTTATTTAGATTTTGGAATAGTAGACAAACACCTTATTACTATGTCACTATAGGGTTATTTTCATCCCATAACCATCATCAATATTAATGCATTTTCCGCTCTATTGCACCAGCTTCTCAAAACTCTTTGAAAAAAAAAAAAAAAAAATGTATGGTTTTAGGTGCAATAATTTTTACAAGGACTTCATAACAACGTCACACTTATAACGGGTTGTGATTTCAGAAACGATAGCTTTTTGATAAAGTATCGTAATTAGAAAACCATCACAATAACACTGTTGTCGCCTATAAACATGTTTCACGGCTTCAGTGATTTCTGAAGTCGATCTACCCAACATGGGATAGACTTCTTAACTGGACTTCTAAATAGTAAACAACTTTTTTGTTAAGAAATAAGATCTAAAAGCATAAGAGGTAGTGCAGCATTTAAAGTTCCATTACAGAGATTTTAAAAAGCGAAAATAGAAGTTGTCGGGACCATTCTATTGATGGGCATCTATATTGATAGATTTTAACAGCCTAAGTCTGCATCATAGGGCAATCTGGGACTGTAGAAAAGGCTTAATGTGGAATTTGGAACAGGATACTGCTATACATGGCGAGTTTGTTGGGAATCAACTGTAAAATCCAGTGGTATCTAAAGTGGTTACATATATGGGTTTTACTATCGATTTAAAAGTGTAATGGTAAATCTAGTTTCTATTGAGAATTTTGACACAATGGAGAAAGATATTTAATGTCACCCTGATGTCGAATCGGTTTTCCAAGCCTTCGGTCCACTTGTTTATTACAATGGTTTAGTAAATTTGAACAGAATGCAACAGGAGATTTTCGGCTACTCCAAACTTATGATATGTATATTTATATATGTGATTGCTTGAATCCATCACCACGCTCATTATTTCCTCCATCACCTTCCTTTTGTACTTTAATATATGGCTTTAAGCTGTCTGATTAAAGTTCCACTAAAATAGTCTGCATTAACAGTCAAGGAATTACCCGTTCAACGTATATTGCATATATATAAAATTCTCTCTATGCGGGAGTATCTCAAAAATATAATTCCATGGTTGGTGGCATTTTTATGGCGAAAGGACAGTACCAGTGATTTTACGCCAAAAACAAGGCAAGGATATATAATTCAAGAATCATTTGCACTCATGTCACATTCTTTCAATAGGACCTCACAAATTTACAATGAATGTTCCTTCCAAAAACCCCATTTTTCTCTCTTGTAGTAGAACTATTCCGCTTCGTACAGTATATGTTTAATACACAAGCATTCACCACACTACTTATCTTTGTATTGAAGGGGGAAATAGGTAACGGAAATTCACTCTGAAGGTTGACAAAAGCATATGTACAGTCCAAGTGAAAGGAATTTAAATTGCGATATATAGTAGTTCCTAAGCTCTATAAAGATTAAAATAGTCTACAGTTACAAATAAATTTTTTGTCAATAGGCAGATTCACATATTAACTCTAAGTAATCAGCTTTTAGTGCAATGGTTTTTGACAAAGGGTATGACAAAATATAGCATGGTCCATTGTGTAGCCAATGAAAAGCAGTTTTAACAATGCTACAGTTGTAATTGATCAATGGTTTTGAAGCCAGAACGGTATATGTATCTCACACAATGTCACAGCTTTTTTAAGGTACATATATTTAAAATTATATTTCTGAATAAACGTGTCTAACACTTTCTTTTATTTCATGAAAATAAATAACGAGAGGAAAGTTTAAATACTGCATGCACATACCTCAACGTAAATACACACAATGCAATTATATTTCTAACAAACAGATCATTCACTAATTGCATACAACAAAATGTAACCATCTCTCATATAAGGAGCATTGATATTCAGAGCAAGCATTTTAACAATACAGAGCACAAGAACTTGAAAACAAAGTTTAACATAAAAAACACTTCAATAACCAATCATTTTTAACATAGAGCACCTCGATATTACATCAAATTGAAAACCATACTACTGCTATTCCTACCTTTAATTCTCAACCTTCGAATGTAAGCTATAAGAATAATAAGCGCAAGTTATTTTTATGCTAATAAAGCAAAAGAAGCTAAAAGCTTCACACACACACACACACACACACACACACAAAGGAAACGCCCCTTGTTGGCGTAAGCTATTATGGAAAATTGGGAAGTTTTCATACTCCATTATATATATACACAAATAGTTAAAATACCGGCAAAATTCCAATCATCCAGATTAATTGAGATTTAAGGAGATCTAGAAAATTGGGTGTCACAATACTATAAACCAACGGTCGCCAACCTTTCAGACCCCACGGACCACATTTTGTGAATTTAGTGCAATATAAAGGTGAAAATTGTCATTCAGAATATGAGAATTCCTTAGAATATTATTTTTATTATTAATAAAACATTAAAAATGCAAATAATGTCCAGATCTTTTTGCTCGTTTTCAATTTCATTGATGTTGACGACTGCTGCTATAAACAATCACTAAAGGTCAAGTGACTATGGATAAAGGATTTAGATATGACAACCTAAATGACTTGGAAATGATGGGAATTTTACTGCATTTCGTAAATTGTCATGAAAAATTATGTACTTGAGAGTCAAATTGTACATAGAAACTCACCAAATGCCCCAATTTTTCGGCTTCACCTTTAGCTGCCAAGCGGACGCTGTCAATCTTGTCCAGGATTTCCGATGCACTGTTCTCCATTTGCTCTTGATAACCCTATATATATATATATATTATTTCAAACACACATTATTGATCTCATCATTTGTTAATGCTACGTTAAACAGATTTGTTTTTGATTTTACGGCTCAAGGTCTGCAATGGTCATGCTGTGCCGGGACCTACTGTTTTCCTGAGGAATTCGAACCTCTGGACTACAGCGAGCAGTGCAATCTTTTATGAGATCTTTGAGTAAATGTTCTTTGCACCGCTGGGAATCGAACCCGAGTTAACGGTACACTAGGCGAACACATTACCACATTGCGCCACCACAGGGCCCATTAAACAGATTTCAAGTACTTCATTGGTTTAAAGGTAAATAACTTACTTTCAGAGTATAGTCAGCACGAGGAGACAGATTCTGACTAATGATGCTAAGAGAAGCCCGATCTAGATCACGTATGGACGAGTTCAGCTTTTCGATAGCAATATCACATTCCTTTTGTCCAGGAGCCTTGTCTCTGTGAAACAATAGCATTCTATAAAGCTACTTCTATAACAAAAATACACAACGTTTCGAATAACGAATTCGAAAATTGGTAAGCGTGAATGAACATGTTGTGCTGACTTAGGCACAGCGTCTAAGTTTTAACAAACGGTTATTAAATCTTACTTTATAGATGCAACAAGCTTTTTGATTGAATCTGAAACATTTGTGCTCTGGTTTGCTAATGACTGCCACATGGGTGGGTCCTTTGGATTTACCGCTAAAGACTTTGCACATTGGATCATGTTGCAAGAGCCGTCGATAATGTTCTTTCCTGCTGATGTGATAGGTTCTTGTGATGCACGTGCCTTTAAAGAAGGGAACATGAATTATTAACAGATGCCATCACTACATCCAAATAAATAATTTCGTTATTGATAAACAAAACTTAACGGCTATAGTGGTGTGAACTCTCATAGATAATATGTTGACTCTGCATGTCATCTACCTATGATATTTCATAGACGGCCTACATATAAAGTCAATGTACAGTAAGCTCTCGACTTCACGAAACTTACACAGACCCTGAACAAGTTCGTAATGGGAATTAACACTAGTTTTATGGGGTGCTGTTTTAGGACTAATACAATAGTTTGTAAAAAAGTGTAGTTCACGAATTGAGGATTCATAAAAATGAAAGTCCACTGTACTTGGAAACAGAAAACTGGTACTTTGCAAAACAGTACAAGACAATAATAAAAAAATATAAAAATGGCTACAATATAAAAAAATGGCTACAATATGAAACACAGTTGAATTTCGGCTATTTGGATCTTGATCCCCTATTGAGAACAGTGATGGCGAAAGACCAGTTTGCTATTTGGCCATCATTCACTTTTAGTACAGCTTGAGTATATTATAAGTTTATTTAATTAAATTCACTTTAAATGACATGTCATTTTTATAAACAAAAATTGTATTTTTGCAAATAAGAATGCACTTGGGGGTGGGGTAAGGTATTTTTAAGGCTTAACGCAATTGTAATGGTCAACTCACACAGCCAATGTTTTTTTGCACTATTTTGTGAGGAAATTTTATAGTGATTTCTGAAACCCACGCTCGAGCTTAAATTATAGCTTTCAATGTATAGGGGAAAAAGTGGGTCGGATGTTACCATCTACAAAGATGTAGTCCTTAACAGCAGAGTAAGGTTACATTTATAATCAATCGGGATCATCTACAGCTGACGTAGATGACCATACCCATGTTGTTACAGGGTGATCATCAACTTGTGCTTTATAACACTATTACACCTAACATTTTGGACTTAACAACAGCTCTGTTTTGTACAGGTAAGTGGGACTTTTAGAGTTCTCAGTTTGCTTATTCTGATTCTGAATAAGTAATAACTTCCGTGAATGAGGGTTAGGGACAAGGTGCGTGTGTGTGTAGGGGGGGGGCAAAACTTTCATGCATCAAGGTCATAGTCAGGACTTAATTTTGGGGGAGGTTCAAAAATTTTTACAGCATGTATTGATACAATCACAGCATGCAAGGCCGTAGCCAAGTCCCATTAAAAATTTAGTTTCGGGGGGACCGGTCCCTAAGATTCACCCCCAGGATATGGGCACGCCATGCATACTTAATTGAGTTTGAAACCCTGCATCTGAAGGGGCCTTGCGTATACTACGAACTTGACCCTTCTATGAATTTGACACCATCTACGTACATCCCTAATCACATATTACAAAAATTTAACTTGGCAGAAAGGTGCAAATTTTAAATTTGCAATAATCAACACTCAAGATGTATGATATCGGGTGTTATGACCATACATTGGTGGTGAAAATGTTAATACTAAATGGGAAAAAAAATATCCTATAAACGGCATATTACTTTTAGGCTTATTTTAGCAGGAACGCTCGCAAATTCCGGTGAACTAGCAAACATGGTTAAATTGTCAACAGCCTCAATCAAAGGTTTGATCGCTGTAGCAGTATTGGCCCTATTTTCATCCGATGGGTTATGATCTAACATCTAGAAGAAAAAAAGATGCGAGATTACAAATATAAACATTTTCATATTGAATCGTAATAACAATGGAAACAAGAAATAAACCCTAGGAACATTTTATTGGAGAAAATAAGTTAAAATAGGTAAATAATTTACGCCAAAAATAGTGTACTAACTTTTATTTCTTTCACCAAATTGGCAGTAGCATTGGCAACATCCTTTGCAGATTGGACGAAATGTCGTTTGGCAACAGGGTTCGAGGTTTTAGAAGAAGCAACTCTACATGAATTGCATAAAGCTGACGTATGTTTTGCAATGACAGTAGCAGCAGCTAAAATCTTTTGGAACAAATAATATACATAATGTTTACAATTGTATGAAATATTGTCAAAGAATTTTATACACACACTGTAGAACCTCTACAATCTAAATTAGAACAAAGCCTCGTAGGGGAAGTAAAAAAGTGTTCCTGTTTTTTTTTTAATAAGGAGTAGGAATACAACATTAACATTATTCCTGATGAAGCACTGCTACTGATGACACATCCGAAAGGTTGGGTGATCTCCTTCATTTGCTATTTTACTGGTGTTTAACCTTTCGTAGGTAAATTTCTTAACCTGGTGCTTCGTATTCTATTTAAAACTGCCGATAACTGAAAATGCACCGATCTAGAGGTCATGCACCAAATATGGTAATTAACAGTACATTTTTATAAAGGTAAAAATTTAATAAGAAGGTTAAATTTACATATAAAAACATAATTTTAAAGGAATGCTATTTTAAAAACAGTTTCTTGATTTTTAATACAAAATTATTTGTTTAAAACATCTCATAAAGGTTTGAAATGTAACTTGACATAATTTAAATTGTCGTTACTCTGCAGCTCTATCACAATATCAGTTTATACTGAATCATATTTTGCTTCCAATTCTAGACACGTTAAGTCCTCGGGGGAAAAAAAAAATGATTGCTACAAAAATGGACATTGGTTAAAGTTTTATAGTGCAAGGGCCATTTTGCACCAAATAAGGAGAAGTTGTATACATACGAGAAGATCCTGATTAACAGAGGGTCGAATAATTAATAGAGATTCTAGCGTGCACATGATTACATACAATGGTACTTCCTTCACAAGGGACACCCCACAGGATCTGACATTCTGTCCCTTCTTTGGAGATACATGTGTTCCTATTCAAAGGGACTGGGAACCAGAAGAACCGTCCTTAAACAGAGGTGTCCCTTATGGGGGGGATATATACAATTTACAAACTAATAAAAACAGTTTAAAAAGTTTTGAATTGAATACCTGTTGTTGATTGCTACCACGATTCGTTAACTGATGACATGCATTTTGAATAGCTTGATTGGCCCGTGCGAACTGAGCCACATCAACCAAACCCTGTCTACCTGCGACACTCGACGGATCAGACACGCCAACTAGATATGCAGCCTAAAAACGAAACATTTGTTTACATTTCTGTAACATACGCATGCCTAAAACAGATGGCCATTACATTACTATAATAAAAATTTAAAATTAAAAATAAAGGCAAAACTTGCATTGTACGGAGAGAAAAAAATCACACAAATTAACAGATGCAGTAACATTATGGTTGATTACTTTAGGGAAATAGAATGTGCCAAAAGTAAACGATACCTGTCCAGCAGCTTCAATAAGCCCACATATGGCATTGGCAGCTTCGTTAACTGAATCTCCAAACATTTCATGTTCACTTTTTTTAGCGTGATTGGTAATGCCAGTCATACCATCTCCAAGATTCTGATTTAAAAACAAAAAACCCATAGTGTTACTATTAAAACGTTTAAGTGTACATATCAGTTACAAAAACAATATAAATGATCATGTTTCATTAAATAATAATAAAATGCATTTAGAAAGTATTGCCACTATTTTCGTATATACGGCAAGGAAGTTCATTTAAAGTTGCTCAAATATCGGCACCATTCTCAGCAGTGAAAAAAGCAAGGTTTACAACTGTCGCGAGACAATATATTATAATTCTGTTATTTAAAAAGTTTTTTTTTAATTGCACAAGGAAAGCAGACACCATATTGTAATGGGGACTACATTTTTCACAAAGAATTAAAACCTCTTTAGGCCTAGGGAACTAACTCTCAGACTATGGTGAGCAGTTAATCGGCAATCATTTTTTTTGATACCATTAGGATTCGAATCTGGGTTAATGGCACTCAAGGCAAACATGTTACCTTACTGCAGGGGCCTAAAAATTATAACCGATTAAATTATTTTAAATTAGGCTTTTCTATGTTTCACCTGATATATATTGGGGTAGTGGTTCACAAACTGTGCAAAATTATACATTTTGCAGCCACTTACTTCTAATATACTTGAAAAAGAAGTGAATATATTTTTAAATTTGAATACTAAAAGTGTCACACACACACACACACACATATATATATATATATATATATAATTTGAAAAAAATTGTATTAGCTAAGACATTTACTATAATATAAATTATACAGTTTATTACTATATGCTTTTTATGATGCTCACAGCAGCTAATATAAAACTAATATTGTTAGACTATTATACAAATAATAAATATAAGTAAATTATTGAAGTATTTTTATTATGTTTCAATATTTTCATTTCCACTTTTTTTCCATGTCTATTATTGTAAAATAAAAAATATTTGAATGAATTAATATATATATGCCTTAATATATTGTGCGTAATATACAATTCATGAAAAATAATTTCAAATCATTATAACATTTTTATATTTAAAAAAGTTTTTGCTATTCACAGTTTGAGAACCACTCTGTATTTATATGTTTCATTGTAGACCTTAATGTCTGATATTCGAATGTTTCCATTGTCATACATTTTAAATTTCTTGCATCTTAAAATTAGAGAATGGGTTATAAGAAGGCAACATAGACCCTCCCCAGATTAAAAATTATGATCTGATCCTATGAGCAAACTTGGATATATCCAATCAACTTTATTAAGCTTTCCATACATTTTATCATCGGATAAAATTTAAATAGAGGTGTTAACCAAGGAAATTCACCTACCCTAGATTTTTCAGTAACAGAATCTAAGCAGTCATAATAACTAGAGTCGTTGATGGGCTCATTGGGACTATCTAACAAAGGCTTCATGCTCTAAAAACAAAAAATACAATACAATATTTCAAATGTGCACAAATTAGGTTCAACGCAGCAAAAATATTCAAGGGATACAAAATTGTAATAGTGAGTCGATAAAAAGCGCAAACCTGAATATTCCTGATAGCATTGTCACACTCTTTCTGACCAGGAGCAGCTGATGTGCAAACATCGATTAGGTTATTTATGCTTTCAGTGACAGCTCTAAAAGTAACAATATATAAAACTGAATTACTACATCTGTCAAAAAAAACCCTCCAATACCCGAAGCTTTATTGGGTCGAAAGAGTTTAATCCATTTATAATGTTGCATTATAAGCTATGGGCCAGTTGGCTTTCGTTGCTTCACATGCCAAGGCTCTGCAATGGCCCACCCAGCATAGATATATAAATTATACATTTTACATTATAAAGCTGTTCTGCAGATCATCTGGAATGATACTTATGGCTTTACGTGACCTCTAAACAATGACCCATTTAAATAACCCAGCCCATTGGGAATCAAACCAAATCCAACAAGTTTAAAGGTCTCTCCTATCTCCAGATGCACAACAACCAACTGAGATACTGGCCCAGTTGGTAGAGAGGAGACAGGTTCTATATTTCATATTATCAATGAACAAAGTGAATTTAAAATAAACTCTTGATTCAGCATATAATATGTAAATAAAGACTAAGTAAAAAAATACATTATAATCAATTTTACTATCATTTTTTAAGGCACGTTGGCAACTGCCTGAGTGATGACTGGTCACTCAAACATACAAGCCACACTATTTGTTATATTATTATTATTTATTGCACCCCTCCCCACAAATGTTTGGTCTGCACGGTAATTTAAAACCTGATAATCTGCACCATGGCTTGAAATCTAGTAATCTACACATGTCCTTATAATCAACACGTTTAAAAAAAAATTACAACTATTATATATTTAATCTAATAGGAAAGGTAATTATAAATTACCTTGCAGCAAGTGTCAACTGATTTTTCGCGTTTGGCGCACTTGGATCTGCTGCTACCGACTTGGCAGTGACAAGCAGCTTGCTGGAAACCATAGAAACGTTCTTTAAGCTAACAACCATCGAACCGCGTACCTTACTATCCTAAAATAGAGAAACCTTTAATGCCCAAATTCACAGAAACGCAAAGAGGACATAGAAAAAAAAATAATACCAATAGCCAGGAATTTAATATTTCCATGTTCTTACTTTCGTATGTCCGATGATATCAACACCAGATTCCAGCAATTCATTGAAGGCTTTGCCGAACTTTTTCGATGAAGTCGCAAGTTGTGAAGCTGATCCTTTGGATGAGGCTACAACATCTGTTGCCGCAACATTCAGGTTTGCTGCAGTGCTATTCAAATTACTCTGCAACTCGCTGTATGTTTTATTCGAGCATGGGAACTAAAACAAATAAATAATAACATATAATTAAACAGCAATTAATTGATACAGTTGGCCTCAGTTAAATATTGGCGGTTTCAGCAAAAGTATTACTCAGTTACCTGGGGAAACTCAATCATTAATGTACTGTTGGTCGCCAGCAAAACTGTTATTCAAAGCATACCGATTATTTTGCAGGGGAGTTAGAAAGGCTCTGCAATGGGTAACATGAGAAAAGAAAACGTGGTTGCTATACTTTACGAAGGCCCCAGGATCACTTCCCTTGCCCTATTTTGGTTAGTCAACTATTCCAAGTTAAACTAGTCTAACAACTTCTGGGGAACTTCTCCTCATCGGCTAACTGTATGCAGAAAGTTCATTGGGGTGGGGGGGGGATTTTGATTCTCCATTAAACCTCCTGCGTACAGTAGTAAAGCAAATTCACAGGCACATATGTACATAAATCATTGACATAACTGAGGTGGGGGCGGGCGGGCTAGGGTTGTCAGCCTCCTAGAGAAACAAAAATTATGAATAAAAGTTATTTACCAAACATTAGGATAAAACTAGTGCTCCCCCCACAAAGACCCCAAGGCTAGCTGTGGTAATGACTGAAATGCCCTAGCACGGATTGAGCATACAACACAAAATAGTATTAGAAACGATAATACTATGCACAAAAGTTGTGCACACTTATGCATTTTTTTAACGAAGAAAATTGTAGACTAATACACCTGCCTTATTATTATTTATGTTGAAAATCTGATTCCCCATTAAACCTCCTGCACACAGTAGTAAAGCAAATTCACAGGCACATATGTACACAAATCATTGACATAACTGAGGTGGGGGCGGGCGGGCTAGGGTTGTCAGCCTCCTAGAGAAACAAAAATTATGAATAAAAGTTATTTACCAAACATTAGGATAAAAATTAGTACCCCCCCCCACAAAGACCCCAAGGCTAGCTGTGGCAATGACTGAACTGTCCTAGCACTGATTGAGCATAAAACACAAAATAGTATTAGAAACGGATAATACTATGCACAAAAAGTTGTGCACACTTATGCATTTTTTTTTTAACGCAAAGAAAAATTGTAGACTAATACACCTGCCTTATTATTTATGTTGAAAAAATCTTTGTCAAAGTACGTTTAGTCAAGGATCTAGCTGAACATTTATCTAACTCGTTTTCCATTGCATAAAGCAAATTATAGTTCGAGGGAGGACGTTTGTGACGAAGAATTTTACTTTGCACACCGTTTTTACTTATTTAAGCATTGGTTTTTATGTTGAGATTGTCTAGTCTTTATTTGATTATCCGGGGGCAACCAGTGAAGATAATTTATTAAGGCGAGATATTCAATTATCCACGAGCTAGTTAAATGGGACTAACTGCAATATGAATTTTCTAAGTAGCCGAACTATTCAAAAAAGTACATACATCATCTCTATTAAGGACTTGACTTGCATCAGCAATCCCTCGTATTGTGACATCGACATCCTTTTGTCCAGGCAAACAGTTGACACAATTATTTAAAGCCGTAGATACAGATTTTGCAACCTAGAAAAAACACAATTTTACTTTTAAAATGGATCAACTCTAAACTTCCAATTTATGATTAAAAATGTTATCAAATTTAAACAAAATACCTGGGATAACCGTTGTTGAATATCAGGATTGCTGGGATTGTTCATGGCACGGCGGGATTCTTGTATCAACAAAGCAGATTTGTCCAACACCTCCTTTGCATTATCAATGATCTTCAGTTGAATATCCTGGTCGTTACTAGTTGCAACAACACCTCGTACAGCTTTTGTAAGTATTTTGAGAGCATTACCAGTGTCACGTGCTGCAATACCCGTATAGTTTTCGTTACCCTGCAATGGAAACATATTTGAAGCTTAATCCTCATCTTTTCATAGCAAGAAGAAGTAGTACCATCTTTCGCTTTCAATTATAGATAACATATTATAATACAATAACAAAAACTTTAAACTGTTATATGATTTAGCATGGTTAATCTAATGGATGTACTGATATAAAATCGTAACAAACCATGGTTGAGGTTGAAATAGAGCAGTTATGCAAATTCAGGAGAACCTCCACATATCAAACTTTTTGTAAATCCCCACGGCCATTACACAGAACAAATGCGTATGTAACTCGAACAAATTTCTACACACATTATTTTTGAAACAAATCCGCATTTTTTGTTCAACACATTATGGGTTTCAATTTGTCAAAAACGTCCCTGGCAATGTATTTCATGGATTTATTAGTAAGTGTGGATACTTCCATGACGAATCAACATCGAAATTTTTTTGCATAGCAAAACATTGGAAAGTTTATCATACAAATATAAATGCATATGAATACTGCACAAAAGTATGTTTGGTGCATTTTTTTTCTCCCATTACTACTTGTTTGAATTAATTATGTACATGTTTTATATAATGTGCTTTATATTCATTTACTTATGAAGAAATAGTGCACAGATTAGGAAATGTTTCTCTAAATGTAATATGCTACACAATACATATGTATAAAAAATATTGTTTCCCCATATCAAAATGCTTTTCGCATGGAACAGGTAACTTCAGTGCATGAAGGTTCTACTGCATATTTTTTATCTGCATCAGACAGAGAGTAGGTAGCTCATAAGAACAACCATAACATACATAAATATAAAAAACAAAAAACAATTTAATTAAAAAGGCTCATTAGAAATTTAAATTTGCTCAAATGATAAATAAAATTATTTCATTAAGCTTCACAATTATTTTAAAATTCAAATCTAGAATTGGTGAAACATTTTAAAGTGTTATTAAATTTTTTTATTTCTTCTGTCTAAACAGTTTCTAATTATTTTATTAATTAGTTACTTTAATTGGTATTTCTTACTTGAGAAGCAGCGGTCAGCAACTGAGCCATAGACGACCCAACGACCTTTGATATGGCGCCTAGCTGCAACGCAGAGTTTTCCATCTATTAAGTTAAAAAAAACTGCATCAGACAAAATTTAAATAAAGAAAATTTGCGAGGAGTCAGTATGTAATGAATACAAAAATGAAAAAGTAAGTAAGAAAAATAAAGTAACTTGAAAGGAATACAAAGCAAAAAAGAAAAAGGTACGAAAATTGCTTTTATGTCTTAAGAACAACTCGTTAATTTCAAAAAACAAATCACTGGGCGAATAACGAAGAACTTAAAGTACGGTAAACAAAACTGCATACAACCCTCAATCATAAAACAATGTCAATTTTCTTCATCATTAGGGCGATGTAAGATAAATTTTTCGGAAAATCTTCTTCCTATCTGTTTTTTACCTTTCAAATTTGGATGAGAAATAAATTCTATTGACTATTTTTTTTTACCAGGTGCAAGGATAAAACTCTTAAGGCAGTGTTTCTTAAACTTTGGTTGCTCACGGACCACGATAAGCTAAGAAGTTTATATAAGAAGTAATATTTACGATAAATTGCTTAAATCTCACCCAAACCTAAATTCTAGCCGCACTGGCTAGTTCAATTTTTTCCTTCTGAAATTTGGCGAAGATCCTGTGGAGCACTTGATAAGCCGCTGCAGACCACACTTTCAGAAACACTGTCTTAAGGTCGAAAGAACAAACCTTCCGGATTAAAAGTGAGCAGTTAGTTGGAAATTTGTTGGTTGCATTTTTATAGAACAAGGACAACGAGGATCATTCTGTGCCAAATGAGGCGAGACCCTACATACGATAGGACTCTTCTTTTTGGCACTGTTTGGAGTCTCACCTGAGTTAATGGCATGCTAGGCATTATTGCTTCATGACCAGAGGGCTTTTCCATTAACTATAAACATTTTAACGAAGCTCGAAAGGTTTAAAAATTATCATTCCATGTTAAGAATGTAAATTCAATGCAACACAAAACAGAGTGTGTTGAAGCTAATAATAATGCCATTATGAAGTAAAGTTCCAACGTTAACCAGGAAAGCATACGGAAACGTTTTAGAAAACGCTGGTCTTCAGCAGATCCATGAGGAACAGTATCGTTTATCTGAAATGTCTGTCCTTAATACCCCAAAACTACACATCATAAAGTTGTTGAGTCGAATACTTTATACGTTGAGTCGAATACTTTATACATCTTAATGTTCTAACGAAATTACCGTTTCTCCAGGAAGTGGTCTTAGTTCAAAGCGTTCGGCAGCTTTCCTGAATGCAAGAAGTTCTTTATCGAGGCTCCTGATAAGGTCTAATGCGTTTTCCAACTCTAAACTGCCACATGCTTCTTGTGCCTGAGAAAAGTAATTCAGGAATTAAAAAATGAAAAATAATTAAATAGCAGTTTTTAGAACATGATTGTTGTGATTAAATATTAAAAAAATTGCACAAACCCTGAACAAAGCTGATCTCAAGTCAGCTAAGGCATTGTTCATTTGTGTCGCAGAGTTGCTAAGCTGCAGGGCAATAGATTGATCGCTAATAGTAGGAAGACAAGCTCTGGATGAGCTAACCATCTTATTGGACGCCTGCAAAGTATGTACAGGTTAGAAAAATTTTAAAACTGGTCTACCGATTTTTAAAAAAGAAATGCTAAGAGCATCTGAAAGAGCTTTCACACTGTCAAAGGGAGCTTTTGGAACAATTAAGCGAATCAAATTCGGTCAATCCGAAATTGAAGGTACCTTAAAACGTAGTTTGAATTACCCAAGCTAAAATATATTAAGTTATTTCAACACATTCTGCCTTCACTTGACAAAGGGAGCAGTTGGCTCTCGAAACATTGTGTTTCAAAGCTTACGTCAGTGTTGAAATAACTGTTGTTACACAATCTGCTGGTGAAACTTTGTACTGTTTTGTTACACTATGCATAAATTTATTTCTGATATTCCAATGGTATATTTATTCAAGCTAGTACAATTTTTGACTCGTATAGGTCTAATGAGAAAAGATTTACCTGTATACCCACATAGGATTCGAACTACTAATCATTGGGTTCATTTCGCAACGCTTCGATGGGCTAGGCTAATACGTGCAGCAATGTTTGGAACCTTTCTCGCAATTACGCTTATCAAACTCCTGAACTTTGATTTGAAGAAGGGAGGTTCCGGTTTCACAGAAATGAATTTCTAACTTTTAATTAGGGAGAGCCCCCCCCCCTTGAAAGATATGTGAGAGAAGTTCCCTGCATTGCTGCACTTACAGGTGAAGTACCTAATAGCGATCTCACCGATTTGCCTAAGACTTACAAGGAAAGTACAGACTAATGTCCAAAGTATAACCATGCCAGTTTTTCATTCGTCGATGCAAAGTTATTGATATTTTAATTCGACATGAAATCGTTACTTTTCTACTATTAGCAATCGAAGTAACACCCAGAAAACTTCATAGTCAAAGGCGCACATATATAGTTACCAGAGTTAACGTTGCTTTAACTGCCAGCAATTGAAAAATCATTGTTTCACATTAACTTAAAATAGTAATAACTTCATGTCGCAGAATATACAAATTGAAATATTGCACGGTTACATTTGAGACATTGGTTTGACTTTATTTTGCAAATTTCAATCAAATCGATAAGATTGCTATTAGGTACTTCCGTTGTCTTTGATAGCATTGGGACATAAATCCAACGATTGTTGGTTTGAGTCTAGCTTAAGCGTGTGGAGTGTTTTTTCTCTTTACATTCTTATTGGTTAAAACGATCCTCACTTGAATAAGGAGATGTTGATTGTCCAGACATATATTTCCAGTTATTAATACTTCGATGTTTTCAAACGTACACACTGAAAATATTTTGAGTCATTCAATTTTTTAAAAATTAATATCATATTGTTAGTCAACAAAACAGAAAAATGATTTTTTATATAATTTTGGTCAAAAATAGGTCATATCAGAAACCGATTAAAAATAAAATGCCATCAAAAATTAAGTCAATACTTTGTGTTATTTATTGAAATTTTTACCTTTTCAAAATAAATTTATTAGTTATCTGCAAGAAAAAGATTAAATATTAGTAAAATAGAAAAAGTAACACATCCAGGCTTTTGGAAGCATCAACGGCAGTCCGCCACTCCTGACGAATGGAGTCCAGATAATGTGTCCGAAAGCTTGGATGTCCTACTTTACCAGTGCTTAACTTTACTAAGCAACACCTTCCCTTAGTGGTTCGTGTTTTATTTCAAGTGTATTAGTTTTATTATGCCCACCTGTAGCATCAGTTCACAGGCACTGATCAAAGCCATTTGTGAAGCAGGGTCATCAACATCTAGTATCGTCCCTTTAACACCTTGAACAACTTTTGGAATAACTTCAGCGACTTCCTGAAAATAAAAACGACTTTAATATCTTTAGATACCTTTTACCAACCATTTTAAAGTTTTACATAACCCTTTTTCATAAGATATTTTATTTCGGAAAACACAGTATCGTATCAAGGTCTCCCATCTGTGCTGATCAATAAAATTTTTGATTATACATTCATAATGGTTCTACATTATCTCCTGACAGTTCAACAGCACAAACATGGTCGACAGCAACCTCCTGTCTCGACCATGTTACTCTGAAAGAATACTTTATGATTTTTTTGCTTAGTGAGGAACCTACCTATAGTTTCATTCACGAAAAGTAGTCCGATGGTACCGTTAGAATAAACATGAACTAATGTAACAAATGGCTTAGCCGATTATAGCAGCGAGGAGGGCATTATTTCAGAACCGGTTTTTAGCGAACGTTTATCTGTGCCAAAAACCAGTTCTGAAATGACGTCCTCCCCTCTGCTGTAATCGGCTAGGCCGTTTGTGATGTCAGCTTCCGTTATTTCTAACGGTACCATTGGACTACTTTTCGTGAACGAACTATATATGAATAATAAATATCTATATGTCACTGTTGTTTCAATTTTTATGGTGCAAGGGTATCTGTGCCGAACAAGTTGAGGCAGTATACACAGTTCAATTACAAGTTATGGTGATCGTTAAGTTCCTTCCATCACAATCTTTTGTGAATTCTTAGTCGCGAAACCCTTTTCCACGCAAGCACTGTGTAATAACTCAAGTCCAAAAATCACATTTATGTAATCACTAAATATGATTTCAGTTACCTGATTTTGTACTTTTCAATATTGTTCTCATTGAGTGGCATGCAACTTGCATGACATTGTTTTTAACGAGTTCAATATGACTTTATCAAGATCAAAATTTGCCCCTTTTTATGATGACCAAGATCTTTTCATAGTAGTTTAAGTAGCTTTTTAAGGTGTTCTAATGCATGTAACTTGATTTGCGAGGCAAGTAAATCAGTTTATTGAAGTTCAAACTTTAATTCAATATACTTTTGAAGTGATTTTAAAAGGCCTCTAAACATCATGATCTAAAATGCTTACCCTACAGTGATCCAGTAATTCTTCTTGAGTGTGAGGATTTTGATTTTTTGCTCGTGCTCCCTGAGCGGCAGCAATGTTTTGAGTCGACATAGCTGCTGTATGTTTCGCAGCATGCTAAAAAAAAAAATGATGGAAGAAAAATGTAATTTTACATTTTAAAATCATAGAACTTAAATGCGAAACAAGTTGAAACACGCACATCAAAGGCATTCAATCTTTAGACAAGTTTCCTGTTTCTTGAATACACCACCTTCATAAATCATGCATGAACAAGCTTACTGCAAATTAAACCCAGCCGAGTAAACTGGGTAAGCAAATCAAGAAAGTAGTTGTGGTTGCAACCTATGGATTGTCATTGAGTTACAACCATAGAGGCATTGCGGAAACGAAAAGCAAAAGTTAACTTTTAACCTTTTTGCAATATCACAAGTGCTTTTATAATGATACATACTTCTAATCGGCGAATGAGCTTCCTCTTCAAAGCATTGTTTGCTGCTGCATTTGTTGCATTTCTTAAATCTTCAGCTGCTCTTTGTAATGCAGCTTGTGATTCAATATCATGGGGGTTACTAGCACAACCCTGTATTAAAGAAAAAAGAAATGGCTAAAGCACACAAGCACATGGTTTTAAATAGTTTTTCTTCACACAGGCTCTAGTAATGGGAGAGGAAAGCAAAAATCATAGCGTACCGAACAAGGTGCTTCAGATTAAAGTAACAAATATAAAATAGAGTAGAACCTGTATTTAGAGTCCCGAGGGAATGATTCAAAAGAGAAAGAGTTTTTGCAATATATGGATGTTTCTATACACACTGTGCACAATATGTATAAAATTTAGGTTGGAAATACATAAATTTTGACATACGCAGGTTCTACTATATGTCAATTTTCACTCGATTTTTTTATACAGGTCAATAACTTGCAAGCGTGTTTGAATTTTGTGGTTCAACGATAGTCAAAGTCATACACTATGATCCCGTGTGAAGAGATTGAAACCTTTGTTACGTACAAAATCAAACTCCACAGTCTAAGTTTTGATTCAACTGAAAAACGGCATGGGTTGCATGCCACCACCAGGAATCAAGCTTGGGATTTCACTGCGATAGAGAATACAGTTGCCACTACATCAGCCCAGGGTTACAATTTTTGCATATTAATTTTTTCACGTTCACAGTCGATTACAAAAATGTTTGCATTTTACTGTGCGAAGACAACCAAGATCATATTACACAAAGACTTACAGTTTTCCAAACCGTCTAGCAAATCAAACTCTGTATTGTAGATCATTTAGGCAGGGGGGGAAAAAAAGGCAAGCATAGGGTACTCCTACCGAAATCACACAAACCAGGATTATTCCTGCAGCAACAAAAAGTGATGCCATTACATCACTGCAGGACTCCATGTTCATAAGTGCTACAGCACAGTACTAAATATCCCTAAGATTCCTTATGTTTATTACTGTATCAACTAAGTTGTTATCCCCGTGTTTTAGGGTGCAAAACGAAGTTAGGACTTATTGCACTAGAACTGGCAGTTTTCAAGGGTCTCAAACCCCAAAATATGTAGAGGCCCTAGAATTCTAGGCTGATGCGTCAGTTGCCATTTTGTTGTACATTTTCAGTTTCATAACACAACGTTTATCATTGGAAAATTAATAATCTATTTTCTTCTTCTTACAGGATCTATTGTAAATCTAAACATTCTATGTTTATTCCTCGAATGATTAGAACAATTCCCAGTGGAACACCCACCCATTTTACCCTATTTTATTAAAAATAACGCACTTGTAAATCACTCAACTTTAACGCAGCAGTGAATGGGATCACGTGATACAATGACAACAAAATGGCGGATATGCCAGTTCCCCTTTTTTAGAAGCCTTAAAAATATGGGTTGATAAAAAGAACTGCTTGCTTAAGTTTTACAGTACAAGGACAGCAAAGGTTATATGCTGAGCCAGGACCTACACTCAGGGTTCCCACTCATCGCTGCGAAAAAAAATTCCCTGGCTTTTCGGACAAAACTCCCTGACTAATCACAAATAAAACTTTGAATTGAACTTTAGTTTTGGGAAAAACAGCATCATGTTTGAGCAGAATTTAGCTATTCAGAACAGGCTATAAAGGTTTTCCCTAACCTTTCAAGGTTTGACCAAAAAATTTCATTTTTCGCCTAACTTCTTTTAAAGACAATTTAAAATTCCCTAATAATTCCAGATTACATTGGATCCCTGCAGTTTTCAGAAGAATCTGTATCTCTTAAGCTCTAGGGAACCAAGTTCTGGACTGTGGAGAGCAGATAGTCGGTAAGCATTTTTGCATTGGTAAAAAAGAAAACAAGAACTTGGTGACATTGGGATTTCAAACTATATTTTCTGCACAGTAGATAAAAACATTATCTGTAAGCCATCATATGGCAAATCATAGTTCATTGCTTAAATTTTAAGACATCACACACCACATATAAATTTTCTCTAAGGGTTTCTGTTCTCAAAATGTGGCATTACCTTGGCAGCTTCAACCATTTTGGCAGTGGCATCTGCAAGCATTTTGGCAGCAGCCAAAAGGCGTTTCTGAATGTCAGAATCGGATTGTGATTCAGCTTCTCCCTTGATGGCTTGAATCAATGTTGCAGTCGCCTAAAACAACGAGATTGTATAAGACAGAGATACACCAGCACAACGTGATGCACAAAAGTAATGTAAACCAAGATCAAAGAGTGACAAACCGTGGCCAGAATTTTTGCTTGCCGAACCATTTCTCCGGCATCACCACTGCTACTAAACAATTTATCTGTTGCATCCAAGATAGTATCAACAGCACCATCATGGTCTGATGCTTGTGCCCTGTACTTAGGTATCATACGAATATGATTTAGAAGCTCGGTCAGTGCATCTTCAACTTGCCCGCTGGCATTTCCCATATCATTCAACAGGTTTTCATCCCTCGTTGCGGCCTGTAATGAAAATTTAATGCACATTACGGAAACCTCTCGTGCTTTTACGAATTGAAGTAAATCACAAAAAAAGTATAAACATATAATTAATGTTTTAATTCAGCATTTATATAATGTAAATCTACGTACATTGCATGCCTTGGATATACCATCTACAGCTCTTTGAACCTCTTTTGCTGCTTCAATGAGTTGTTGTTGACAAGTTGGGTTGTTAATCGTTGGTGCAACAACCTAGAGGAAAGAAATTAACGTTCAGAAGCTATTTTTTTTCTTCACCTCTTACAACCTACATGGTTTTCTTGAAAGTGATAATTCATAATGAAATTGCAAGAGTTAAATACAGTTTATCACGCCCATGTAAGTAATAGAACAGACTACAAAATAAAAGTAGATTAAAAAAAAATGGCAAAGCGCATGACAACAAAAGTATACCAGGCACTTTAACAAACCTTTTTAATTGCATGAAAAAAAAATCATTCATCGATTAACGTCTTTAAGTATACAATAGTTCCCATCAACTAACCATTTCCCATTCTCTTATTCTTTCTTATTATTGTTCTTATGCCGTAAATACAGGATATGTACACTTTCTTGATACTTCACTTAATAAAGAGAACATTAGTTCTCGATACATTGTGGATCCTTAGGCAGTCGGTAAGCTTTATCTTTTCCTGTCTTTACTTTCTTCTATCTTTCTCTTATTTTCTTTACTTGTCTATTTTTCCTTTATTCTTAATTTTAATCTCTTACTCTAGTTTTTTTTTATTTTGCAAACTCCCATCTTTAACTTCATATTACCTTTTCCTCTTACTTGGTTATTTTCTTCATTTGTTGCTTTCTGACAAAAATTGTACTAGTTATTGTATCACACATTTGACCAATTACTTTAATGTGTATTTTTTCCTTAAAAGAAAAAAGGATACTTGCCTTGGCACAAGCAACGAGCTGCGATGTTGCCAAAGCACACTGGGTGGCAAGGTTGATCACCCTATTTTGCATATTCTGATCGTCACATTTACTAGCGACATTCTTAGACATCAACACCAAGTTGGCAGTAGCAGTAGCAACTCTCTTGGCGAGCTGCAGCAAGATGTCCTGGAAAATTCACCAACACAAAATTTAGATTTTCTTTCCACCACTAATGAAAATCAAGCATTTTGCAGTACCATGATCCTTACAACCACCACTATTTTTTAGGTCTTATATCTATGGGCAAAATTATTGCAATGAACGGATCCCTTCTCATTAGCTGAAATTCACCAAAAAATTAAGTATTTTGACAGAGTGTCTACTCAAATTCTGTTTCAAACTTCCTTGACTTTTCCAGGTTTTCCAGACCAAATCTTAATTTTCAGTCACTAATTATAGTAAACAACACACAATGCATTAACATTTAGGTAATCAAAACCATTAAAAAAAAAAAAAAGAAGTTAATAACTTAATTACAGTGAATTTACAAATACAAAAGCTATTAAAAATGCATTTCTTTACACTAAAAACTTGCATTAATTAAATATTTACAACATTTTCATTCGGCCCTTTACGAGATCGTAATCAAAAGGTTTAGCTATATAATTGCATAGTTGGTGTTTCCTCTTCTATTCCATTTAAAGTGTGCATGACTCTATATAAGGGGAAAGAAGATCAGTATGATCAAAATCCCTTACAGATTAAATAATTTAGCTAAAAACACTTTTTGTTTTTCAAGTTTTAGTTACATATTTGGCAAACATTTTCTTCTGAAAAATATATGGGCTTAATAATTTTATATAAATTATATTAGTTTTGGTGCAAAATGGCAACTTTTGGAAGAAGTTTAGTCAAAAGTACAAGTTTTTCAAATTTTTCAGTAGGCAATGTGGTACAAAAAGCACAGTTTAGGAAAGTTATTTTAATAAGCTATTTATTATAACAATGAATTTCAAATTTCCCTGACTTGGGCCTTTATACTTAAAATTTTCATGACTCTTCCAGTAAGGAAAAACTTTCCTGACTTTTGTAGGTTTTCCAGATGCGTAAACACCGTGTTTTGAATAGAATTATGTTTTGAACGTAATTCCACTACCCTTACTAATTATCAACAAAAGAACAATTCAATTTATGAAGCAAGAGTCATACATTAAAGTAAAATCAGGCATCATTAGCATCCATTATTTCGTTATATCCATCTGGACATTTTTTTAAATCATGGTACCTTCAATTATTTCACTATTATGATACCCACACACACAAACACACAGGGTGTCCCAGAATGACTGTACAACCCTTAATATAGTGCTTTTCAATGAAAAAAGCTCGTTTATATATCATTTTATAGATTTCTGAATGTGCTATCTTTCTATATCATAAATAATCCCATAAAAATATGAACAGTGTGTTAAAATATACAAAGCACTTTTTCTCTTTTATTTCAAATTGCATCCCACATGTTTTTTACATAAGAAAAAAGCTTATCTAATTACGGTTCTAACAAGACTAAAGTGGATTTTCTGAGGTGAATAGAACTGGAGATGTATTCCAAATTGAAGTTTAACATATGCTTCAAATTACTTGAGGACTACTAACAATTAACATTATTAAGTTAACTAACATTAAGTTAATTAACATTATTAAGTATTATGGCTGTTGCTACTAAAAAATTATTTCCTTCAGAAGTCAAGAATATATACAAGAAAGAAAAGGTGCATAGTTTCATACTCTGTCAATGGCAACATGCTCAGGTGAGGGCACTACACTATGATTTATGGCATTAACGATACCGAAAAGGATATTTTGCTAATACAACTGGACTGATATTAAATTTTGGTATTTACGGAAATGTTTAGGGTAAACAAAATTACTTTTGTTTTGCATTTATTTTTTTAAATTTGTCTTCTAATTAGTAACCTTTCACGGAAATTTATTTTTTTCACCTGGAGAAGTTACACAATTCCACACATTTTTTAAACTTCGACTCCTCATATCTCTAGTTTTGTTCTCCGTAGAAAATCAGTTTTGGTATCGTTAGAGCCATAAATCATAGTGTGGTGCCTGCGCCTCAGCATGTTGCCACCAACAAAATATGAAATTGTGACACCTTTTCCTGTATTCTTGACTTTTCAAAGAAACACAATTTTTTGGTGGCAACATCCACAATACTTAATGTAATTGTTAGTAGTTACGAAGTGATTTAATGCATATGTTAAACTTCAACTCACAATGTATCTCCAGTTCTATTCACCTTGGGAAATCCATTTTGGTCTTGTCGGAACCACAATAAGATAAGCTTTTGCTCTCACACAAAAAAATATCGAGGTGCAATTTGAAATAGAAAAGGCGTATTTGGCATTTTTAACACATTGTCCATATTTCTACGGGATTATTCCAGACATAGAAAGATAGCACATTCAGAAATCTATAAAGTGAGATATAAACAAACTTTCCAACATTGTAAAGAACTAGAGTTACTCTGTGCATAAAAATAGATATTACATTGTCACACACAGGCAAAGCCCCTTTGCAGGACCCCACATCCTCTTGGCTTCAGGTAAGCTTGTGTGTGCCATCTAAAATCATAGTTTAAATCGAACTGTCCGTTTTTTCCATATGCACTATTACTCTGCCGGTTTCAAGTCAAGTTTAAGTGAACTGTTCTTTTCTCCACCCAAGGGAAGACTGAGAGCAATCTGGACTGAACAGTTCAGGGTTCACACACTATCCATTTTCATAGAAAGCTAGTGACAACCCACGTTTTTACTTTTATCAAATACACTATTTTTTTTTCTGTAAGCATGATTTTAAATATCAGGCAAAACCAAAAATGCATTAGGACCTTTAACTTTACTACTATGGAATAATATTTACACAATTTTATTATCCTACGAATGCACATTTTCAAATTCTCAAGAGCGGTGTGTGGTTTTATCCAACTTAAATTGTAAATGTACAAAAAAAAAAAAAAATCTGACATACACTCCCCTCCTCAAAAAAATACATCTTTTAGCGGCAGATAGCCTATCCAGACATCTCAGGTTTGCAAGTTACATCTATATTTCCAGTTTCACATAAAATGTTAGAAAGGACTTCAATACATGATTCTATATTTGCCGTAGCAAGCTTTATATCAACGAACTGAACCTAAAACATACTTAAAAGAGGGAAAATAATCATTCTAATCCCACAAATAAGTGGAAAAATAAAAAAAACAAGTATAATAAAAAAATTTTTTTTTAAAGTCAATTCCTTCAATGCGCTGCTCAAATAAAAGGGAAGAAAGGGAAAAATTGCGAAAAGCAATTTTGGCGACATTTGGCAACATTTGGCTGTAATTGGCGGCAAGCATTAATCGCCAAATACACCAAAGGAAAGCAAAAAAAATTCATTTAAATTTAATTAATGAATTAATATTTGAAAAAACTGTATTAACATCAAGTGTCATCCACTACAAGTTTAAAAAAATTTATTTGAACTTGATTGGATGGATAGAAAGTATTTTATTAACGATTGAAAATTTGAACAAGATATATATAGGGAGAGTGTGAGCTAATAGAAGGAATTGAAAAAAAAAAACTGCTATTATAAAATAAACTATGCTTAAGCAAAAAATAACATCCCATACTGAACTCTGAAAATATCAACAAATATTTCTGTGGTACTACAAATAATGAAAAGGAATGTGTAACTTCTTCAGTGGCAGATGACATATTGAATGTAAATGTTGTGGACATGCACGTAGATTTTATACAGCCAAAGGACACTCCAAATAGTGAAGCAAATTTTCAAGACAGTGGTGTGAACAGTTCACAATTGCCAGGGCGATCTGTTTTGAGAATGAAGTTACTTTGGGTGCCAATATCATTGTAGAAGACAGTCTGTCTAAAAAAACATAATTTTCAACAGTCATGGAAAATGGGAAGAAACTTGCTCCTATGCGAAAGCAAAACTATGTTTTGCAGTATTTGTCACGTATATGATAAAGGGCTATGTGTTAACACATTTCCAAATGGAGGCTGTTATACATTACGGTAACGAATGGCTACTTGCGTTTATTTTTCAAGAACAGTGACCTATGGACTAATTTTATATAATTTTCTCCGGGTATCTGCATTTGCTTTGTAGTTTTGGTTTATTATAAATGAATGTTCAATTATTTCAAAAAGCCGATTTTTATTTTTTATTTTTTTAGCTTATGTATGCTTAAATGTAATTGCTATACTTACATTTTACCCATTTTTAATGTTAAGGTTTACTTTCCATCCTGTTAGTTACTTGTACACCTAACTAGTATTTAGTGCATCTAAGTTATAAGAGTTGGGTGTACTTGTGCACCTGATTTAAAAAGTTAATTTCGTCCTCTGATGCCACATGTGGCATATCCTCTCCACGCCACTATACCTCCCTTCTGACTCCATACAGCGATGCTTTCAAGTATAACTTGGGATAATTTGTATGGGAAGGAAGGGGAGGATGATGCTTCCCCATATGAAAACAACAAATTTCTGTTTTCCAACTCCATAAGTTAAAGGTTATGGGTGGTATGGCCATTTTTGGACACCCTGTATATATATACACATCACTGTCATCAACAACAATTTTCAATCCACTACCAGATGGATGTCTCTCTGTTATCACACATATGAGCAGTGTGTGTGTGATAACGGAGAGACACATATGAGTAGTATGGTGAAAGAAATACAAAGGAATCGGCTTTACGCTCACCATGTATATGCCACCACGTATCACCATGGGATACGTTGGTAAGCCAGGCCTGCGATTTAACGCGGGTAACGACTCTTGATCACCACAACCAAAGTTCTACACTAAGGCGGGACTCGTGTCACCCTCCTACGGAATGACCACTACCAAGACTGCTTAAAGATAGCACTCTGTCGAGAGTTAGTATTCTTAGAAGAGCATAGTTGTGGGACATATATATATACAAAAGAGTTGGTCTTTCTTTCCTATTTTAATGCTTTAAATACTAAGTCATTTACGTATGAATGTCGCATGCATATTGGAGTAAACTGATCTGAAAAAATGATAATTGCTCGATTCTATAGTGATCATGTGCTATGAAAAAGATGAGAACCATCACCTTAGTGAATATCTTGCTAGTAAAATTCTAGTAAATGTATTGGAATAATTATTCATGTACAATACACTGAATGGAAACATAGTTCAAGATTTAGCAATTTCGTTTAAACTTAAAATTCAATATGAGCATGAAGTTGTGAATTTAAAAATATTGCTCCAAAAATAACACAAACACATACTGAAATGTAAAACTATACATACAGCTGGCCTGGGTGCTTCTCCAGGTATTTGGGGAGGGTACACCCATTTATTTTGATCTGGCCACTTCTTTATTTCCTGCAAAACTTGGCTTCCATGTAATGTTCGCTGATGTAATGTAGTTGGAGAGAACAGTAGTCTCAGTAAAACGCTATGATTTAATCCTTTTAACATCATGAAATCTCTTTTTTAAGTTGTCTAAACTAAATAAACTTTAAAAAATTGGATCGGCCTTTCAAACGACAAACCAGTTCTGATGATAAAACATGTAATGTCTGAAAAGAAAAGTGAAATGCCAAAATTTAACATTTATCATAAAAACAATATAAAAAAATTATTCAGACATGCAAAAAATAAGCTTTTATAAATATATATTACAAGAAGTTTCGAAACTTGTAAAACAAACTCGAGGGCACATACACTTGAACTTCAATTTACTGAGATAGTAAAACAATTTACGAATACACTCATAATAATCATATCCCTAAATTTGTAAGAATGAAGAGAAGAACTTAATAAATGGGAAAAATATCTTTCTACATTAAATGCTTGCCTTGTATGTTCATGAGATATGCTGCCTAATTTGCAATATTACCATTTCCCCCCAATTTTAGTGCTTTTCTGCTGCCAATTGTTTTCTTGCAATAGTCGTTAATCATTTTTTATACTTTCCTTTTAAGGTTCAAAAGTTACTTATTCAAGAGGTACTTGGCTTATGTTCAATGCCAAAATTAATATCTACAGAAGCTAAAGGCTGATTTAAACAGCCTTGTTTGTTTATGGTTTTATGGCTCAAGGACTACAATGGTCATGCTGCGCCGGGACCTACTGTTTTCCGAGGAATCCAAACCTCTTAAGGCCTAGGGAACTAAACCTTGGACTACAGTGAACAATGTCATCTTTATGAGATCTCTCTGAGTAAGCATTCTATGCACCCTTGGGAGTCGAGCCTGAGTTAACGGCGCACTAGGCAAATACATTACAACACTGTGCCACTGCAGGGCCCTTCAGAGAGCCTGCAGGCCACATATAATAATGTATATAATATCTCGTATTTTCGAACCAGCATTTTCAACTTAGCGATGGTTTGGAAGATGACGATGATTGGCAACAAAACCGTAGGTATAACTAAATTTTTACTGATGAGAGATCTGAGTGGGGATAAGGTAGTAAAAATTGGGCAAAAATCGAGAAATCTACTAAATAGAAAACTAGAAATCAAACAAAAATAATAATAAAAAAAAGCGAGAGAAATCAAACAACATCGCTTGGCGACAAGCATGGCGAAGATTTTGGTAATCACCGACAATACTAAATTTCATTCTAAGGTTTTACATCTGGAATATCAGAACTGACTTTACTAGAACGCTTCAAATATCAACTTCAGAAAATCACAAAACTTAATATGACCAAACATTGATTCGAACTATTGAATTTAATCTTCGGTTTTTTCATTAAAAAGGAAAAAAGTTTGAAGCAACAATTTTTAATTTTTCTCTTTAATAAATAATTCTTACTTTGGTGACTTACGCTTACTTTTAACAGGCTTCCTAGTTACTCAGTATAAAATATAATCAATATAATTTTCGGGAAACGCTTTTCTTTCTACACAATTCAATTACACATTTTTTGAGCTACTTTTATTTATTTACTGTTGCTTTCACTCTTTTCGGCATACTACTAAGAACTAAGAATTACCTGCTGTTACTGAGGGCTTACATAGCAAGGCAAAATCATGAAATACAGCGCCATACTTTGGCCAACCTTTCCATGCTTAGCAAGGTCTAACTGTACGAAATTATATGTTAGTTTCAGCTACTTAAAAGTTTACAGACGTCCCCACAACGCTCACTTTACTTTAAAAGTATATAAAAATATAAATAAAATGTATAATGTAAAATAAACGATCACATTCTAAATCAAACAACAATATCAATCAACGTTTATTGGCGTAGTGATACCAGCGCCGATGTTATGGCGTGATTAGATGGTGAAACGTTCGAAAGAAAACAAATCGGGTCCCACCGAAGGCAGAAATATTTATTTTCTTTCGAACGTTTCACCATCTAATCACGCCATACCATCGGCGTTGGTATCACTACGCCAATAAACGTTGATTGATTGACATTGTTGTTTGATTTAATCTGCGTAGTGTTCGATTTATATAAATACATATGCTGCAACGGGCATTTCGATCAATTTAATACCAGTCTCTTTGCAATTTGGTTTAAATAGTAGTCTATGTACTACACCATTCTGCGAAATAACTGGCAACAATATATATACGTTCGTAAAGAGATTATATATTGTCCTTCGTAGCTCAGTGGGTAGAGCCTTGTCCTGGGTGTTGTCCTGGACATTTCACCGAAAATGAAGGCGGGGTTATAAGAGTACTTTGAAGGCGTGGTTATAATTGAAGGTGGGCCCAGCTCAGCCCAGCCCATCCATTTTCAATATCATAGACAAACATGGCTGGTGTGAACTTCGTGAAATCGAGTCGTGAGGAGAACTTGCTTTATTTATTCTTCATTTGTAAAGTCATAATAACAATATACTGTGTAACTACAGCGATAATACAGACAATATATACTAAAAGTACATCATATTAGACTCTACAATGAAAGGTCTCAAGAAAATATCAGCAAGGATATAACATGCATGGGAAC
>QLNU02015003.1:130624170-130664722 GCA_006491805.2 Dysdera silvatica | reverse complement strand
GACATACACTCCCCTCCTCAAAAAAATACATCTTTTAGCGGCAGATAGCCTATCCAGACATCTCAGGTTTGCAAGTTACATCTATATTTCCAGTTTCACATAAAATGTTAGAAAGGACTTCAATACATGATTCTATATTTGCCGTAGCAAGCTTTATATCAACGAACTGAACCTAAAACATACTTAAAAGAGGGAAAATAATCATTCTAATCCCACAAATAAGTGGAAAAATAAAATAAAAAAACATCATGTGTACCTGAATATCTTTGTCAATTGCATCTTCTTCGCCGATGTTTACCAAAACAGCATGACTTGCTTCACCAACCCTTCCTGCTGCATTGAATAAATTCTGTCGTGGCTAAATTGGAAAGAAACATTTTATTCCTATTTAAATCATTTCCTATCTTAATAAATAAAAAAAAAAGCATAATTAAAACGTGTGGATCTGTATTGTACGGAGCAAGGGTAGCCAAGAGCATGCTATACTAGGACCCCCCCCCAAAGCAGAATGTGCTAAAAAGTGTGACGCGCATTGCAGAACAAACAGCTTTGCTACAGGACGATCATGGAGTGAATCAATTTTTTCCTTAAAATAAAGAAATAATAATAATAAAAAAAAATCATTTTCTGTGTTGACCATATTTGGCAATTGTGTTATCCCTGCGGAGGGTAATAATACCTTAACACCTTTACATACGGAGAAAGAGAGCGTTATTACCTGTCCTCATTCGTCTAGCGGTCCAAGACACTCCGGGCTAAACGGAGGGACCCTGGTTCGAATCCAGGATGGGGAAAGCGTCTCTTTTTCTCCAAAATTACACAAGCTCTAGTTTGAGCTGTAATTAAAACGTGGGTGGCAAAAATTATAGTATAATAAATTCCCCCACGAAAACTCACAAAATTCTCGCCCCGGAGGCTTTCTTGTGTTGACCATATTTGGCAATTGTGTTATCCCTGCGGAGGGTAATAATACCTTAACAAAAAAATCAGTTCGACAAATATTTTCTGCATTTCTATTAAAAAGGAATTTATGTTTTATAGAATTTAAAAAGGTATATAACGCATCTCCTGCAGAACGTTTTTGATCAGCTGAAGACTGGCTGCAGAACATTACAAAACATTCAGCTTTGGGGGTAGGGCCCACAGTTTTCCACAAGATTTGAATCTCCATAGCCTACTAAATCAAACCCTTGAAGATGGATTAGTAGAAGAATAGAGCAATTGCTTCGTACAAGTAGGATTCAAATTCGCATCTTAAACATTACAGACAAAATGCATGTATGACACTATATCGTATTAAATATTATTCACTACCATATAAATTTCTAATGATGAACTATGGATATATATTTCAAGGGCAGATGAAAAATTTATGTAATTCACTTTAAGGAACGCTTTCAACTGAGGCTTTGGTTTTGTTGTAATAAAGTTTATAGTGCAAAACTCGGGCGTTACCTCTTTCGTTTCTGGTTCTGCCGCTTTTAATAAATCATAGAAAGCTGCACACAGATTCCGAGCAGCATCCAAAAGTTTATCACCATGCAATTCATCGTCCATCAGCGCTGCAATCATTTTCACATCCTTGGACATTTCGGACAGATTCGTTGTGCTGAATAAGAAAAAAATTTATCACAAACGTGCACCTCGGTTTGCGAGTTTTATGATACAAAAACAGCAAGGGTCATGCTGCAGTGGAACCTACAGCTTTCCAAAGGATTCGAACCTCTGATGGCCTAGAGCAGTGGTTCTTCAACTGTGGTCTTCAGGACCATATCAGGGGTTCAGCGGGATCTTCCCAGTGTTCCACAAAGATTCGAAAAAATACTAAGAAAAGAGCATTTGTTCTTTAATGCTAAGAATAAATTATGAGGGGACGAAAAATTCCTTCCTTAAATAGTGAAAATTAGTGATGAAACACTAGAAATAAATATGTGTGATGCAAATTCTGGGCTTTAAACTTTGAGTTAATTCTTGGGGGTCCGCGAGGGTGAGTGAACTCTGAAGGGGGTCCATGGTCCAGGAAAGTTAAAGAACCATTGGCCTAGAGAACCAATCCCTAGATAACGGTGCGTGAGGCAAATGCGTTACCATTGCCGGGCTATTCACCTAAGTAGTCTAGTAGCTCTGTCCACTGCTTTTGGGCCTGTTGAGCTGGGTTAAATTTTTAATAAGCAAGGCTGTACATAAATATAAAGTAGTTCGGAGCTTATGATAAAACCGGCACTGCCAACCTAGATGACCAATAGTGCTCTCAGGATGTAAAAAAATACACAAAAAAAGAAAATCACAAACATGAAAACGTTAGTCAAACATCACTGTACTATAAAAATTATCGCATTAGTTGAGGAGTCCAGTGACGGACTATTCATTGGAATGAGGACTGACCCTTAAAATATAGTAATACTTATAAGGCCATTCTTAATTATTTGTGGTACTTTTCTGCGCTTTTTTGATTATTTGAACTAGATAATTTTAATAAGCACATATATAATGTGATGCCGATTTACTTACAATATTTTCAGTATTTTTTTTTTATTCACAAGTAGGGTATATACTTGTCATGACCATCATTTTTTTTTTTCCAAACGATGTATGATTTTTACTTCACATGATTCAATGTCAAGATACATGGGGGGAAAAAAAAACCCTAGGTATTTTTCGAATGTATTTACAAGCTTTCAAGTTATTCGACATCAACCTATCATTCACGTATCTTACCATTTACGGTCATATCTTATTATTCACAGCCATATCTTATCCCTCATGGATCATTTATCGCATGTGAATGTCTTTTTTATATGGAAAACAGTGTGTATGTTAGCAACTTATGGGGTTTCTAATTATTTGGAAGGTAAGAGATTCTTTAATTATTTGTGTTTGATTGCGCATGAACATTTGAAGTCACATTGCATTAGAACATACAGTTTTCCAAATAATACAAATCTTGTTGCCATAGGCACCAAATGCTGGCAAGAAAAAAAAAAATCTGTTCTACAGTGCCACTGGAACTAAATCTGAATTAATGGCTATGACAGATAAATACATTACCCCTATGCTATTATAGAACCTTTGATTGTTCATTGTATTTAATAAATGTAAATGAGAATTCGTATTTATTGTATTTACAAGTACAGTAACACCTCTCTTAATGACTACCTCCCTTAAAGACCACCTTCTCTGAAAACGGATCCCCCCCACCCCCAGACTGCAATGCTAAATCTATCTCCACTTGGAGACCACCTCTTCGAGCGACCACTTTTCCAGAGAACCAAAGGTGGTTGGTTGCCTTAGGGAGGTTTTACTGTAATTAATTACATCATATATATGTTTATAGTATTAAAACTCACATGGTAGTGATTGCAGCTCCAACTGCTGGATGATCAACTTCCTCGGATGGACCTGGAGGGAGAGAGAAGTAGTCACAATTTTATATATATATATTTTTAAATAAGGAACATTATTTATTAATCATCATTTATTTATTATGTAATGTGAGATACACTATGTTCATTATTATTGTTATATTACGTATTTATATATTATCATTCATTATTATTCATCAATATTTTTTTTCATACAAGAATAAAAATGTGTGAGATACATTATGTTCATTATTATTGTTATATTACGTATTTATATATTATCATTCATTATTATTCATCAATATTTTTTTTCATACAAGAATAAAAATGTTTGGGTTTTATGACACAAGGACAGTTAAGGTCATGTCGTTGACGGAAAAAAAAATTATCACTCTGGGAACCAAACCCTAGACTACAATGGGTAGAAAAAAGTGCATGAACTTTGTGGTACCATTCGAATCGAACCTGGTTCAACAGTATGATAGATGAACACGTTATCACTACACCAATAGACACCAAATGCAGAATACTGCAACGACTGCTAGAAGAAACATTAAGAAGGCCCAGAGCCTTACAGAACTGTAGTGCCAGAAGAAAGAAAGCAAATCTTCTGTAATTTTGACAATAATCATCTTTACTCTCATTTATGATCCTCTCCAATTGCTTCTTCCAGAAAGATGGATATTTTAACAGCTTCGTTTTACTTACAGGGGCGGACTGGGTCCTCTCAAAGAGCGCATACCTTGGATTTTTGGAGGGCACGAGTCCTTGCCTATTCGGAGGCACGAGTCCTATTGCCCATGAGGGCACACTGGCCTGAGGTCTAGCAGCACAATCCACCCCTGCTTACTTATATGTATGTACATACGTATATCAGGGTTCCCATTCATATTAGAGAAAAAAGAAATTCCCCAACTAATTACAAAGAACTTACAGCTGAACTTCAATTGCGGGGAAAATGGTTACATGTTTATGGGAGATCTAGCTATTCAAAACAGGTTAAGAAGGTTTCGCCTTGGCTTTCTCAGGTTTGATCAAAAAAGCTCACTTTCTCCTAACTTTTGAGGATGATTTCAAATTCCTTATATAACTTACACAACGTTTAGAGAAATCGCCACGATTTTGTTAACAGGGCTCTGACTTACAGTGGAGAAAAAATTACCCAACTTCTGGGGGATTTTGCCTGACCAATCGCAAAATTTTGAATCGAGCTTCAGTTTCAGGGGATACAGTTTCATGCTCACATGAAATTTAATTATTTAAAATAGAAGTTCGGGAAGTTTTCCAGGTTTAACAAAAAAGTTTTTCATCAGCTTTTAGGGATAATTTCAAATTTTCTGACAATTCCAGGATCTACATTCTTATGGTGCAAGGACAGCAAAGGCTACATTGCACCGGACAGTTTTTCCCGAATAATCTAAACCTCTGCTGCCAAGGAAACCACACTCCTTAAACTACAGTGGGCAGAAAGAATGTCATTCTAAGATACCACTGAGAATGCCACTTAGAATATTGGCATGATAGACAAAAGTAATATCAGCACAGAGTAGTACAGATTTTCCATGAGGAATCGAAATCTTTAAAGGCCTAGGGAAACCCTTGAACGAAAATGAGCAGATGGTCAGAAAATATACAGTGGAACCTGGTAAATTGACCAATTGAATGAAGTGACGACTTTTTATAGGAGAGAAATGACAGGGACTTCGCTATGTCTATACAAAGTGTAAAATAGTATTATATCTATACAAAGTGTAAAATAGTATTATGTCTATACAAAGTGTAAAATAGTATTATGTCTATACAAAGTGTAAAATAGTATTATGTCTATACAAAGTGTAAAATAGTATTATGTCTATACAAAGTGTAAAATAGCATTATGTCTATACAAATGGGTCTGTCATGTATATGTTGTCCATCCGGCTCTATGGTGACCTGCAATCTAGGTCTCAATGGTGGTCACAATAGACAGGTTCTACTGTATATTTTTGTGTGTGTGTGTGTGGGGTTACTACTGGGAGTTTAACTCGGGTTAACGACATGTTAGACAAACTTTGCCACTGCACTACTCAAAATCTCTTGAACTATTAACCAATGTGCCAGTGTTATGGCACAAATAGACTGTCATCATATAACGTTGGCACCTCAATGCCATGACATAGACTGCACAAATTAAAGACTATGGCAATGTAATTGAAAAAAAGAGGACAGTACCACCAGTTAGGGTGATGACTTGTGCCGTCGCAGCATTCATGGCAGCCAACTGCGATGAAACATTTTGTTTCTTGACGTCCATTGTATTTTGTTTCCACTGAACTGACGCTGGATCAGTTCCAAGCTCTGGAAGCTGGGCTTTAACTAGCAGGTCACTCTGTGCACTGTCCACGGCATTTCGTCCGGCATCGATTGTACTCAGTAAAGCTCGCTGAGGTTCTGACATGGTACTATGCATCCTAGGATGTTGTGGCTTGAGAACAAAATTAATAGATTAATTTTATATAGAATTCTCAATTATAATTTAAAAGTGTTGAGTCAAAATAAAATTGTCGTTTTTTCAGTCACAGTAAAAGTCATAAAATATGCTGTGCCTAATGGCAGACTGTAATGGAAGGTATTTGTGAAAAACTATATTTTTACATTTCAAGAGTGAAAAATAGGCCAGTTGGTTTTGTTTGAAATTTATGTCTTAAAAAACAACTAGGATCATGATGCATTATGTTGGTTGTTTTTTTTTTTAAATTTGTGACCGTTTGCCATTAGGAATAGTGAATCATCAAAGGCGGATCTGTTTCCTCCATGCGTCAAGCTCTACGGTTTTGAAAAACCTAAACTTATATCACAAAAACCTAGACTGCACATTGCTTAAGAAACAAGATACTATTGAAAGTAAAATTTTTTGTACGGTAAATAACCGTGTTAACACTATGAAGCTAAAGGACCACTTCCGCCAAAAGTGACTGCTAAAGATGCTGCTGAGTGATATTATTGGTCACACATCCACAGAGTCATTTAGCTATAAACGAAAGGCTGGGAAACCATGTTCATTGATTAGGTTAAATTTTAAAAGTGTTTCTGGAAAATGGAACTTAAAAATGTAATTTTTACTGTGCAAAATACGTAATATATAAATGTACAATTACCGTAACAGATGAATATGCACTATGGGCGTGACCTTTCACTTCTGTGAACTTTGCACTTGGTGTCTGGCCAGTACTGTATGGGCGTTCCCCTTCATGAGAAAAAAAGGAATGCATTAAGTATTATATAAATATTAATATTTACACACAATGTCTGTGTGCATGCTCTCACACAATATTCTCATGTATTTTCATAATTATACATTGAAACAAAAAGATTGGCACTTAGAAACTAACCATTGGCTCCAGTTCGTATCACCGCAGGTATGGCGACAGAATGTGCACTTGCATGGGAGATTTTGGCAGCCGGATTATGTTGGAGTATTGTAGCCCTATAAAGTGTAATAAGAGATATAATACAAAAATGCTTAATATGACAAAATAGTATAACTATTAAAGCCAATGAGGACAAAATTTTGATTAAGTCCCTTACTTTGCAGGAGATACACTGTCTTCCACCATGGTTGATCCTTCATCTCCTTCAATACCAAAATGATCTTTGGCTTTTTTCTGAAAAACGGTTATGTTATTTAAAGAAATAATATATTTATTACCAAAATACACATTATCCCTTATACTTTTCATACTGCTACACTTACTTATATGATACTAATATGAAAACATAAATACTTGTAGGTTTTGCATCCCAGGACTACTATGAGTAATTTGGGATAAGACCAAGAACTGGAAGTGACCTCTGAATAACACAGTTATGTAAAATTAAGTTTACTGAGAGTCCAACCCGGTCCAAAACGAAAGTGTTTATATGACCACTAGACCACCACGAAAATGAAAATTTAAGAATTCCAAGCCCATGAGATTCAATTTCACATAACTAAGATTCAAACTTTTAACATATCATTAAGAATATAAAACGGAGTAATATTCATAAAGCATATAAAGCTTACACTTCAATGCAACTCTGACTGGAGGCATACATTATGTATATATATGGGGAGAGGCAGTCTGCAATAGTCCGATGCGTTACATTTGCACATAACTATAGTCCGTTCGCGGAAAGTTGTCCACCAGTCCCATTAGAATTCAAGGGAACTGAAGTAAAGGACGAGTTGTTTCATTGCAGTAAAGGGAAAGGTGTCTTTCATTAACTGATTTTGCGTGCACGAAAAAGCAGTTAATGAAAGGGGCCCTTCTATCTACTGCAATGAAACAACCCGTCTGTTACCCGAGCTCCCTTGAATTCTAACGGGACTCAGGGACAACTTTCCGCAAACGGACTATATACTGAGGATCTGTTTGTGCTTTGGAACAACCTTATTCTCCAGAATACAATTGACTGGGTTCAAGTCCTTTTTTTTTTTACATGCATTTAAATTTTATATTGTTTTAAAAATATATTGTAAATATTAAAAATCATGTGTGTGCAATACTGAATAACTATTTGTATATTGAGGAGAGGAGGGGGTGGTGCAAAAATCTAGCTTGAGGGACAAGTAGCTGTAAAAAATTTTTGGTAACTACTACGATACATCCATAACAACTTATCTCATGGACTGAATTCATTTGTAGATTGCTCAGAACATCCATTAAAACTCACCCATGGCTTACAAGCCTGTTCATAACTCCTTTTGGAATAGTTTATACCAAATATCTTCTATCTTTAGTACACAATTTCTTACACAACCGTTTCTCTCTTTGCATTTAAATTTTTATTTGTATCCTTTATGTCCAGAGATTGTTGTAGATTATATGGGACGAGACCAATAACTTAGCATAACCTCTGAACCACGATATGTTTACACACAGCTATGCTTACTGGGAGTTGAAACCAGATCAGTTTAAACAAATATGGCAGTTACAATCCCCAGCAACACTGTTTAAACTCACCATAATCTCATGTTCTTTACAATAATTCCCATCTGACAAGATAAAACTTTACGTTCCAAAATTCAGAAGTACTTCAAAAGTTAATATATATATATAGTGGGGCTTATTTACAATTATAACAATTGCATATAGCAAAGGAATCACCACAAGTTTAGTTCTTGCTTTTACATATTAAACATACCGCTTATATGACTCTATACTCAATAATCTGACGCTTGTATAATAAAAAACGATTTTTGTAATTACATGACTGGTTGGGCCATACTTTTGGTCTTCTTCAATGGCTGAAAGGTCATTTTAAATAGCCCCAACCTTTCAGGTTTAAATGATATTTTGAATGACAACGAACTTTTAAATGACTTAGCTGTGGCAACTAAATCAGGTTGTCAATAAGAGAATTAAAGGAAACGTTATTGAAATTGTAGTGTTGCCTAAAGTGCCATCCCGCACAACGTAGACTTAATGGAATTGAGTACGGGTTTAGCATGCGTTTTATGCCACAAGAACAATAAAGATCATACTGCAATGGGACTTAGTTTCGAGTTTTCCAGGGAATCTGAGTCATTGTTGCATAGGGAGACAAACCTCAGACTACGGTGCATAGAAATAAATCCTAGTATGTGTTGTTCACGGTACAATTGAAACCCAACTTGAGTTAACAGCACGACAGGTGAATAGGCTGTATCTACACTCATGGGTCAGCAATTAAATATTAAAGTTGGTTACATTTTCATAGCGTGAGGATAGAAAAAAATCACACCCCGCACCAAGAAAGGGGAATATTAAAGACATGTAAATCACTGAATGCTATTATATTAAAGCTGTACCTTTTTCAATATGATATCAATGTAACCACCGATAAGTTGAGATATTTGTTCGCCCTCTGGTGTCTGGACCGAATAGTACGAATCAGAATAATCTCCAAAATCCTAAAATAATATAATTAAAAAATATTTCAGTATTGTTCAAAATTTAAAACTGCGAAACATGTAACATAATCATGAAGTTTCAAAATAAGCATCGAGCACTTACTAGGGTAAAGCTGTTCGGAGAAGCTGCCCATCGCCTTACTGTCGTCAAAGGCCATGTTTTCAGTATCTATAAAACAACATACCTTTCATAAGGTCTATAATTACAATTAAAAAAAAAAAAGAATAACCTAACTTAGTGCATAAAAGGACAATTACACTAACATCTCTTAAAATTTTTTTTTATAATGAATGATTATTTCTATTTAACGATGATATTCAGGGTTCTAACCCACATTGCAGAAAAAAAAAAATTTCCCGGACCTTTCCTGCCAAATTCAATGACCAATCGCAAGCCCCTTTCATCTGAATTTTGGTTGGTTGATAGTATTTTATGGAGCAAGGACAGTGAGGATCATTCTGCACCAAACCATCTGAATTTCGGTTGCGGGAGAAATGGCTTCACGTTTCTAGGGAGCTTTAGCTATTCAAAATAGAAGTTACGAAGGTTCTCCCTGACTTTCTGGGATAATTTTGAATTCCCCGATAATTCCAAGTTCTGTGGAAACCCCGATATTTTGCAATCTCAACAAATGCTTTATAGAATCAACGTATGGATGAAGTAACGTTCCTTTCTGCTTAACGATGGTTTTTCTTTCTTTTCTTTGGTTTCTTGAAAGGGGTTAAGGGAAGAGGTTACTGTAATTTTAAATAACAACAATAGAAAACTAAGTCAAGTTTTCTCACTTCTTTCGTCTTTTCATCCAAGCGCAAAACACTGTCTTTTGTCACACCAAGCAATCGTGGAACCAACTTGTTTTTCCCTTTCATTTTTTCCTAAAAAATATAATGTAATGGGGCGTTATGTACAAATATTACTAACTACAAAATGTTTAAACTTAAAAATTTTGAGAGCGCACAAAAATATTCCCACGGAAAATGAAGGTAAGTAGGCAAAGACATATTTAACATCAACTATACGTATAGTAGATTTCCAATTATTTTGATTGGTATTAAAGCAGGTCTAGGCTATTGACTGGTTGTATTTTTATAGTGCAAGGACAACAAGGTTCATTCTGCGCCAGGTGGGTTATTGGACATACCAATGTTACAAAGAATGAGTAAGCGTTCATTTCGCTCACAACTGGGCCAAGAGACTTCCTATATCAAGAATTGCTTTGTTTGTTTTATAGCCTCATGTCAGCTGAAATCATGCTGTGTCAGAAGCCATAGTTCGCCGAGGAATCCAAACTTATTTACCTAGTGAATGAAAGTTCAAACCGTGAATATGCAGGTGGGGGAAACCTCAAGCGTTGGATACCTGTTAGAAACATGTATGGAGTATTCATGTGATAGTCAAATGTGTTACAACTATGCAATTGCAGACTCGGCACTTTGCAGAATTTTATTTGGAAAACACAGAAGATGGAAGCATTTGCTGCCTACTCCATTATGCAAAGGGAAACAAAAGATACTGCAACTCCATAGTATAGTTAATTTTTTAAAAATTAAGCTGTCGTTGCATGCTCACATGGTCTCTACGATAGCAATTTATGTTACCCAAAGTGCCCAACGATTGCTTTTGAATTTCACCAGCTGCTAAAATGATTTTGCTTGCAAAAAAATCACCATTTCACATCTCAGTTTCATATGGTGAGCTTTGACAGATAGTTTAAAGTGCCTTAAGAATAATTCAATATATTTGTACATGTTCAAGTTTAAAGAAGTATCATAACCAATGAACTTAAAAGGGCATAGTTATTGTCCATTAAACACAAGCGACAGCATCTGTGGAATTTATGTATGCTGCAAATAAATGGTGAAGCCTAAAGAATTAAAATAAATTCCATGTGTTCGCAATATCGGTCTTAAGAGGAGATGGCAGAAGGTCTTATCCACACGTGACAGTCACTTTTCTATACCTGTTTCTTAAAAAGTCAGTAAAATCTTGACGAAATTTAGCCAGAGGGTTTTACAGACGTTTTTATGAACTTTGGTGAACGAGTTTTATAAATGTTTCATTAAATTAATCATATAATAAAGTGGTTTTTTTTTTTTTGCAAATTCCAGTTTTATTTTTCTTCTCCACATTAACAAATAAAGGTTGTCTTTGTTAAGCTCAAGGGTCATAACTAGGACTCGGAATTCTATGCACTTGCATGTTTTTGCATATTTCACCTTTGTCAGCATATTTTTCATATTTCTGCAAAATTTTCAAAAAGTGTGTATTTTTCTAATCCGCTTGTAATTCAACCAATTAGATTAATTCGATGTTTCTTTCCTCCCTCTCCCTTTTTTTATAAAGGCCTTTCTTTTTTTAAAAAAATTTAAATAGAAATGAAAAAAAAAATGCTACAGAATATGTTTTCATTACAACTGATATAATTAGATAATATTAAAGTTAGAAAAAAATAAATTTATGTTTTCACGTTTCTGTGGCGATGTTTCTCAATATGCATAATACTTTCCAAGTCAAGACCAAGTGTAATATTTTCCACCCCAAGCTATGGGCGCCGGCAGGTATAGGCAAAAACAAGAGAGGGACATTGCCCCCCCGCCAAATATTTCCATTTTCTTTGAAACAAAAAGTAAATGAAAAGGTGAGGTAAAAAATTTCCCCTTTTTTAAGGCCTTTGCGCCCCACCCTCAGATTTCATCCTGTCGGCGTCGTTAGGCCCAAGCCAATGCTTAGGATATCGTATTTTCAAACATATCTCTGTACGTATTTCATACATTGTGGTGTGTATTTTGTATTAATTTTGTGCATACTCATATTCAAGGACGTAACAAAGTGATATTTTTTATGCATTTCAGTACATATTATGCAATAATTTCAAGAACATTTGCACTGTTTCAATAAATTGTCATTTTATACATTTCGAAACATCGCTTATGAGTAGGGTCCAAATTTCTATGCACTTGCATATTTTGTAATAATTTGGAGCATAGTTGCATATTATTTGGGTTAAATTTTATGCATGAAAATCCGGGCCTTAGTTATATCATTTAATTAAGCTTTATTTAAATGCGGTAAAAAATTTCAATAAGATTTTTGTAATGGTTTTTGATAAACATGCATGGAGAATTAGCTGCCTCTTTCACATTAGTAAGAACGGTGCTAAGACCTGTCCTGGCACTGACTCTCTTTAAAAAGGGTGCAGTTCAGGCAACATTCGTGCAATGTGCCATGCAAAGAATGTGCACCCACATACATAGAACTTAATTACCATTAGACATTTCACAAACGTTATAATTTATATGTGAAGGAGCCAAGATTTGGGGGGAATTCCAAACTTTTCTTTAACGCACGGCAACTACATAAACAAAAACACACATTCATTTAAACACAAAATTAGTTTATTAATTTTGAATGTACTATTTAACTGTGATTTATTCAAAGAACTCTTACAGGCAACTACAATGACGCTACTTACTTTGACTAAGAAAAAGGTGACACCATACGTTTTCAATGATCGTGCCAAAGACACATATTTCACCTTCGCCTCCAACTCGCTGTTGCCAATACACTTTTTGTGTTCCTAAAAAAAAAATTGAATTCAAACATTTCCACACTGAGTAAATAATTTATAAAATATAATTAAATTCCAATACCACGAGAATTCAAGCGGTGTAATACTCACAACGAATACTCTCTTTTCAATCCCCTTCATCTTGCTGTAATCTTTTGGAAGGAATTCTTTTAAGCTAAAGATGAAATTGAAAACATCTGAATTAAAAACTTCAATTAACCATAAATTAAGTATGTGTGGATCATTTCTTTAACCGAATGAGGATGTGACTAATTCACTTAAAGCGAGTGATCATTTTCATTCGGTGAATGACTCGAAAGAATGAGTCCAAAATATATTCACCAAAATGAACGATTTTGTCCATCTCGGTCCTTAAAATCGATTTAAATATTAATTGGATTAAGAATAATTTGAATGTCTTTTGAATAAATCTTGCTTATTTCTTAACAGATGTTATAACAGAACTGCAGTAGCAGTCCTGTAGCTAGAATGAAGGGGCAACAGAGGCAAGGCAGAGGGTATATGGGATACAAGGCAATCAGGGACTCCTGAATAAGAAGTAATTGCCATAAGCGGTGCAGAATTAAAATAATATGTCACTATAAACCCAAATAAAATTGACCCTAATCAGATGGATTTTTTATTTTTGTTTCTTAAAACTACGAATGCTGTAATATTAGCATATACCAAGGTTTGTATTTTAAATTTTATAGAAGGGGCAATTGAGTGGGATAGGAAGAATTATATAAAAACAGTTTATACAATATACAGGTAAATAAAAACAGTTTTATACCTCATTATCTTTTATTATATTTTAACATTGTGTTATTATTGTTATACGTACATATAAATAGCTCAAAGGGGCAACTGGAGCTATGTCCCTGCTGGCCCATGCAGCAGCATGGTGCATATAAATTATATATTTCAATATATATATATAACTGCTAATGAGAGACAAAAAACAGTAATAGATCCAGAATTTTTTAAGGGGTTATAGATAATTAGCAGTCAAGATAATCTGACAAAGGATAAATATTCCATATCGGAGTAATATTTTATTCTGTATAAACCAGGCCACCCTCAGTCCGAAGGGGACCTTCAGGGGAAGGCCGAAGTCTTCTGGTTCAGCTAGTGACAGTAAGAAACTTCTCTCGGTACTATTTGTGTTCATTAGAAACTAAACGTAAGTACACTATTACATATCATTAATTGCTAAATAATACACCATACACAGAAAGCTAGAAAATATACATTAGATAGGGTGATTTAGAATAATGGTATCAGAATTATCTTTTGTACCATTAGTCATACGGAAAAAAAAAACCTTTGGAGAAAAAATAAGTTTATTTGTTTGTGTGGTTTTATGGTTCAAGGACTACAGTGGTCATGCTGCTCCGGAACCTATTGTTATCCAAGGAATCCGAACCCCAGGACCTACAATTTTCTGAGGAATCCGAACCTCTTAAGGCCTAGGGTGCCAAACTCTGGATTAAGGTGAGCAGTGAGATCTTTATGAGATCTCGGAGTGAGCGTTCTTTGCACTGTTGGAGTCGAACCCGAATTAATGGTGTACTAAGCAAACACGTTACCACACTGCACACACTTGCCATTGCAGGGTTACCTTGAGGGAAAAAGAGTGCTCAAACTATATAAAGATGTTAAATACATATAAAAATATAGTTCAACTTTTTATATACAGGCCTTCTACCACACAACTTTTCGGTTAGAAATATACTGCCTTGCATCTAATTATCAAATAAAGGAAAGTTCATATTTTTAAGTACAATTTTTGCTGTGTTATTGAAACTTAAATTTCATCCCTTATAAACATTTACCGCTGTTTTGGTGAAATAATGGCAACCTTAGAATATTTCTGAAGGGGGGGTGGGGATGAAATTGAACTTGTTTTGAATAGCACACAAATCTAGAGTTTCACCAAAGCACAATCGCGTTTTTTTTAATTTATAAATAGCCCCTATTTACTTGGCAATCAAATCATAATTTTAAATATACGATATCTCAGCGACTACTACACATAGAAACACGGAATCCTTATTTGACAATTAGATATAGGGCAATATTTTTCCAGCTGAAAAATTTTGGTGGAGGGCTTCATATAAAAAGTTGAACTCCTTATTTTTTACATGGTTTGCACTCTTTTATCCTGATGAAATTCATGGACTTTCCAAGGACCTTACATTGGCAATCGCAATATACATAATTAAAAATGCAAGACATTATAAGCATAACACTGAAATTAGAGTGTTTGATTATGTTGCTCCTTTTCAACTTGGCACACTGCTAGCAAAAGTTACCCTTTTTGTATCAGCCGTGCTCAGCAGACGAGGGAGGAAGGGTAAGTGTCCGAAGTACTACTGGCTTTGTTCTGGGAATACGGAGAAATGTCTTCTTCCCCCCCCCCACTTCTTTCTTTTGCCAAAACTTGAAAAAAGATTCTGAGAAAAATTCAAGAACTTTTCAAGGACTAATCATACTTTTGTCAGTTTTCAAGTACTTTTCAAGGCACCCCGACTCGGGGTGGGAGATTCAAGGACAGCGGGAACCATGTTTTATATACAACTCTTTCCAAAATAAATAAACCGTTAAAAGATCACTGTGTTAGGATTTACCCTGTGAATCAACCTGCATGTTTAACAATATTAATGCTTCGTGCTGTGTCTTGACATGGGAATTACGAGGCAGGACAGACAGCCTACAGTACTCTACTTCCAAATCCAATCCCTACCATAGAATCAAATTTTCTCTAATAATAATGGGCACTCCAATTTAATGTATACATTATCTTTTGAGTCAAGTAATTAAGACTTTCGTAGAACAAAATAAAAGCAATTATTACAAAATCCTTACTCCAAAAAACCGGGTTTGTGCTTTGTTTCAACATGGTCACCAAACTGGATCTGACACTGCATCCCTGCAAACTGCGAAGCCTGATCAACAGTAACAGGATGTGTACCATTGATGATAGCATCTCTTGCCTATAACAAAAAACAGTTTCATTAAATGTAATTTAAGCAAAATTTGGACAAATTACAGGAACTATTTTCCGACATTTTATGATACAAATTGTGATCATATTTCTTAACTAGATTTTAATTTTATTTGTGGTTTTCCGGCTCAAGGACTACAGTGATTATGGTGCACCGGGACCTACTGTTTTCCGAGGAATCTGAACCTCTTAAGGCCTAGGGAACCAAACCGCGGACTGCGGTGAGCAGTGTGATCTTTATGAGATCTCTGAGTAAGAGTTCTTTGCACCGTTGGATGTCGAACCCGGGTTAACGGCACAATAGGCGAATGCGTTACCACACTGTGCAACGGCAGGGCCTTTCTTAACTAGAAGCCTTTGAGGAATGGAATTTTTTGCTTTACGGCACAAGGACAGCAAAGGTCAAGCTGTATTGGGAGCCACAGTTTTCCAATAAATGCAGACCTTTTAGGGCTCAGGGAACCAAACCCCTGACCATAGTAAGCAGTGTGTGTGTTTGTAGGTTTTTTGAGGCCAACAAGGGTAACGCTGTGTGAAAATTTAGTTTCCCGAGAGATCTAAACCCCTTAAGGCCTAGAGAACCAAACCCTGGATTGTGGTGAGCAGTTAGTCAGGAAGTGTGTGCTTTTTGGGACAGTTGGGAGTCAAACCCGGGAAAACCACATGCTAGGTGAACGTATTACTACTGCACCACCATAGCAAGTGACTCGTAAGCAAATGCTTATTTCAGCACTATTGGGAGTCAACCATGGGTTGATAGCACACTAAATGGAAGCATTGCCACTGCAACAGGGCTGTGGGGAATAGAAAATTTTTATTATGGATTCAGGTTGGATACAAATTAGCATTTCTCGGATCACCATCACGATGTTCCAACCACTGTCTATGTCCTTTATCAATAATTATTAGAGGGGAGACTAAAATAAAGCAAAAGATTTTGTGTGCATGCGGAGCTTACTAACGTTTTATAGGGTTCACAGTGGGGGGGAAAAAATTTACTGACTTTTCTAGCAAAGTTACATGACCAATTGTGGGGCCCAGTCGAGCAAACCTGCTTGTAGGGGAAAAAATTTTGCACCTTCACAATCATGAGGAATTCAACTATTCGAAACAAAATTAAAAAAATTTTCCCTGTCCTTTCAAGGTTTACCCCAACAATCTTGTTTTCTTTGACTTCTAGGGACAATTTAAAATTTTCTCATGAGTCCAGGTGCGTGGAAACCTTGGTTATAGAAGGTTAGCTTTTATAAATAATACATTGTAGGGTTACGTGTCAAAATGGCTAATATGGTTGCTACAGACGGAAAGTATGAGAATGGTATAAAAAAAAAACCACGAAGTTGGAAATTCTACCCTAATATATAAACTATTTTTGTACACACATGCTGCCAATATTCCTAGCAATAAATAAATACAGCCGAAAGAACACATTAGGAAAAACTACATACATAATTTACTGTTATTGTAGTGTATAAATTATGCCTAAATAATAAGCCTTATACACGTACTTGCACATATAATAAATTTAATTGGACTGGATCCCTGGAATCCACATTTTGATCGGAGAAGAAAAATTTTCGTCTTAGGAGCAAAGTTTCATCTTCGTCAATGCCCTGCTCCCGCAATGTCTTCGAATGATCGACCCAATTCACTGTAATATAATATTACATCAAATTCCTAGTTATATACAGAACGATTAATTAAAAACAACCATATTACGACCACAGACAAATACTATGGCCATAAAGATTTCATAATACACATGTTTGAATAATTTTCGCTTTGTGCATATATATATTTAAATTTTTGCAAAATTAATTAAAAAGCAATAAAATAATGATCCTACAATCATCATCAGTCTTTAGTTTCTTCTTCAGTTGTTCCATTTTTTGATCTTTGTCTTTATCCTTTTTCTCCTAAAACATGGAAAAGATAATATAAATAATTTTCAATAATTTTGAAAACGTTAAAAGGAATTCCAATGTTTAAAGGTTTTTTAAACATAAAATAATAATTTACCTTTCTTAATGTTAAAGTTCCGGTGTTAGGTTCTTTATTCTCATCTGGGAATTCACGTACTAGTGAAAACTCATCGTGGTTCGTGATTCCTAAATAGAATGATAATTATATTATTGCCTAAATATATGATTTAGCCTGATAGCAACACAATATTAAGATATATACAAAATTGTTTTACATACTTCACACTGTGTTACTATTGAATCAACTGAACTTCTTTTAAGAGGAACATTCACAAAAAGCAAGTTACATTTCTCTAGCTAAAAATGGCAACACTGCACAACAAGAGCAGAGCTTGTGCAGAAGGAAGTTGAGGTCCTTTCAACGACTTCCTACAGTGTCATTTTCATTAAAGTTCTGACAAGCATTACTGGGTAGCATGAGAACAAAATGGAACATCAGCTAGAAACTTATTTCAATTTTGAAGTATTCAGAACAGTTGGTTTTTTGTAGGCAGAATGTCACAGTGTAAGGAGATTCACTGTAAAATATCAGCGTTGTATAGATCATATGCAATGTCACGTCCAACCAAGGATTAACCTCTCGCTAGCCTTTTCGAAGAAAGGCAAAGCTAACCAAAATTCGATTAGAAAAACTTCGGAACAATTCATCAAAAAGCTCCAACTAAAATTGGGAAGGCGGTGATGATCACCTGACTCCATGGAACGGTATGGTCAGGGGAAAGGTCATAATTTTGCCCTCTACATTGGAGGTGAAACATACTCTTACTGGGAACACCGATCTGCTTAAAAACTCCTAGAAACATTGTACATTCAGGAAACAAAACATGCCGTAGAAAGGATACCTCTCATCCAGTCCCAGATGCCTGCAACTCACACTAAAAGTACACTCAAAAACAACTCATACTAAAGTAACACACGGCAAAAATGTACCGTACTGCTGAAGAAAATTTACCATGTGAGTGCACTGCTATGTTTATGAATCTGAATTGCCAATTCCAGTACATACTGTAGATTGTGAGAGGGGATTCAGCGAAATGAATATAAAAAGACAGTCATAATAGACTCCATGTCACCAGTGTAAGTCATTTGACGGATATATAATCAATGGGCTAGAGAGCAAGGAATCTGATTTTAAGGCTGCATATTTTGCCTGGTATGTACACTGGCATCGAAGAATCAAGGCAAGGTATAAAAATAATTAAATGCCATTGCATGGAGTTGATTGTTTCTGATCAAAATTTCTTGTAAACTTTCTGGTTAGGCTACAACTTTCCAATTTGGCTAGAACTTTTAGGTGTAAATTAGCCAAAAAGCTACAAAACTATTTTTGGATGATTATACTCTGTGTCCAGCTATAGTGAAATGGTGTCAGCAGTTTGAAGATGGCCAGACACAAACTTGACCGATGCAGCAGGGCAAAGAAGGCCAACAACATTGAGCACAACACTGGTGCAGCGTGTGAATGACACGATTGTCAACAATCGCAAATTGACCATCACGCACATTATAAAGGAGTTAGAAATATCTGTTATCACTGCTCATTCCATCATGCATCATAAGTTGGATTACTGCAAATTGTCTTCATGCTGGGTTCCTCACTCACCAACTTCTGAGCACAAAGGTGCAAAGTTTGAGGCTTCCCTGGACTTCCTTCAATGTTATGCTACGGAAGGCAATGATTTCTTAAGCCGTATCGTTATGGGTGATGAAACATGGGTGCAACATTTCACCCCAGAAACAAAGCAAGTGTGGATGGCATGGAGACATTCATCGTCGCCTGTGAGAACACATTTCAAAGTTGCCCCATGAGCAGGTTAAGGACATGGGCATTGTTTTCTTCAACAGGGAAGGAGTTGTTTACACCGAATTTGTGCAGATGGACACAACCAGTAATGCTGAATCATACTGCAAAACCCTAAGGGCAAGGGATTGTCCTCCAGCACAACAATGCAACACCTCACATGGCACGCACAGCGCAAACTTTGCTTCTCAGATTTGGATGGGAAGCCTGGCAGCATCTACCATACAGCCCCGATCTAGCACCTTGCGAATTTCAGGTGTTCGGCAAACTGAAAGAATATCTGGGTGTATGCCGATTTGCCAATAATGGCCAGATTAAGGAAGCTGTTCTAAGCTGGCTCCATGACCAAGGAGTGGATTTCTATCGTCAAGGCATCGAACGATAATTTCAATGTCGAGAGAAATGTTTACAGCGACTTGATGATTATATGGAGAAATAGTGTAGCGTGTATAGGTCATACTGTATTGTAATGCTTGTCTTAATAAAGTGTTCTAGGCCTACAATGAACAAGTGTAATCTACTTTTTGAATGTTCCTCATGCTTAAACTATCATTATGTGTTTTGTTGAGGAAATATATTTATAAATATTCTGACATTAAGCTGCATACATTTTCACTTTTTCTACAATATTTCATACATCATATAAAACATCATAAATATTTTTTTTATTCAATAACTATTTATATTTTTCCTTTTATCCTTCTTATATATACATAATGAAAAACGAGTTAACTGTAGATCGACACAACAAAATCCCATAAAATCAAGTGATTTGTGCACTTAAGCAAACTTCTTTGAAATGTTATATGTAAAGCGTTTTCTGCTAAATTTTCAAAGAGATTGTTATATCAATGGTATTAAATTTTACACATTTTTAAGTTAATAAATTTTGTACAGTATTCATTTTAACATAATCATATGGCAGTATTACCTTAGTCATAAAGGCAAGAAGTACAGTCATACTAAATTTGATCTAAAAGAAATTAAAAATCTCCAACTTTTGATCAACCTTTTTAAATGATGGTAAAGTTTCTATTTCTGTCTGTTACAACTAAACTGGCTATAATGTTATGCTATCTGTTTCTTTCACTGTTTATGCTATCTGTTTTAATGTTTATGCTATCTGTTATAACTAAACTGATATAAAAAAAAAAGGTAATAAAAATGCCCAACAAGCACAAGGATGTTTCCTAGTCAATGATTCGTTGCAAATAAATGCAACTGTGGGGAAAGTACAAGATACAAAAGAGTTGTGGTTCCGGCTCACATTGGAGGAAATAATTCCCTGACTTTTTCAACGAAATTTCCTAACCAATCACAAGCAATTTTCAACTGAACGTCGATTGTGGGGAAAATGGCTTCAGGTTAGTGGGAGGTTTAGTTATTCAAAACAGAAGTTACAAAGGTTTTCCTTGACTTTTAGGGACAATTTCAAGTTCCCTAACAATCACAGGTTATCTAGGTACATGTGTATCCTGAAAAGTCTTACGTAGGTAAAAGAACATTATATAGTGAACATATTGTAGTGAAAGAATTTATTACTTGTTCGTAGTTTTATGGCTACAGGACTACAATGGTCATGCTGTGCCAGGACCTACTGTTTTCCGAAGAATCGGAACCTCTTAAGGCCTAGGGAACCAAACCCCAGACTACAGTGAGCAGTGCGATCTTTATGAGATATCTGAGTAAGTGTTCTTTGCATTGTTGAGAGTCGAACCCGAGTTAACGGCGCACTAGGCAAATGCATTACCACAGTGTGCCACCGAATTTATTCCCCATGCATATTTTAGAATTCTGATACGGGTGCACTGCGATACTTTTATGGAAATATGTGTGGCCTTGAACATTTCTTTATGCATTTATCAAATTTAGATTAGAACCAGTCTAAGACACTCCAGGCTAAACGGAGGGACCCTGGTTCGAATCCAGGATGGGGAAAGCGTCTCTTTTTCTCCAAAACGAATAAAGCTCTAGTTTGAGCTATAATCTATATGTGGGTGGCAAAAATTATTGTATAATAAATTCCCCCACGAAAACTCACAAAAATCTCGCCCCGGAGGCTTTTCTGTGTTGACCATATTTGGCAATTGTGTTATCCCTGCGGAGGGTAATAATACCTTAACATCTTTACATACGGAGAAAGAGAGCGTTGTTTCCTGTCCTCATTCGTCTAGCGGTCCAAGACACTCCGGGCTAAACGGAGGGACCCTGGTTCGAATCCAGGATGGGGAAAGCGTCTCTTTTTCTCCAAAACGAATAAAGCTCTAGTTTGAGCTATAATATATACGTGGGTGGCAGAAATTATTGTATAAATATTTTATATACTTACACAATTTGTAAAGTTATCTTATGTGGGTTCAAGTAAAAATATATAAATTTGTTTGATTTATTGATGATCAGGAATAAACACATTTTCATTATAACATGAAACTCGTGCAAATTGCAACTGGAATTCACACATGTAAATATTCAAAAACCACATATAAACATTAGAGAAAAGAGTACAAGACCATGAAGGCATAAACATGATGGAGAAGTCCTGAATTCATGTCACAGTGGTCTTGCAAACTATTTTTTCTCATGTTTGCATATGATTATTGAATTTAATATGTGCGTATATGCATACAGATATTGTTATATTACATCTTATAAGAAATGCAACATTTTAAATTAGTTTTACAATCTTAGGACATTAAGAGATCATTGCAATTTAAAGACCAATAAACAGAGATGCTCTTCCAGACACAATTTTCATGGGTGCTTTTCTATATCTAATTCTATGAACCTCAGTTTCAATTTATGAGATATACATACCAATTTTTGTACAAATAACGACCATTAAATTGGCAACAGGCTGGCTATCATCCACGAGAACAGTTTTCACAGTCCCGTCTAACATGCGCACACGTAATGTTCTCATTTTGCGTCGATACTCCAGCAAGTCCTTAAAAACGTGTACAACATTAAAAGTCTAATTACTTAACATTAAACAGAATACAAACTAGATACGACACACGAAAAACTTAAAGACACTCTTATAGGTGAATAAAAACTGGAGCATGGACACATTCAAGTCCACAAGTATTCAATGTTTCCAACATATTCCCGTTACATTATTTAAACAGTATTTTCCAATAGTGTTATATTTAAAATTACAAAATAGATATGAAAATACTTAAAATATTTCTCTTACGCCTTTTCTTAGTAAGTAGTACTCGAGGGATCGTCCTGGTTCCAACCATACTCCCTTCTTAGGATCTTCATCAGCCAAAAAAAGTCCATAATCCTTACCTGGAAAAAAACAAAAAGGCATTGCACATCATCCGAATAGCCCAATCAATGCACTAGTGATGTTTTTATGTGTACACACACACACACACACACTTTTTTTTTGGCAAACAGATATACAGTGAAATTCGAAATTTATAATGATATTCAAAGGAATTGGAAAAAAGTGTGGTTACAGACAAAGTTGAACAAGATATACTTTATTTCTGTTTATTTCGTAATGAACAGTATTATTACGGAAAATTTTTGCTTTACATAGATTCCACATGGTGTAAGAGATTTAGTAGTGCATGGATTGGCTAAATTTTTACAGTGCAAGAATAGCCGAGTCCATTGTACACCAAACAAGATGAAGCTGAACATACTGTTTGTCCAGTGATCCGAGTTGCATATGGGTGCTTGCCATATTTTATTTACATGTGATTCTGTAGCAAGTATCAGTACAAGCAGGTTATATGTCGTATACCCAGAACAACAATGAAAATGGAGTAGGCATGGGTTATAGCGATCTTGAAGGGACCCTCACTGAAGGAACATTATAGTGAATGATCATTATATTAAATGTATTCCTCTTCCGATTTCACAATTACAGAATACTCCTGATTACCCTTGCTCAAAAACACACTCAAAAAGTTAAAAGAAGAGAGAATTTAAAAAAAAAAAGAGAAAACGAAAACAATGTTGGAATTGATAGCTGAAAATAATATAATTGCACACCATATGGGATAACTGATTAGCTTTACATGCCCAAACTCAAGTTGGATCTACAATATGTAAAAATCCAATCCTGTTTGAATCTTTGACTTCATATTAAATTACAGTTTATTCATGTTTTAAAAATAACTGTGATGAATAAATGTGTGTATAGCAGATTGTATTTAATACACGGGACAGACGATCCACTGAGTTCCCACATAATATACAATAGTTTATGGATCATTCACCATCAATGGGAATATTCTCCACTGCATGGTGGGAAGTAGGGTGTCCATTCCTGTGACATTTTAGGCAAAGGCTATTAAAAAATTTCCTACAATGTATTTCCTTCTTCTACAGCTTCAGGTTTTACTATATATTGTACACATATTTATAGTAATAATGCATATTTCTTCACATTTTTAATTTTTGCTCAAAATTTCTACTAATATTTCCCTGTTTTCAGACTATCTGCAGTTATGCCACCCATTACTATAGATAATTGACAGCCTACTACAAAGGAAGACAACCTGGGTCTTCTCAATCGGATGTTATATTACAGTGAGTTGCTGAATCGAGGATTATTGCATAGCAAGTTGACTGTAGTACCTAATAAATTAATACACAATTAAATGCCAGTGGCATCAGCAAGGAAAATTAGTCTAGCCCAGAAAATGTAACTCTACTGACAATTACTTTTTCTCTTAGTCCATAATATTAACTGAATGTAAGCTCACAGGGAAGGGCGCAACAATCAGCAGGACATGATGATATTCACAATTAAATAAATTGATTAATTATGAGGCAAATAAGTAAGTTAATTTATTAATTATGCTAAACATTTTCAATTAAAACAAAAACAGCAGACAATTCTATCCCAGTTTAAATTTTACAGCTCTAGTTTATACATGATTAAGATGGAATTGATCTCTTAGAATGACTTCTAATTATATTACTAAGTTACATAAGGTGCTATTTGGTCGATTAAGTCAGTTGGATTATAATGGTGGAAGGACAATAAATGTCATGATGCACCAAACCAGGTAACAAGAGGTAGATAATGCACAGACAGTTGAAGAGCATGCTAAACCAGGATCTATAGTTTTCCGAGGAATCAGAACCACCATTCAGTGCCGTAGCCAGATAATCTTGTGCCACTGGCAAAACCGTCCAGATTGTGCTCCCTAGCCACAGACATTTTTCCCCCTGTGAATTACTTCAACCGATTTTACGCCCTCCCTCATCTGTGGCCCTGGCCTGGGCCTTCCACGCCACCCCTAACTACGACTCTACCACCATTGCCCAAGAAATTAAACCACAAGATGTGCATTGGCTAAAAAGGAGAAAAAAAAGGGACCATTGTTCTTGTCCTTGTTGACCTAGTGGTTAAGGCACTCGGGGCTCAACAGAGAGACCCTAGTTCGACTCTAGGATGGGAACGAAGTCCCTTTCTCCTATACTAAAAAAACTTTAGAATAAGTTCAAATGTGGGCATTGAAATTATATATCATAATAAAATTTCCCAGAAAAAAATCACAAAAACTTGCTCAGGAGACTGTGTTTATTGACCATTATTTGACAATTGTGTTAGCCCTGAGAAGGGTAATAACTTACAATCCTAAAATATGGAAGTCGCTAAAACTTTGATACATGAAATTTTACTGTATATATATAATTGGACCCACATATATCAAGTTGGGATATATCGAAGTGTATGAGCTTCAATATACGGGGTGCCCCAAAAACATTGACCGCAGCTCTAATTCCTTAAATATTGATCCTAGACATATGTACTAAATTGGAAAGTGGCGTAAAAAAAAGGTGCAGAATTTTATGAAATTGATTAAAATTGCAGAGGATTATTTTGTGAAGGAATACAAAATTTAAATTTTTATACAGTCCCTGTACACAAAAATGTCCAATGTGTTAAATGTGCCCCCATACTCCAATAGGCTAATATACAAAATTTCAGCACTCCGGTGGAAAAAGAACTAGAGCTATGAAAACCCAAAAAATAACGTAATTTAGAAGCATGAATTTCCCCCTCTTCCTGGCATGTACTTATTGCTCCCTTTAAAAAAAGCAGTGTAAGTCAGTTATTTGGGTCTTGATATCTCTGGTTCTTTTATCCACTAGAATGCTGAAATTTTGTATATTGACCTATTGGAGTATGGGGCACATTTCACTTATTGGAAATTTTTGTGTACGGGGACTGTATAAAAACTTAAATTTTGTGTTTCTTCAAAAAATAATCCTCTGCAATTTTAATCTATTTCATAAAATTCTGCACCTTTTTTTTTTTAATGCCATTTTGCAATTTAATATATATGTCTAGGATCAATATTTAAAGAATTAGAGCTGCAGTCAATGTTTTTGGGACACCCTGTATATTTAAGCTCATGTGTATTGAAAACGTCCATGGTTCCCTTCAGATTCGTTATAAGTAGAGCCCAGATTATATGCACTAAAAAAACAAAATATGCATGTAAACACACACTAAAATCCTAAAAATATGCACTTAAATATTTTTTTTTCACTATTTAAAACACGAATGTCCTGCATCTTAACACAATAGATTGATTTTATTACTAATTAGCTGAAGTGAGTAAAAATATTTTATACACAGCATAATTTGTATTACATCATATCACAAGTTTTCCCCCCATAATTATTGTGAATAATTAAGTTTTGCCTTCTGTTAATCAATAGAATTTTATTGTCAAACAAGTTCTTTCCAGATCTACTGAGGCTATTGGATTGTACTTACAAAATTTTGCGAGTATCGTATAATGGCTAGTCTATACAGAATAGACTACCAGCAATGTCTGTTACTGATACATAACATTGCGGAATTTTACCCTACATAAGTGTTGTTTAATCTGACCTTAAGTAAACTACCTGTCTAGCATAATAGAACTAAACCCTTGTTTCCGTGTTAAGAGTTATGGCTAATTCAACTTCAAATATGATTACATTTTTTTATGCTTCAGATCATAGTTAAATATGTACACTTACAGGTCCATTTTTCTTTCTGCTTCAGGTAGGAGTAAAAGGATTGTAACTTTATTGTTGTGAAAATTTTCCCCATAACAGAGTAAAAAATTCTGAAAATTACCGAAATGTTTGAAATACGCATTTATTCCGAAAATGTACTGGTTTTATGCATATATATATATATATATGCACTAATGCTGAAAAGTTAAAGTGTGCAATTGCATATAACCTGAGCTCTAGTTATGAGTTCGGCTATATTAATTTATGTTTAACAAATATACAAAACATGAGAAAGGCAGTAAGTACTAAACACAACTTTAATCAAATATTTCCACTATTATTTATATAAAATATATATGCATGCATATACTAAAGTACTACATGTATAAAGAGACTTACCTTCGCCTAAATTAGCTTCTGTGATTTTTTCTCGAATAATACGGCATGCATCATAGATGATAGTAGAGGGTTCGAACTGTATTGTTTTAACAACGTTTTTCTCAACCACGCTCACTTTCAGTGAGAGGCTCATGTTTGTTTTTATAAATTAGTTCACACCTGCAATGGATAATAAGAGAAAAGAAATCAATCATTATATTTAAATTAATTAAAATACATACATAAGCTAATTAAAAATCCTATATCTCTCACATAAGTAAATTAAAAATCCAATCTCTCTCGAAAAGACTCAAATTTTCGAAATAACATAAACTACTACTTGCAATATTATCACAACTACTACTTATGCTCTCACTACTACCTCTACAAACTGACACAACAAATATTGACATTAAAACAATGAAATGACAATGCAATTAATTGCACATACAATCACCTGCTCCGTCACATTACTTTCAAGCATGTAATTATGTCATTGAATCATAACTTGTTATTGAATTATTTAATGACATAATTGCAAGCTTGAAAGTACGATGACGGAGCAGATGATTGTATGGGCAATTTCATTGATTGTATTGTTCTTTCACTGTTCTACTGTCAATATTTGTAATAATATATATATCATCATCATCGTATTCAACCATTATCTATCTCCACTGCTGGATGAAGGTCTCTCCAAATGCTTTCCACACAAGTCTATCCTGGGCCATTCGTTTCCAGGTCACCCCAACCTCTTTTCTTATTAGTTTATCGAGTATGCCTCATAATTTTTAAAAACGTTGAAGAAACATTAATTATAATTTATTACGCATATATTTTTATATTTCAGGAAAAACAAATAGTTCTTTCTTAACTCTTCCCGGGGGTTCTGATTTTTAAAGGAATTTTAACCTCCAAGGTGCATCATTGTAACCTTGGGAGAGAAATTTGACCTTCAGTTACAGTATTACAAGTCAAATGACCCCTGCAGTTCTCAAGGACCCCCCTCTTCCTTCACTTTAGGTCAATATTGAGCAATCATTAACCCTTTACTTTCCTTCTATTTGTAGCTTCTATCTCACTTAAGATAAACAGCTACATTAAGAAACTGAGGTGTCTACCCACACATGCTATTAATAGCTTCACTGCACAACCTTCAATACGTTAATCACACAGAGCAGCAAGTATAATATACAAAGTTCCTTAACAGTCTTTAACTCATAAGGGAAGAGTTATAGGCTTAATGGGAGGGGTTACAGAGCTACAACTCATATATTCCTATGTTAAATATACAAAATTTCATTGCGATTGGGGGGGTATAACCCTCAAAACCGCCCCCAGGCTACGCCTCTAATTCCAGCATAAAGTAAAAAAATAATAATTAATTCAATAAAAATAAAATCAATTCAATCTTACTAATCTACTAATAGGATAACCAGGGTTTCCACTCATATTGGAGAATTCCAGATTATTCGATAACGTCATCGATTCAATGCATCGATACTTCAATTAAGGTAATTTCATCGATTACGGAGGGATGGAAGAAACGAACACACATTCTAGTTATGCCTCATTGGGTGAATTTTATTGCCGGTGTTTTGGGAAGTTTATAAAGTTTAAAAACCGGATAATTTTTTAAAACGAGTATATATGTGTGATCTGTATTTTCAGTCGCCCCAAAAAAACCTAAATGTGACGTATTTTAAAACCGCAGCTCATGCAGTTTCCGCGGACACACAAAAGAGACCGAAACTGGTTGTTTATGTTCTTTAATTAACAGTGAACAAATTACGTAGGATAGACACACACAATTTAAATATCATCTCTGATTTACGAAAAAGAAAAATTGAACACATGAAAATGTTTCCTTATGCCATAGAAAAAGGTACATACAGTGAAAATCGTTTATAACGACGCCGGTTATAACGACGGAATTTTTACAAGAAGTTTGGTTTGCTATTCTACTCTATACTAAATATATCGGTTATAACGACATCGTATATAACGACGAAACCTGCTTTAACGACAGCGATTTTGTAGTCTACGTAGATTCTAAGTAGGGAAATTCGTATCGGATATAACGACGCGACTTGACAGTCATAAATCAGAACCACGTAGGTTAGTTATTAAAATTTAAAATTAGTTATTAAAATTTAAGTGTTATTCTAATCTTGTTTATTTACAAATGTCCGAGAAAGTTTTATTACTGCTAAACCTGAATATTAAAGATAGTGAACTTAAAAAGTGATTTATTAATTGAATATCACGAGGGTCATATTCTTAAGGGGCCTATTCTATTTTTTCAGCGTAGAGCCCATAAAACTCTTAAACCGGCACTGTTCTGAAGTCATTAGTATAATATAATAAATATAATTCATTAGATTTGTTTTCTACATTATATACTTTAGTAGTATTTTCTACAATTTTTTCAATTTAAAAAACTAAGAAAGTACTATGTACTTAGTGTAGCTATAACATAATATAAACGGAAATTAAATTCATTATAATTAAGTATATTTTTATTTAATTTTGAAACCAAAAAGTTTAATACTTTTTACTATCAAAATAATATATAAAACTCTACAGGGCATTGCTATAGGCTACTATGATTTTAAAAAGATATCGTTTATAACGACTATCGGTTATAACGACCGAATTTTCGCGGTCCCTTGAAGGTCGTTATAACCGATTTTCGCTGTATATGGAGATGGGAGGAGAGAAGGCGAAAAGGACATTGCCATTGATTTCTGGGCTTTGAAAATAAATAAAAATACCCATCGCGATACACATGTATACTTTCCCCTTTGTCTAAAGACTGGAGTGTGGAATAATAATTAACACGGCTCCGCCTTCTGAACTTACTAGTCCTGATTACAAATTACGTTTGAAGGACTGGGTAAGTTCGATATAACAAAGGCATATGACATAGTAAACCAAACGACGACGTTATAAGAAACCGCAACGGTTGTGGTTAAAATGCTACGTTAAAAAAAAAAATCGTTGTCGATGCGCACAGAATCCCAAAAATCGGGCGTGAATTATTAAGTTCCAACATTATGGAAGCTTTTACACATTTGATCGTTTGCTGGAACTTCACCGGCGTTCAATATCACACCAATTTTATTAGCGATATTCAACAGAAGCCAGAGTTAAAAGCGAGTTAAATACGACGCTATGGCCTAAAAAAAAAATACAAATTTCATCTAACAATTGGGTCGGTGTCCCAAGTATACACGTCGGTGAATTTTAAACAAATTATATCAACACCCTCAATGAATAGTGATGCATGAAATTGAGATAAACATGCGGGCGGTAAAAAGGGCCTTCTAAATATAAATTTAGCGAGGTGAAAAGAATAAAAGGCCCCTCTCCGTGCGGCTTTCAAATATAAATCAAACTAGTTTAATATTTATATAAGCCCTTAAGCAAGACATTTACATACAGACTCGACTGAAGAGCCATCGACCAATGCCCCCACAATCCTATCATTAGGTTGGCACTGAATTTACGTTGTCGGAGAAATACGATATATCGCGAAGTTTCAACGAACAAGAAAATTATATCTGACCTTGTCGGAAGACGATCCCACGTACCATCTTAATTCGAACTCGTTCCGCTTCCGGATTCATCTTCCGGCGGTGAACCGGAAGCCATCGTCCATGTAGGCAAGCACGTCGGACGTCCACCAGGAGAAGCCGTAACGCGTGGGAATTCGCCCAAAGGATGGACAGATGGGGGAGAAAGGGACAGGGGAGACGGGTCCGACGACCAGGCGCCCTAGGAGGCTCCCCCTCGACGCCACATGACACCGTTTAAACTCAAACCACCTTTTCACTTAACCCCGTTACCAGTATCCCCCCGTCGTTGCCACGACAACGGACCATCACTCCTCTCCCCTATCCTTCATCCCATCTGATCTTGGGCATCCCTGTTCTTTCTCTCCTCTTCCCCCATCATTTCTGTGAAGGGAGAAGAGACTGAGCAGAGCGCTTTATAGACAGCTAAAAAAATATTGAAAGTTGGGGAAGTGGGGGGTGAAGAAGGAAATTTCGAACTAAAAACTCCGCAGGGACTTTTTTTTTAGTGAGTTTTTTCCACTGGAAATAAAAAAAAAAATCATAAATGGGAGGAGAGGCAGAATGGAGACGAGTAATGGAGTTTAGATTTTTTTTTTAGTTTCCCCTGTGCATATACTGGTTGTTTTCAGTGCCCTATTGTGTCGTTGTTGCGAGTGTGATAGCCTTTTAATGGTTAAGAAAAATAAAAGTACTTTACAGGCCGAAACGCGATACAGGCCTGGACTGGTTTACTACGAGGATAAAAGGGCCCATTTTTCGAGAAATTAGAAGGCTTTTAAAATTCATCAAAAGACACATTACCATCAAAACAACCAACAAAGACAAGTAAACCGATCCCTTGCGTTTTTACTATACCGAAACATTTCTCCGCATTAAACTTCAGATATATAATTAACGGCACAATTAGTTAACTAATCCATAAAATGTGGAGAATTATCCCCATTTTAAACGGAAGGGTACGAAAATTATATGGAACATATTTCATAGCCTTTAAAAAAAATTATGAAACGCAACAAAATACGGTCTATGATACTATAGTCCCGACAGATACAGAGTATGTCACATTCAACCTCGTCCATGTCGGCATTCTTCCCTGGTACTTTGGGTCAGTATAGTTTTTGGCCTATTTCACTGAATTGCAATCTAAAGAAATGGAATTGCTACATTTAAACCTCGACGACTGGTCGTTTTCAACGATGCCAGATCTCGAAACATTGGATGTTTTCAAAACACTTTACGTATATGTTAGTAGCAGTGTATTTACCGTTTTCTGACTTTGGAATTCTTCAGTAACTTAAATAGTTTTGTGAATTATTGGCAAACCCATACTTATGCGAATTTTGCATTATTATAATATGCGAAAACCAATACATTCAGTGCCGCAATTCAAAAACCACAAAACGTAATCCACTCTGCAGGATCATCAACCATCAAAAGGCAATTCCAAGTAAAAAATTTTTTCAAACATACAGCGAAAAAAAAAATCCCCGCGATTTCGGCGGGAGCCGGGTACAAAACCAAACCTAACAGCCCGCGAGAATCGCAATGACTGCCGTTAGAGAGTTGAATTACCGTTAAATCGTCAATGACAAACAATAAAATTCCAACGGTCTGGATAATCAGATGACACAAAGGACAAGTATAAGTCATCTTGGACACTACAAGGTCAAGTGACCGTTCCAGATAATTGGGTGATCCGGATATAATTGGGGAATACTAATGTGTTCCATGAAGAACGAAGTAGTCTACGATTCTAAATTTCAGAATGCAGCGGCGGCGAAAGGAACTGCTTTGTCGCATGGGGGAGGCAGTTGAAAAACTTAATTTCACATTAATTGAAACAAAACTAATCACCACAATAAGAAAAAATATCAACGTAATAATGATCGATTTTTTTTTAGAAATAGCTGGTGCTAAGGGATGTGGTATTTCCAAAATTATGGGAGGGCCCTAGTAGTTTTCAATGAAGACTGTGATTCGATATTAGTAGATTAGGCAGGGGGGATTGGGAAGGGCGGCGGCCGAAGGCGGCACTGTAATCCCAGACAGGACACTCAAACAGAGCAACCAACCACCGAGGCGGGTTGGGGTGATTCGGCATTGAGTGAGTGTGTGATTGAGTACGGGAGCCGCCGGTGATTCGACATTAAAAGGAAAAATGTGCCGTGGTAGCCAATAGCAGAAGCTTGACCCCCTCCCCCCACACGAGCACGTCCCTTTCCTACTTCAGTGATGATTGGCTCCAACGGACACCAGTGTCGCGAAGATGATCATACATTTAACACTGCAACGGAAAATAACGAAGCAAGCAGACGAAGAAAATAAGGCTGTACAACCATACTTTTGGTTTAATCAAAAGGAACAGGAGCTTAGCGTCCTTTATGATCATAGCTTGTCTATATTTTAGATTGTTTTATGGGCAAGAACAGCATAGGCATGTTGCACCAAATCCTGCAAGTGTGTGCATATCCTTATCCTCAATCATTGTCCATCCACTGCTGAATGAAGGTCTCCAGAAGTTCCCCGTTCCCACATATGCCTTATTTTGAGCAATTCGTTGCCACATTACCTCACCAGTTACAGCCACCTTATCCAAGGATGCCCCCCCACCCTCCTCAAGTTTTTGATGAGCTCTGGAAAGCTGGGTTTTAGTCGTCCACTGTTGATCATTTCTTCATGAGGCATACTCAGCCCATTGACAATTCAGCTTTTTTTTTTTTACTTCAACAACGGTGCCTTCTCAACCTTTGTTTAGCCCCTCATCAAACTGTTTGATTTCCGATCTCTCCTGGTTTTTCCAAGCATGCACCTCTCAAAATAATATAACAGAAATACTCTTCTGAACACTTTGAATACTTATTTACACTTCCATTATAATTTATTCAGGGCGTAAAAAAATTGTTACCTCAGTTTTTTTCCCTAACGGCAACTGATCGTCGAAAGTTGGCAAAAAAAAAAAGGTATAAAATAAGAATATCTCTACGTAAAATCTCTGTAAAATGAGGGGGTTATAAGCAAAGGCGTGTGACGTAATTGTTTTTAGAAATGTTAATGTCACCCAGAGAAGAATTAGAGGGTTTTTTTGGTGAAACCAGCAATGCAAATACTATTTTAGAGCTGTGTATATTATCTGTGGTACATGATGGAAGCATGAAGTGCAGTGGCGGATCCATGGGGAGGGGGGGGGAATTAGGGAACCCTCAAGTCCATAAAAAATGCGGTGGGAATTGGTTATAACGAGCGCCGATTATAACGACGGAGTTTTTACAAAAAGAGTCCGATTTTTTAAATAGCTCGTTAAATCCGGGTTACAAAAAAAACTTTTTCGCTAAAAACAGTTGAATTGTATTGTGCTTCATTATTATACCAAATAAAATCCATATTTTCTTCACTGTATCCGGACTCGTTATAAGTGAGCCCTACAGCAATTTTCACTCCGCCCCCTCCCAAAATCCTTCTCTGGATCCACCTTTGTGAAGGGTAGTTTTTCAAAATTTTGAACGTAATTTTCTTAAAAACAGCCCTAAAAGATTTTTTTATCACTTCCGTCCCCGCCCCTCCTAAACAGAACCTATCTGTTTATTACAATTAAAACAATAAATGTATTTTTTACGGAAATTTTTAAATAATTTTACTGACTAAAAGATGTGAGTAATCAACACAAAAATAATTTCTGATTTGTTAGAAAATTTGGAAAAAATGGCGATTTATTCCACGTTTGGGCCGATGGTTTATTTTATTTTTTTATTCATTTTTTTTTCTTTTAAATCGAAATTAAAGTTTAGCCCTCAGGAAATTTCCGAGTTTGTGCTTTTCCAGCAAAACTAAAAGAACAACGGACAATTTAATGCAATAAATTGGTTTTAAAACATTTTACATTTAAAAATTATACATGTATGTCAATAATCGACAAGCATATCTTCGTCGTTGGCATTCATTTTGCGACACCGACGTAGCAATAATTACAATTTAAAAAAAAATATGCATGTCGTAATAAAAATTTAAATTTCATTAAATGAAAAACTTTTGAGAAAATTGTAGAATATACATAAGTTGCGGAAACAGTATAAATACGTTAAAATAAATTATTATGAAATTTTAGAGACGAATATGAATTGATTAAATTTCATTAGCCAATTTTACGACCAACTATTCAATCGTTCTGTTAATTCCAGAAAAATTGTCATTTATCGGAAACTGATCTCTCAAGCAACGATGTGATTGTTTTTGACACTTTTCACCATAGGAAACCATTATTACACGTTTCATTTGTGGAGTTCGAAAAATTCAGTCATAAATGAAGTTTTAAGTAAAAAACAAAGATAACGTGATTCTCCAAATTTTACAAATTAAACAAACTGAACTATTTTCTTTTAAAAAAAAAAAAAAAAAAGAATTTCAAAAGAGAAGTCCGGAGCAGCGCTGTAGCTAGGGGGTGGCGTGGAAGGCCAGCGCGGGGGCAGGCGAGAAAGGGCGCAAAATCGACAGAAGTAACTCACCAGGATAATATGTCTGTGACTAGGGGCGCAATCTAGACAGTTCTGTCAGGGGCGCCAGATCACCCAGCTGCGCCCCTGATCTAGAGAAAGCCAAGTTTCCGAAACACCTCTTTAGAGAAGAATCGAATATACTCGACAAGGACTTTACTCCTTTTCAAGGACACCGAAGATTAAGACGCTTTAGGAGCTACGATTCTTCACAGGATCCGAACCACAGGAATTCGAGGAAGCAACCCCCCCACTACGGTGAGTAGAAAAAATGCCAAGTGTTCAATGGTATCATTGGAATGAAACCCGGGCTAACGGCACAATCGATATACGCGTTATTTCTACATCATCGGAGAACTTCGTAAAAAACCCCAAAAAAGTACGATGTACGCGTGGCGCAGATAGAAATGGCCTCAAACGTGAAATACAGTTTTAAAGTCATTTCAGCGATGGAAAATTACGTCAACAATTATTAAAAATGAAGTCCTTTTAAGTTAAAAAGATACAGTTTAATATATATTACCACATGTCGTTCAAATACAAGGTATACTCGAAACTACATGGTATACATCAACGTAGCAACAAGATTTGGTGTAATTAAGCGGCTTGTATACGTGAGTCGATGACACTTGCGCCGAAATCATATCCCCCCTATTTAATCATCCTGCCCCGGAGCTAGAGGGGGGGAGGGGGTCCAGAAAGAGGAGAAAAAAATTAAGACAAGTTTTTAGGGAAAAACTACAAACGTTATCTTGCGCACATAATACGATTATCATGAAAATAGAAGGAAGATTAAAAAACATCTCACATTATTTGAAATCTAACATAAGATAATAAATAAATAATATAAAAAAATACAAAATAATGAATTAGGAAAAGAAATATGGGATTTTGCAGAATTTTATAATAAAGGTGCAGACGAGCATTTAATTAAAGAAACTATTTCCTTAAAAGAATTTATTTTGAGCGAAAATATCACACACACACACACACACAACACAACACACATAACACAAAACACACACACACATAACACAAAACACACACACACATAACACACAACACACACACACACATATATATATATATATATAAGGTTTCTTTTTTCTTTTTTTTTTTTAATTTAATACTTCGCAATATATATTTATACATTTTAAATCAGCTGTTGCATTATTCTAAGTTCCGATTATCTGCACTGCCTTCGGCCCGACCAGTTCGGATAATCGAAACTTAGAATAATGCAACAGCTGATTTAAAATATATATAAATATATATTGCGAAGTATTAAATAAAAAAAAGAAAAAGAAACCTTAGCGAACGTATATAGATTATTTTTTCAATGAAAAATCCGTTATTATAAAATTAACACCAATCCCTTTTTCAAATGTCATTAAAACGATGTCTAAAAATTTCCGATTTAGCGAAGTAAATTTTTGGAAATTTCGTCACACCGCAATTACTTCTTCCAGCTTAAAAAAATCTTTTATTTTAAAAAAAAAAGCATTTCAAATGCATTGAATTCAAAGTTGTTTCGGTGGAACCTTGTAACTCGAAACACCAAAGAAAGGGTGGTTTATTTACAGTTACCGAGATTCAGGGAAGGTTAATCAGTTGGATTTACCGAAAACTTCGAGGTTCGAGTTACCGAGGTTCCACTGTACATTAATGATATCTCGTACAACTTATTCGATGTATAATTAATTGTATGATATATCATACAATTAATTATACAGTGAATATCCAGTTAAAAGATGGCATGCACAATAAGATTGAATCCCACCCCCCACTAATGATAGCATACAACCTATATTCTATATACAACCCACTTTTTTCGATTAAACATACAGGCTTTTCTCTCTTTTTTTTTTTCTTCCACGCTATCAGATGCTTTTGAAATGTATACTGAACGAGCCTTCTAAAGTACATTTTATATGGCTATAATTTACTGCACAGAAATACGGCAATTTCCCTGATCATAATATTTATTTACTTTTTATAGTATATAATATACAAATTTATATAAAAAAAACAACAAAAATAGTAGTTTAGATAATGGAAGGAAAATAAAATTTTAAAGCTGCACCTTAGGGCTCACTGACAACTGAAGTTACGTTTGCGCATGCTTTATTTAACGCTAAATAATTCCGAGTAGGGTGGGTTCACATGCGGATAATACTGCATTCTGGGAGCTGTCAATTCTGTTTCCCTCGGAAATCTGATGATGAAGGGCAAAGCAGTCAACCATGAATTTCAAGGATGGTCTCGTCGTATTCATGGGTCAAGAAATGATACTTCAAACCCGTACTAGTAGTAAGAACTACTTAAGGGGTTGTGACACGTCTGATGACCTACAAGTTCAAATTTTAGTGACTATTTGCATCGCATACAGCTACTTAAGGGGTTGTGACACGTCTGATGACCTACAAGTTCAAATTTTAGTGACTATTTGCATCGCATACAGCACCATCTCTACTAAATCCAGCGGGTCACAGTTCTGCCCCGAATCCAAAGGGTCAGTTACAGTTAACTCTGCGGATTTGGATGTCCACGAAAAGAAAAATTAAAGGCAGCAACGAAGAAACGTGCGGCTCAGCTGTGAAATTGAAAGGTCTGCATGAAGAGAAACTGACTAGTAATTAGTTGAAATTAAATATTTACGAAATTATAGCGATCTAAATAATACTCCACCCGTGATTTGCATCACGAAATTGACGAAAAATACAATTTGTGTCCGATCCCCGAAACGGGGTTATAAACGAATATAATCATTATTTTTATTATTTTTTTTTTAATAGGGCTGAAAACTCACCTTTCCCGGCCAGGTCGCACCTGACATCGGAAACATGAGCCGAGAAACTCAACCAGGTTCCTGGTAACTGGCAGGCGCCATCGGAGAGAGGCACCAACTTGGCATTGCAGTCATTTCGGGCACTTTGAGCGGGACCCACCGGCCGCGGCCCTCACCAGGCGGGGCCCGACTGACCGCATTGGGGCCAAAAATTTCTTGGTACAAATTCGGGAGTGCGCAGAGGGACCGAAAAGTGGGTACAGCAGACAGAAGGGGGAGGGGGTGAAAGTTGTTGTAAGTCAATGGATACACGTAAGGCGAATTACACTCCACCCACCCCTCAAACATCTCATTTCAGGGGGCTCCTAAATGGACAAAATCTAGATGCCGAAATGACAACGTCGTCCAACCAGACTACGAGGCCAATGATAAAAGATCACCCGACTCCGCCCACAATTTCTCCCCCATCTACAAATCTCTTAATCCCCCCCTTCCCCCGACATCCAAACAAAGTATTTCTATAAACTAGGTCCAAAACTGGAAATCGTTGTACTGAGGACGTTCTGGAATTTTCCCAAATCACACATTTGGGATAGAACACAACGGGGGGGAGGGGTCAAAAATCCTTAAATTGATACGCAGTTTAATTCCCATAGAGCATTTATTTATAGTTCTAGACTTAGAGCGCACAATCAAGTGCTCTAAAAGTAGAGCACTAGAAAACCCCCAAAAGTCTAATTTCACTGAAAAAGTCGGAAACGAATACGATTTAAAAATTCCACCCAACGTGGAGTACTAGTTAAAAAATGCAGCAGATAGTACGGTCTTTTTTAAAAAAAATAACAAGCTAATGTTTGAAATATACGGGAAACACTGCCCTGTTCATACGAATGCTTTTGGCGAAATTTTTTTCACGCCAAATAAATAATTCGCGATCTGCTATCACAACAGGGATGCATGTGTCAAAACAGTCGCACGTTTTACATCTTGACTAATTTACACAGCAAATATATTACCCCGCTTGATCGAGCCAACCAATGCACACACGCCCTTTTACTTTTTATGACCAGACCGCAACCGGAAACGGCAATGTCAACTTCCGCTGACATAATGCAGCCTAGAATAGAATAGGGAGAGAAAGGAAAAGAAAAACAGTTATAATGGGATCCATGGCGGGGTGGGGGTGTTATGCATTTGGAATCCAACTTCAAGCAAGCTTGAGTCGAGATGCAAGAGTTGTTGCTTTACACACCTTTGGAATATCGTTGAAGCAAGTAGTAGAGTGGGCAGGGGGTGAATTGGGAAGGGCGGCTGCCGTAGGCGACACTGTAATCCCAATATAGTTGAAGCTTTGTCTAAAGACTGCCCAAGCGAGCCAATTAAAACGAGGCCGGAAACTCGTAGAGGCGACCTCAAGCACCACAACGGGACTTGCTAGAATTCAAACCTGCGGTTAGTAGCCTGGAAGCCACAGATTTAATGCTGAGACCAGTCAGCTGCATTGTCGAGTTCCCGACCCAAAACTACCCTTAGATCCGAATATTCAAGGCCTATACCGCAGGTGTAACGTATGAGTCACTGTGGCATAGCTCGGATGTATCTTTCATGTCATGTATCATCATGTCTAGTTGAGCCACATTCTGATAATGTATAAAGTATGGTCGACGCGTTAAAAGGCAATTCCAAATCAATCGTAAACGTGCATTAACAAACCCGAAGGGGCGGACCAGGTCTTCTCAAAGGGCGCATACCTTTTCACGACCGGCTTACCATTAGGTTTGAAGCTGCGATTTGGACGACCGAGAGAAAATTCTCCCACTTCAGAGAAAGCCGGCCTACAGGACACCCAGACTAACCGACAGCCTTTATTTCGGTCAAGACAGATATGGTTACAAAAGGTTAAATGACTAGTTCTTCCAAATTAAAGCCAAAGGATATTTCAGTGGGGAAGAACGTGAAATTTCCACGTGCATAAAAAGAACCGGAGAGATTGGTTAGTTACAGGGTTGTGTAAACAAGCATAATAAAATACAGTAATAACATGTCAGAATAGAATGCAGTAATAAAAAATAGTAAATGTAGTAATAAGTAAATGAATATACAAGGTAAATAAACGTAATATATACAGTAATGAAGATAAAGAGAGTTGCCCAACAGTACGGGTCAATATACAAGTTCAACAGTTTAAAATAAAGCAATGCCCAGTTTAGTGGGAATAAAATAGTTTATAGAAGCAATAAAATAGTTATACAGCTGCGATAGCAAAACAGTCAGATTGTAAATCGTTCCAAAGTTGAAAAACTGGGTATATATATTAAAATTCGTGGCAAGATACACGAGGATTTCAAAAGCAATGGAAGTCCATCGATTTAAAAACAGTGGGAAACGGAAGTCCAAACCCAAGCGGTGAAAGGCAGGAATATAGTCTCCCACTGAATCACTGGGAGATAACCTGGGAGGCAAAACTAATACATCGACCAAGAAAAAATTACCGGAAGATTACCAGAGAGTGCGAGTCCAATAGCCCATTAGGGCGTACAGGCCCGGGGGCCGGTTGGCCGACGTCCCAGTCCGCCCCTGCAAACCCGTCACTTCAATTTCTCCATTTTCAAACAAGTTCGTGAAGCAGGGACGTAGCAGTCCAAAAACTATGGGGGCCCAGGAAGTTTTAAAAAAGACCAAGTGATTCAAAGGTAAGAAGAAAAATGTAT
>QLNU02015003.1:130607794-130619021 GCA_006491805.2 Dysdera silvatica | reverse complement strand
CATGATATTAATTCAGATCTATTTTGAATGCTACAACTCGAGTTTTCATACTGACCTTCACATGTGACACATTTGCTTAACACACATTCTTCATTTTCTTTTTCACATTCCAAGTTCTCTGCCCTATTCCTTTGATCTACTAGGAAAGATAGGCAACATTTTGTTTATGCTACGAACAAGGAACTTAAAATTGGCATGGTATATACATACACACAGATTAGGAGGTATTTCAAGTGAAAGAGGAAGTTGTGGTCTAAGCAAAGCAAAATGTGAGAATCCAATCTCAATGTTTTGGTTTTCACTTTTGAAAAGTTGAAATATCTCAGTCAAAACCATGTCTTTTTTGGCATTTGATTTTCTTTCCACGTATTCGAGTGACGATCGTATCTTTCTTTCTTGGATTGATTATGAGTAATTATATTGTCAAATTGAAGAAATAAATAATATTTTCAAATACTGTTGCCAATAATTTTTGTGTAATTATTGCTCCCAGAATTAAGAAATTTGGTGCACTATTTATAAGCAAAAAAAAATAATAAATAAAAAATAATATAGAAGCATAGATGTGTATTTAAATATATTTAATATACAAAATTATTTTTATTAAATTAATTTAAAATTATTTTGCTTTAATTGACTCATATAGAGAATTTTAAACAGCAAAATATCAAATTATGGTTTCTCTTAGCATTACATACTAGTTATGGTTATTTCTACATTTATTTAAATTAAGTTCTATACGTATTCGTCACGGATGTAACGTTAATCAAGATGTTACTTCTCTAACATTTTTTTTTTTAAATGAAGAATCCTGGATAATTTATGACAAATCATTTACTTACAGAAAAGCTAAGAACACCAGAAAAGATTTTAATATTCATTGATTTTTTCAGAGATTATGGTAACTTTTGCTTTATTTTTATTATGGACGTAACGTAAAGATTCTAGTAATATAAATTTTAAAACTATTGAAATTTCTTTTTGTCAAAAAATATAATTTTTCCACAGAACTGTAAGATTATATGAGCTATACAAAATTTAGTATCAGTTGATTTCTGTTGTTTGTTTTTCTATTAAAAATGGGCAGGAGAAAAATTAGTTTTGTAAAAACAAATTTTTAAATACATTATACACTCATACTTCGAACAGAACCACTTTGTAGGAAGCTCGCACTGTGAGACAGACATATACAACGATATTCTATGTTCCTTATTAAGAATATGAAATCAGTTTTTTGTGAGTGATATATAATTTTTTTATTAATATTTAAAGTCCAAAAAGCATGCTTTTTAGGTGAAGTTTGATATTTTTTTAATTTCGCACTGTATATGAAGATAATGACTTCTGAGCTACCAATCCGAATAAAGCGGGTGATTGCATTTAAGGGATAAAATTATAAAATTACACGAAAGGTCATTCAGAGTATTTTAAAAAATTGTATAAAAACTAAGCTTTTTAATACCAATATTTGGCGCATTTGGCTATGGTTTAGAAGAATTGGCGATACCGGTATGAAGTATAAACATTTCGTCAAAAAAATTGCAAACAATTGCTCTGGATGAAATCAAAATTGATGTAACACACCAAAACGAAATTATAATCTTTTGGTATATAACCAATCAAATGCAGAACAATATCGCCCTATGTTGCAATATTCTTGACGTAACTGCAATCACACCCCTAGTGAAACCATTTAATTCAAAAATATTGACGAAATATCTTTTCGCTTAATCGATATGATTTGCAGCGAGAACGAATGTAATTTACATCCTTTTTAAAGTGCAGCCATTGTGAAGAACAATTACGTTTTGAACGTTTTTATGAAAAGTATCATCATCACAATTTATAAAAATAGTTCCGGAATCCGATATTTTGAGACATTTTTATAATTTTCTCATATTGAAAGTCTTTGATTTACAACATTCAAACTTCCCGCGTCAAATCTTCATGACAGCCAGGTCGACTCAGCAAAAAATAATAGACGTTCAGTATGATATAATGCTTATGTCTGCTTTTTAAAACAAATTACTTAGTACGTATAAAATTTTTGAAATGCCAGCTTCATTAAAACATTTTTCTTTATTAAAAAATTACGTAAAATATTTTGATGTTACGGCCATAAAATTTAGAAGATTTTTTCCTTTTTATTATGCCATTATATTTCCTAAAAATATTGTGGGTGAAGGTTGCAATATGAGCGTAATTGAATAATAAATGCTTCATGCCGATATCGCCAATTCTTCTAAAGCATAGCCAAACGCGCCAAATATTAGTATTAAAAAGCTTAGTTTTTATATAATTTTTTAAAACACTCTGAATGATCTGTCGTGTACTTTTATAATTTTATCCGTTAAATGCAACCACCCTCTTTATTCGAATTGAATTAAAAAGTTATTATCTTCATATACAGTGCGAATAAAAAATATCAAACTTCACTTAAAAAGTGCGATTTTTGAACTTTGAATATTAATAAAAAAATTTATATGCTATTCACAAAAAACTGATTTCATATTCTTGGTGAGGAGCTTGGTGACTATCATTTATGATATGTCTTGTCTCAAAGTGGTTCCTTTGTAAGCGAAAATTTTTTTGCACTTGAGATATGTATTAAAAAACGGATAACATATATAGATATTTCAAGCTTTAAAATGATATATGATATAGCTATATTCGCACTGTTTGAAATTTTGACCTCTTGGTTTCACTTTTGGTGGAATTGCCCAATACAATCAAAACAGCCATTAACCGCGTATTGAAACTTTTTTTGAATACGATAACCTATTGTGATTACTCTCTATTTATAAATAAGCGTTTAATATTATAACAAACTTACAAATAAGTGCTCAAAATGTCAATAAAAACACAAGTATTATAATTAATTTGCGTCACACATTGCATTGTTATTTCAAAAACTTATACTAAAAAAAAAAAAATAGAGAACCCATGATTTGTTGGTTGCATTTCACGGAGCAAGGACATTTTAGAAAACCCAAGTCTTGCGCGAGTATGAAGAGATGAGGGCGCAGGCATTTGCTTATTTTTTCTTACAAGGGGGAGGGCGCCATAAATGATCAGAAATGTGTGCTTACGTAATACTTGAACAGCCCCTAAAGACACGTCCGGCGTCATGAATCCGGCGCATGCGTGCTTCTGTCATTGACGTGTCCTTAAAGGAGGGGCATGGGCCTGCCTCATTAACGAGATGCCAGTAATTGTATTAAAAGCGTGTCACTTTCTAACTTGTCCACACTTCCGTACAAGCTATTTTTTTGAGAGTTAAAATTCTATTAAAGAATCGCCGCCTTAACTGGCACTCCATCACCCGTCATGCATCGGGGAAGCAAGGCGGGCAAGTTGAGCGTTATGCGATACGTAGATGCCGAGGAGAATTCGCACAGCCATCTATATCCTCGCAGTGCGTAACAGATCGTAAGTTTCCACATCGAGGCATAATCACAACACACATCCACGAAGTGACACTGCGCCTTCTTTCAAATGAGTAACTTGAAGATGACTCAACAGAATTCGGGCTTATGTCCCCAACGACAATAATTCACTTGATGGCCGGCACGAAAGCTCTTACCAGTTGACAAACGATGGGCCGGAAGACAGTCCAATGGACGCTCCGGCTGGGGGAATCCCCCATTCCACCATCAAGCATAATAATATCTCCCTCTCCCCCACTTCGGGAGACGCCTTTGTAGCCAACTGCTATCAACATAATAGCATTCAAATTCGGCTTCTTCAATGCATACAATGGCGCTAATAAATTTACAAGACGATTGGTGATAAATTTAAGAAAGCCCAGGAAGAAGAAGAAAGGAAGATGTCTTCAGAAAACATGGTAATGTCGGATGTTAGTGTGGAAGATCTATGAAATATTATATGGAAGATGATGATATGTAAGATCTATAGAAAACTAAGGATGCTATATAGGTCCTTTAGGAAATATTAACATTAAAACTGAAACCTGGCGGAAGTTTATAAATGTGGAGTTTTCGAACTCATTGGGGGAGAGATACAAACACATATCACGGATATGTTTAAAATTGCAATTTATGCACGGGCCCATATAATTCTACGCTTATACGTTTAAGTTTCTTACTAATTGTAAGAACAGCCTTAAATTAAGCTTAAAGATACTTTAACGTACTTAAGGATAAGCAGGCGCTTGCTTTTCAGTGGGGCGTTTTCTAATTATATAACCTCCATATAGCGAAGCTGATAGTTCCATTGAAGAACCTCGACATACAGTAACTTCATTATATAGAAACGATCTTCTTCATACATATGTATTGCGTAGTATATTGTATCTGGAAATATATTTCTTAATACATATACTCTTCTTTATAAACAACCTAGGAAACGTCCGCGATGAGTAAAATTTCAATATGAGCAATAAAATTTCTGAAAGGGACATTCTCGGGGGTATTTATGCAATTTCAATGTTAAAACCTGACATACTTTTATTAATGAAGCTCGCGACAAAATTATTAAGCTTTAACTGGTGATAATCAGTAAGGTCTAATACTATTAGTCAGATTTTACCAATCTAAGTTTTATAAAAAAAAATTATATATATATTCTATTTTCTCCAGTGGGGATGGGGGGCTTCTCTCTTTACTTGCACCCCCTCCCTCGATGGTTTGTGGTAAGTATAGTAATGCTTTAGTAGCCCGTCTACAATCAACGTTTGAGAAACACTGCTCTGAAGACATTCTAGTTCTACAGAAAATGGTTGTATTTCAATGGCGCAAGGGTCATTCTCAGCCTGAAAAAAAATAGATCCTTGCGCCATAAAACACATACATTCCGTTCAAGTTACGTTCTATAGGCTTACCAGAGGAGTTGATCTGAATACAGGGCGTTCGCGGTCCGAACCCGGCTCATTTTTTTGAAAACGGTTGGGTAGATGGAAAAAATCGGTGAACAAGTAACCCATTATTTTTGGGGGCACATTTTTTGAGTAAAAATTTTTGGTGTGTGACCGCTGAGGGGTTGGGGGTCAATTCAAAAATTTCAAATGGAAAGGTATGTCAAGTTGTATGTCGTTCGAAAGATCTGAATAAAAAACGATTATTAACGTTGGTCCCAGGTCAATACACCCAACCCGTCATGAATGGCGAAAGCTTAAAATTTGGGTATAAAATCCCTTTCTTTACCAAAATTCCCCCACACACAGGTACTTAAAATCCCATTCTGTGCTTGTTTCTGAAGAGAGTGTGCTTCTGTGCATGTGTAGCCACTGTGCTTCGTTTACGTGTTAGTTAGAAACATCGACAGATGCGGCAGTAATTAAAAATTACTTGTACGTGTTACTATGCGCGCTTGGCTTCGTTCGAAACAATTAAAATTTAAATAAATCTTTATTAAACTTTCATTTCTTATGTAATTACTCTCTTTGTTTTATCATTTAACGGCCATACAATGGTATGCTCAGTGGAAGACAAAGTGGGAATAATTTTTCTTTATGGGGAATGTGGTCGAAACTGCGGGTCAACCTCTAGAAGGTTCGATGAATTATTTCCTGACCGATCAATCGATCGTAAGTGCGTGTCCGATTTAGTAAAAAAATTTCGCGAAACACAAAGTGTAAAATATCGGCCACGCTCTGGTCGACCAAGGTGGCTGAGGGTACAGTGCTGGAAGTTATCGGCAATGCTAGTGTAACACCCCTGCAATCCTTGAGTGAAATGAGTGACTGCACGAACATTTCTAAATCCACAATCGGCAAAATCCTTAAAAAACATTCGTTTTATCCGTATAAAATGCACTTTACTCAAGAGCTCAGTGAAGATGACTATGATCATCTCCTTGAGTTGTGTGAAATAATAAACGCAGAAATCGCTGAAAATAATCAGTTTTTACAAAACATTTGTTTCAGCGATAAAAGCACATTCTTTCTTAATGGACATGTGAATACCCAAAACGTGCGTTACTGAAGCGATGAAAATTCCCACATTTTAAGAGGACATACTCAATTTCCACAAAAATTAAGTGTTTGGGCTGGAATTTTAGGCAACCATATCATAGGACCTCTTTTCATTGATGGCACTTGAACCGGGGAACGTTATTTAGATCTGCTAGAAAATTTAGTAGACCCTCTAATTACAAAGGTTGTCGAAAATGCTACAACTGAAGAAGGAGAGCTAGAATTTGATGTAGATGGAATTGTATTTCAACAAGATGGTTGCCCAGCCCATTATGAGCGCGCTGTGCGTCAGTATCTGGATAACAGATTCCCAAACAAATGGATTGGTAGGCGATTGAGTGGCAGGCTCGATCCACAGATTTGTCTATGAATGAATTTTTTCTTATGGGGACACCTGAAAACTATAGTCTATAGAACCTAGCTAGCTTCGTTACTCAAATTAAAGAACAGAATTACTACAGCTTGCCGGGAGACACCATCACTTTTCAGCACGTGCGTCAGGAATTTGAAAATCGTTTGTTTTATCGTCAGGAGGTGAATGGTACGCATTTTGAGCAGTTATTGATATAAAGTTCAATCTAGTAGTACGCCGTGTAATTTGAATAGGAATTTGATCCTATTGGGGCTGAGGAGATCCCCCCCACCACCTATAAAATCTCCTCTGCATCTACACATGTGCAGATGCACACTCTCTACAGAAACAAGTATAGAACGGGATTTTAAGTACCTATGTGTGGGGAATTTTGGTAAAGAAAGGGATTTTATACGAAAATTTTAAACGCTCGCCATTCATGACTTGTGAGGTGTATTGACCTGGGACCAACATTTATAATCATATTTTTCGAACAACATACAACTTGACATAACTTTCCATTTGAAATTTTTGAGTTGATCCCCACTCCCAACCCCCAAGGGATCACACACCAAAAATTTTTCACTGAAAAAGTGTGCCCCAAAAATAATGGGATACGTGTTCGCCGATTTTTCCATCTACCCAACCGTTTCCGAATAAATGACCCTGGGTCAGACTTTGTGGACGCCCTGTATAGGCTATGGCAGGGGGTCTTCAACCCGGTGCCCGCTGGCATGTTTTGTGCGGCCCGCCAACTCATGAAAAAATACAAATTGTTTCACACAAAAATAACGTCCCTGCTCCCTTGGAGTCTGAAATATATATATTTTATTCTGTTGTCATTTTCATATTTCATAAAAAATATCTTAAAACACTATAGAACTAAATTAACTCGAGGTTTCCCCTCGATCGTGTTTTACTTTAGTTTTCTAGTGCATATGAGCATTAGTTGTAGTTTTATTGATTTACAGTGCAACAGTGATTTTAAGGCGAGTTATACCTGAAAAGGGAATTTTCTTATATCCTTAATTAATTTCTCTGAAAATTGCTTACAATATTAACAGCTATAAAAGAAAACTTTTCGAACAGTTTTAACCTTTATAACTTAATAGATTTTTTTAGTATATGTTGTTTGCTTCTTTTTTAAGCGTCATATTTGAAAAGTTCCACGTGGTGTATTTTTAAAGAAAAAAAAAATACATTTTTTCCAAACAATCATTGAAATCGTGCTTATAAATGTTACTGAACAATGATACTCTGTTTTCAACAGTTTTTGTTTAAAAAAAAAACTTATGTTATTCATAAATTGTCATTTTTGCTCATTCGATTATAATGAAAGAGACAGTTACAGAGCTACAACTCCATATGTTCATATGGAACTCCATATGTTCATATGGAACTCCATATGTTCATATGGAGTAGGGAGACCTAATTTCGTGCTCCTAAGGTTTTTCTTCCCCTACGGAAGAACTAACCGACGTCAAAGTCAGAGCAAAATGGAGAAGCAACCTTAAACCTTCAAGTAAATGTCCCTGGCATCTATTCACCGATATGTTACCCAAAAGAGGTTAGAAATATAAAAGCAAGAACAGTTTTTTCTGTTTTTGAACAATGTTCCTAATTTCGTCCCCCCCTGGTCAACTTATCAAGAAGCTCGAAATGGGTCATAACTGATCTGTAAGCATATGATATTTAATTAATGAAAATAGACTTTTTGAATGTACATTTGAAAAAACCTAACAAAATAGGAAATAAACAAATCATTTTTCTATATCTTTTCGAAAATAACACAAATTTAATCAAAATAGCACAAAATAAATGCAGACAGTCCACAGCCTTGTCTACATACAGAAATCACAAAGAAATTTCTTTACCACTGGTGCACTTCTCGTGGCACCAGTTGCAACATTGCATGCATCTAATCCATTTTTTTCACGTATGGTCTCGAGAGAAAGGTTCCTCGCACAACGAACAGTCCACGTCCAAATCGGCGTCGCTGCCTGCATTGTCCGTAAATACGTAACCTAGGCCTACCTCCTCATCACTTTCTCTAGTATTCGTTTCTTCTTCAAACGAACTCTTCTTCCGTATTTTTGCAGGGCTTTTGCCTTTTGGGGAATTTTTTTCAGGGAACTTGCGTTTCGGAGGAATTTGCTTTAGGCCTACTTGCCTCCTGTCCTTCCTTCCGGTTCTAGATATTGAAGGTTTGGTATGTTTCTGTTGCGCAGACAAAGCTTTTTTTCTGTAAGGTGAACCACTGACCAAGACCGTTGTTCCTCGTCTAGCACTCTTCGTGGGCATAATGATTGGAACTTCTCGAATATTTTGAGGAGTAACGAGCGCTGCAGACGTCGTATCAGAGGATCTATTTAGTTACTCATAATTTGAACTAGCCGGTGAGGATGGTCCTGTAGGCAGAGACGCAGTTGGAACTGAAAATTCCTGCTGCTCCGTCGACATCACTTCTTGAAATTCACGCTCATGGTTCAGAAAGTAAGAGTCTGTAAAGACATTTGGATTCAGTGGTGCAATTCCTGTTTTATGGAAGCCACTAAACGCATTTTGCATAGTTGCAGAACGGTTGTAGGCCTCTGCAAAGAGAGAGGTGACCTGAAACTTCATTATCATTCGGTTGGGATGACTAGCAAGCCAACTTTCAATGGCAGAGGCATAACAGATTTTCAGCGGGAACATGAAAGAAATGTCAAGGGATTGCATCCTGTTTGTCGCGTGCGGTAGAAGTCAGGCAATCGAAATGCCCGTCTCACGTGCTCTGTCGATGACGTCTACATTCCTTGTGTGTGAATGTTGGCCATCCAAAATTACGACAATGGGACTTTCTTTTGACGGCTTTACAATGGTAATGAAATGTTCTATCCATCTCAAAAAAAAAAAGTGAAGAATTAACCCAACCGAAGTCGCTGCAAGCACCGATAGAACCTGGTGGGGCACCGTCGATGAATTGGTGTTGCCATCTCTTCTGTGGGAAAATCAACATCGGAGGAAGGTACTGTCCAGCTGCTGACATGCATGTGATAACAGTTATGGTTGCACCACGCTTAGCAGACGACAATTTCTGGACTTGTGGTTTGCCCTTAGATGCGATAACTCTTCTAGCCTTGTGCTGGACAACTGTAAACCCAGTTTCATCGACGTTAAAAATCTTTGCGGCAAAGAATTTAATTTTCTCCAATTCTGGTTTGAGCATCTTAAAAAATTTGTCTACACTTTGTTTCATGAATCCCTGGATACGTGCCATTGACAAATTTTCCGGCTTCCGCAACGATGGATTCGGATGTCTCTTCAGAGATGACATTAACCATTTAGAACCTGCCCATTTGTTGTTGAATTCAAAGGATGCGTCAAACTGCTCTGTATGACCAATTGAGAAGCCATTCGCTGCAGGTCCAGAGCAGTCAATCCGTAAAAGTTTTTTCCCATACGCAAGCACGTTTTTGAGCTCTGAAGTCAAAACTGTCTGCCGTCCGATCTTCCTACTGGAAACATAATCTTCAGAGGGAAGTCCTGATTTCACGTAGTCTTTCAGTGTCGCTCGCTGTACTTTAAAGACTTTCGCTGCTGTTTTATACCCCACTCGTTTCTTTCTCACAGCATCCCTCATTGCCTCAGAGTCCCACAGTTTACATTTCACCATCTACAAGAAATAAATAAACAAATCGTCAAGCAAGCAGTGTTGCCAATTCATAAGCTTCGCACAAAAAAAAAAGCCAGACTGCCGTAAAAAAGCTATTTTGACAATACATGGGTTTAAGAAAATTCACTCTGGGTTGAAAAAAGCTAAGTTGGCAATACTGCACGCAAGCACTACCTCCCATGTACGCCCTTGAGACCAAGAAGCCTCGCATTTAAAGGAACACAGAAGCATAAAAACAACACCTAATTAGCCCAAGAAACCGAACCCGTTTTGCACACGACAGCTCACGAAGTTTTTTCTAAATAGCATATAAAATTATCAACTTCATTTCCTAATCACATGTGGTAGTGTTCCTAATTTCGTTCCGTGGACGAATTTGGGACATACCCAAGAGGACGAGTCTATGCACATGATAGTTTTTTTATTATTTAAGTTTACAAAAAAACAAAACAAAAAACAATAAGTATTAACATTACGATAATTTTCACCAAAGGATATTAAAACGAACACTTTATCCTATGCATAGACGAAAAGAGAAAAAAAAAAATTACTCACCTTTGATGTGGCAATTGCAGATTTAAATTGTGGGAAAAAAATCATTTTTCGGTTCAAAAATGAATTTTTTTTTTCTAGCACGCTGTCGGCTCCCGTAGTGCACACGACTGCTGTTAGTACTCAACTTAGGTGTTCGTTACAGCTTTGCAAGATCGACGACTGGCCTCAGCGCTTAGATGATCGGCTGAGGGACGAATTTAGGAGCAGGGACGAAAATAGGGTCCCCTACTCTATATGCACACAAAATTTCGTTGCAGTGGAAATTACGACCTGATCAACACCCTGCGTACGCCAATACGTCTGTAAACAGACGTTCCCAAAAATGAAGTTGATAAAATGAAAAGTTAGGACCAGAATAACTGACGTCCACCTTGGAAACACTCTTAGGGTTGCAATATTAAAAATAAGACCTGATATTAGCAGGATTATTGAAAATAAACAGTGCTATAAATCTCACTAAAAGGTTTGATTTCGCTTTACATATTAACTAAAAGTATTGTAAATGTTTTTTTGCTTCCATACGTATTTTACATTGTAATATATATATATATATATATAGTCTTAGAGGCGAATACAGAAGATATTTTTGGGTGGGCACGCAAAACTAATATAGACCTAAGGAAAGAATATCAATAAAGGCTGATCCAATGGCAATGGCGGACGCAGACTTTCATGTGGAGGAGGAGGGGGTCTCGGAATAAAACCCTTCATTTATCATGCAAGTTGAAATTTT
>QLNU02015003.1:130556896-130607694 GCA_006491805.2 Dysdera silvatica | reverse complement strand
TTTTTTTGTACACACCAATGCTTCCAAAACTTATAGATATAATCAGAGGCACGACAAGGATTTTTCACGGGGGGGGGGATTGCTATCCGGAAAGGGCGCATTACCTGCCCCACTTAATATTATTTTTATCCCCAGGATTTCGAAAAATTTCTACAATCAATATTGAGATCAAGAAAAATTTTTTATTTAGGGCTGCACCCGTGGATATAACTGCCCCCCTTAGAGAAAAATATTTCGCTGCTCGTAGTCGAATTCAGAACATGCAAACTAGTATTTGTTGTATTTATATCAGGGTTCGAAATTAGTGGGTGCACTGTGCACATGAAATTTTATCCATGCATGTAAATTTTTAATTTGGGTGCATGCAGTGCACCTAACTATTCCAAACTATGGCTACTTATGCTTATGTTTCAAGAACAGTGACCTATGGACTAATTTTATATAATTTTCTCAATGTGTCTGCATTTGCTTTGAATTTTTTTTTATTACATACGAATGTTCAATTATTTTGAAAAGTTGCATTCTTTATCTTACATGCTTAAATATAATTACTACACTTACATTTTACCCGTTTTTAAGGTTGAGGTTTACTTTCTATTCTGTTAGTTACTTGTACACCTAACTAGTATTTAGTGCACCTAAGTTACAAGACTTGGGTGCACTTGTGCACCTGATTTAAAAAGTTAATTTTGACCCCTAATTTATGTTGATCACAAAACACACAGTTTAAAATAAATTTGTTTTAAAAAAAAAGTTAGTCTTAAAATATATAGATCTACCTTTTTTTTTTAATTATTTCGCGGCCCCCCTTTTCGCAGTGAGTGTGCACGTGCAAGACGTGTATATTTGCGATTTTTGTAAATAGGCTGTTAGCAAGTTTATTATTACCAGTAATTTTTCATGCTTTTAAATATTTCAATCCGAAAATATGAAGCTTTTACTTGTCGTATCCAAAAATTCATTTTATTTTATTATTTTATAGTGTGTTTTTCAAGTTCGATGTCGCAATTAATTATTTAATTGAAGTAAAAAACGTCTTCACATGCACAATGGCCTTTCTTAATTAGTATTTTACAATATTTTGAGGGTAGCCCTTCTATAGACCACATTTTTAAAAGTCAACAATTTTACTTTTACATTTAATTAATAATTCAAAGAAAACATTATTTTTAGAAAATTTATTTTTGTATCGTATTATGAAGCAGGCATGTTCTAGCTATATATTACAGTGTCACGTTTTGAAAATCTTCAATGGTTTGGCTACAGTTCCTGAAATAAAAGTGGTAGCCCATATTTAGACCATCTCCTATACTTATTTTACACGCATATAATGGGTCAATGCCACTGATGACGTGTACAGAACATTCGCATACAAACAATCGCAGGAGGCGACGTGGAAAAAATCAGATTACTAAATTTAAAGGCAACTTCCGGAAATACAGCGCCGCTTGCTCAGCCAACTTTTCCCATGATTTCCACACGCACACATTTAATTTACAGGCCTAAAAAATTTTTTTAAAAAAATGGCGGAGAGGTTTTCCACCCCATCTACATTTTATGGTTATGTGACCGACTCTGTTGATGGTATAAGTCGGTTGAAACTAAGGGCAAAAGTATATAAAGTCAGTTTACCCCAAGATAAACAATGAGGAGTCTCATCTATTTTTAAGATCTTTCACTCGTCTTCACTTTTTATATACTGTCTCGCAATTTTTCAACGCCTCGTGGGTGAGCCGCAAGTTTCTAAAGCTCTTCGGGAAGTACCTTTTCCCCAATTTCGTTTTAAACAGACACTGTAAATTAAAAGGCAAAAATCTGTATCTGTGGGTACCTAACCCATATTCAGTAAACTTGGTACATGTGTTCTGCAAGGGAAAGAAAAAATGCGCGTCATAATACAATTTCAATCAAGTTTTTACAACGTAAGAACAGGAAGGATACCGTTCGCTCAAGAAAAGAAATCTGATGGACAGTTGGGAATACCGGGAGGTGACGTCACAAACGGGCAAGTTAATTACAGCAGAGGAGGACTACAATTTCAGAACTGGCTTTTGGTGAACGTTTGTCGGCGCCAAAATCAAGTTCTGAAATGTGAGTCCTCCTCTGCTGTAATGGGATAGGCCGTTTATGACGTCACCTCCCGTTATTTCTAACTGTACCATTGGACTTCTTTTCGTGAACGAACAGTATACATTAGAGATGGGCAAATTCGTTCCTTGTCAATCAATGAGCCATTCTGCCCATCTCTAGGAGACATACAAGATCGAGGAATCGGTCAGTGAGGGGTTTTGAACATCTGTAATAAATATACTGCGTCGACACCTGCAGTTCCCCGAAAAATTCAAACCTTTAAAGGCCTGGGGTCCAAACCATCGGACCACGGTAAGCAGTTAGTTGATAAGCATTCTTTTTTATGGCACATTTGGGGATCAAACTCGGGATAACCGTATGCTAGGTGAACGCGTTACCACTACAGGGCCAAAACGTAATTTTCGCAACCAAATTTGTCATTAACAATTAAAGTACATAGCAAATAACGTACAAATAATTCACACATAGGTACAGTTCAAACTCGGATGATTCGAACTTTTGGCGCCGTCCCGTGAATTTTATTATTAAAATAATTGGGAAAAAATAGCCTGTAATTCAAGGTTTCTTTTGGTTAATTCGAAGTTTTCCCCTTTTCGGGAGAAAAGAAAGGGATTTTCCGTTGCGGGTTTTTCTCGGATGGAAATTCTCAAAAAGGTGAAACGTGATTACTGTGAGAAACTGGAAAAACGTAAGATACGACGCAGACGTTTTTTATAAGGATTTTGTAAATATGGACGAGAACTTGCGATTAATTTATGATTGCGGGGACGTTGCAGACGTCGAAATCTTCGTAGGCATTATACAATAGGTCACAAATACCTTCAGATGAAGAAATAGAACAAAATCTCCAATAAATAAAGATTAGAACTCTTAGGAAAGCAAATTCCCACACGTACATTGGCCATGAAAAGCATGTAAAATTTCAGAGAGCATGTTGAGAATTAACTGAATGTAAGTATTTGAATCTTTCACGCGCTCGGTAAAACAGAAATCTTTACGAATAATCGAAGAATTGGTTCTTCAAAAAAATTCAATTTAAAAAAAAACAAAACAAAAAAAAACGTAAATATGCACCTTAGTACATATATCTTTCAATAAAATTATTTTTGATTCAGTTGTATGTGTGATATTGAGGGTTAATTTTAGTATCCCCATTAAAACTTTACTAATTCGAATTCTTGGATAAGTTAAACTTAGTTCGCAATGCCTTCAGCATCGAATTAAAAAGTTCGATTGCACAAAAAATTGCTGTTTATTGATGTGTGAACACGGTGACCGAGAGACCCTCATACAAGAACACGCTTATTGCTATAAATACAATGATAAAGACCTTAGTACAAGTATACTTAAAAATAAACAAAAAAAAATCCGGAACCTGTGGAGTAATTTATAGCACGCCACATTTCTAGTGAAACAATTTCATAGCTCGGCTTAAAAATCGGAGAGTTGTTGAGTAATTCCAGAGTAGAAGGGATAAATATAGCAAGTCCATAATCTTAAATTTCCGCCATTTTTGGAAAGTGGTGACTGGTTGTGTTTCTGGGAAGAAGTCTCAAGCAGTAAATATATTATCCTTGTTTGCATAATTAATAATTATTTGTATAACTAATAATTATTTGTACAATAATATAATAATGTGTATGCAAGGATCTTTCACAATGTTTGTTTATTCACAAAAACCTAAATGAAATCATTTTACGACTCGGGCTTAATACAGTAAAATCTCCCTCAGTAAACACTGCCGCACAGTGGGCACCTCTATTTAACGGATACTTTTCCAAATGCCAACCCTAATGTTTGTCATCCCCCATCCCTCCTGAATAACGAACTCGAATCCCGAAGTGTCCGCTATTCAAAGGTTTTATCGCATATCCCAAGGCTACGTGACGGATCATTTAAGACAAACTGTCAGTGTAATATCCAAACCAAAACGTCTTTAAATATAACCAAGTTTATTAAGTACCGTATCTCGGGGTTACTTAAACCGCTTTTCAATTTAAAACATCTGCGAATTCAGGAGCATTTACTTTAGAGATTAATTAATTGTTGTAAAACTTTATGTGCACATGCACTCTATGTGCACATGTATGAAAGTTTTCTAAAACATGTTAAAAGAATAAAAAAAAAAAAATATGGTGGCTTAAGTTACCCCACAATATGGGGCAACTAAAGTTAGCAGTAAGAAATAAATGTTTGACTTAGGTTAGTTGGTGATGGGGTATAAAAATTCATATAAAGGCCTAAAATAAACGTACGTATACTGTTCAAAATATTTATTAGTAAAAATAGAAACGTGATTTTTTATATATATATGTTTAATTCACACTAAAAAAGTTCAAGATGTTTGATTTAACATGTGTTGCCAAATACGAGTCCGAAATTTACCCAGTATAATGGCTTTATACAATAATTTTTGCCACCCATGTATAAATAGCTCAAACTAGAGCTTTTTTGTTTTTGGAGAAAAAGAGACGCTTTCCCCATCCTGGATTCGAACCAGGGTCCCTCCGTTTAGCCCGGAGTGTCTTGGACCGCTAGACGAATGAGGACAGGAAACAACTCTTTCTCCGTATGTAAAGGTGTTAAGGTATTATTACCCTCCGCAGGGATAACACAATTGCCAAATAATTGTCAACACAAGAAAGCCTCCGGGGCGAGTTTTTGTGAGTTTTCTTGGGGGAATTTATTTTTACTCAATAATTTTCGACACCCACGTAGAAACAAGCTCAAACTAGATCTGTTTTTGTTTAGGAGAGAAAAAGATGACGTCCTTATCCAGGATGAGGACGGCAAAAGCCACTCCTGTTCGGTGGCATTTGTTACTCCGTACAGGGAGCAACAATGAATTTAAAAATATTGAAAAAAACAAAACAAAATGGAAATATAATCTAGGAAGTATAACAACCGTAAGAGTATTGTTTGAGGTTATGTTTAAAAATGATTTTAGTGAATTTAACTTAAAAATGTGATTTTGGCGATTAAAGTTATGGACTGTATAAATTTATGACGAAATTATCCTAAATACAAATAAAGGTTTATAAACTTAATTTTAAAACATACACACTATTAAAATATGTGGCCCAAAGCTTCGTCAAAATATGGAATTGATGGCATGAAAGTTAACAATCAAACTCAAAACAGTGTTGCCAGAATCAGTGTCCGAAATTTACCCAGCATAGTGGCTTAAATAGCTCCGAGATACGGTACCGAACACAAACTAGTGAACAGAATGGAAGCCGTGCTTGTAGAGGGTGTAACTTGAAGGAATATGACACAGAACTATCCAGGGGCGGCTGGTGCGCCCTCATAGGCGATAGGACTCGCGCCCCTCTTAGAGGACCCACTCCGCCCCTGCCACTACCCCCATTGATTAAAGCGTTTGGAAGCGCATCTAACATAAGGATGGGCGTTGGCTACACTGCAAAACGCGTGGGTAAAAAACGCATCTTGTTCGAAACGGCATCGGACAAATTGTTCAACACACGCACCATTCCATAACACCCACATAAAAATAAATAAAATGAAATAAAACTCAAGAACAATGAATATATATATATATATAACTATACATTAAAAACAATTCTGTATATATGATGTAAGTGGACGGAGAAGACATAATTCTTAGAATTTTTTTTTTTTCACCCACTTCTGAAAATGCATTTGATTTTACATAAAGGTGGGTTCACAAAAAAAGGCAATCATACTCAAATATAGTTGTTGGAACAAATCTTGGTGGGTTTTTTGTTTTTTTCTTTCTTTCTTCCTTTTTTTTTGGTATTTAAAAAAAAAACTGTACTTGTTATAGATATTACATCGTACATACATGTATAAATTATGGAACTTCTGAATGCATGGTTGCAACTAATTACTTCTTATGCGCGGTCTGAGAGCTGCGAGTAGTACTTACACTAAAGAACACACGTCAAAAGTATTTCTATTTCATCTAAAAAATATTTCTAGTCTTGTTTATGAACATTCGAATTCGACTCCAATCGATTGATTCGAAATCCATTCGATTATCCGAAAATTTCGATTTTTAGCGACGTAGGGTCCGTCCTAATCGCTTCTGATACCAAGAGATACACCCTATAACAAAAAAAAATCGACGCACCAAGAAGGAGTTGTCCGATTGCGATAAAAATTGGTGGATGTGAAGAACATACATAGAAAAAGAAACGATTAAAATTTCAGAACAATTGAATGATTTATTGCAGAGTTTGACCGTTACAAAGGGAGGAAGTCAATAAGGCGTTGGTCCACCTCTGGCCTGGATGCAAGCTGTCACCCGGCGTGGCATAGACTGATAAAGATCCCGGATGGTGTCCTGCGGAATTTCTTGCCAAATTGTCTCCAACTGTCGGGCTAAATCGTCAACATTCCGGGATGGTTGCAATCGCCTTCCCATAGCGTCCCAAATGTGCTCTATGGGAGAGAGATCAGGAGACCTAGCTTGCCAAGGAAGTGTTGGGCAAGCTTGAAGACAATTCATAGCAACACGTGCCGTGTGCGGCCGGGCATTGTCTTGTTGAAACGTAAGTCCAGGGTGTCGCAAAAGGAACGGTAACACAACCGGTCGTAGAATGTCGTCTACGTACCGCTGTGCTGTAAGTGTGCCAGAAATGACCACCAAAGGGGTCCGGCTATCAAAGGAGATGGCACCCCAGACCATAACGCCCTGTTGTGGGCATGTGTGGCGTGCGATAGTAAGGGCAGGATCCCCACGCTGCCCTGGACGTCTCCAGACACGTCTGCGGTTGTCGTCAGGACACAGTTGGAAACGGGACTCGTCACTAAAGACTATACGTCCCCAGTCAGCGCAGTTCCAAGTTGATCGAGCCCGGCACCACTGTAACCAGACTTGACGGTGTAAAGGCGTGAGAAGTAAGCGGCGTAACGGTCAGCGCGAGCGTAAATTCCGCTCTCTCAGTCGTCTGCAGAGGGTCATGTTGGGCACATGTGTGCGGGCCACACGTTGAATAGTTGATAATGACGAATCCGGTGCTGTGACAGCTGCTCTGACAATCGCTCTGTCTTCCCGTTCTGTTGTGGCCTTTCGGCCAGAATCGCTCCTTATATACACCTGCTGAATGCGCAGTTCCGATGCGCTGGAGTTCCCGCTATTCATTCATTGGACACCAAATTTTAATCATTTGCATGTTCGGTCAAAATGTCTTTGCATACGAAATTTCATTACAATCGGACAACTCTTTCTTGGTGCATCGATTTTTTTGTTATAGAGTGTATATTCTGAGTTTCTACCGTATATGGAAAACGCACTTTTTACGCGAAACCGTGTGTCATCTTTTTGAAAACAAACAGTAAGTAATCAACAAGAAAGTTATGCACAAAAATAAATAATTGTAGCGTATACAACAGCTGATTTCGGCCATTTAATGTAAACGACGGCCTTCGCGGTTTTCCACTTGCGATAAAGGAATGATGATCAATCAGTGTTTAATAGTCACAAGTTCTATACATATTCACACACACAAGTTTCACACGTTATCTTCAAATCAATGCAGCTGCAACAGGAAACTAGGGCACGTGAACTTGTGTAATCCTCCAACTTTAATATTAAAGTTTCAAGGAATATGGGGCTAGTAGCAAAAGAAATTTTAAAAATACAGTAAAACCTGGTTAAGTGACCACCTTGGTAAACTGACCTCCTAAATAAAGTGACCGATTTTAATTCATAAGAACCACTGGCAGGGACTTGTGTCTATACCAAAGTCTGTCGTGTATTGTGGCCACCTGTCTATGGTGACCGTTGAAGTCTCAGTCCCGAAGGCGGTCACTTTAAGCAGGTTCTACTGTACAGTAATGTCTTCCGTGAACGGCTTTCAAACGACGGAAGGGAAAAAAGGTTTTTAAACAGGAAAAGACATTAAACGGAATATACAGTAGTATCTGTCTAAAGCGACCATCTTTGGGACTGGATTGCAATGGTAACAATACGCGACAGAATTTAGTACAGGCATGATTAAGTCCCTACCCGTTCTTTCTTATGAAAAGTGGTCGCTTTGTTCAGGTGGTCAATTTACAAAGGTCACTTTACCATTCCCACTCTATGTAATTCTGTGAAGCATTTGTACGGAATGCAAAATGACGTCGTTAAACGGAAATGGTCATAAATTAAAATGACCATTCTTGAGAGGTATTACTGTAAAAAAAAAACTTTAGAAGTGATGTGTACAAGCAAAAAAATTTAAACGGAAGTTTAAGTTAAAAGAAATTTTAATTTTAAAAATAAAATTACAAGACAAAATCTAGGACCTTGAACTCAACATCAGGGTTGTCCAATCTTTTTGGGCAGCGGGCCACTTAAAAAAACTTCACAGATTTTGCGGGCCAGCAGTTTCGTATAAAAAAAAAGAGAAGAAAAAAGTTTCTTTTGGTTGTTTGTTTACTTTAGACATGGAAAGGGGTCACTCCCAACCTGTTCTTTATTTCTGGAGAAACAAAAATGAGAATTTTTGTTACTCCAAACAGTTATCGGCGGGTCGGATAAACACTGTTGGCAGGTCGGATTGTGGCCCGCGGGCCTATATTGAACAACCCTGCTCTACATGATTACCACCTCCCGTAAAAGCGTTAAAGCTATTAACGCACAATAATAGGCAAGACCTAGTACACGAAAGGAGTTGACGGTTGACTCTTCGTCCCATTGAGGAAGGAAAACAACGCATCTGTTGATAAAAAATATTACATTTTTTTTTTAATCCTCTACTTTATTACGCCTTTCCCCCCCCACGTGTTTGAAATGATGTACACCTTACACAATCGACAGGGAACGGAACAAGCATCAGTTCTACAAATGGAACATGAGCACGCGATTGGGTCAGGGTTGCTAACATTGCAACATCAGCCTTGCATGAACCCCGCGGGGAAGGAGAGGGGGGGGGAATTCGTTGAAATCTCTTCAAATAAACGCCGTAACCTTAACAGTGCAGTATCATGGCGCAAGATGTAAACATGTGGGAAGCCTTTTACCGTGCTTACTTGTATTTAGCCAATGGTTAAACGATTAAGAGGCGGAATAAATAACGCAATATGACCACCCACTGCAAGACCGAAAAACGAGATTGAAGAATATGCTACAATTGTATTATTTCAACCTCTCCAGGGGAAGGATTGTTTCTCTACTTAAAAAAAAAAAAAAGTCGAAGAATTTTTCTTCCTCCGATGTAAATAGTAGCTCTGAACCCTATATAAATTTGAGAATAAACTCTTTTCCACTGATTATAAAAACAGCCTCCCCCACCCCCACCCCGGTATCATTAGCAGCTCTCTCGAATCGAGACTCCGAAAGATTATAATCGTCGATAATATCTAATCGAAATCAATGCACACATTTCGAGTAAATGTTAAAAAAAAAAAAAAGTAATAAATACTTCTATTTTCACACCTCAAGACTGGGTGACCAGTCAGTCATCCAGCGTGGCCGCCTTTTACACACACACACAAACAAAAAAACACTAAGCTTCTTAAGTTGCAAGTTACAATTGTCAATGGGATGTACATAAGCATATTACATACGATGACATCGAAATATTTCCCAAGGTTCTTGGTGGGGAGAAGAGGTCATTGTGATCTAAGCTCAAATAACCTGTTTTTTTCTTGTAAGTATCGGAAACTGTAGTTTTAAACTGTGAAAAAATGTTACGTTTCCGAAGGTAAATATAATTTTTTATAAATAAATTTCTATCTTCTTATTTTTCAAGTTATTTCTTTGATTTTTTAACGTTTGAATTTAGAGAATGAAAAGCAAAATAATGTAGAATAGCAAAATAGGTAGATTAGATTGGAAGGGCGGGGGAGGAAGGGTGGCCGCTAAAGGCAGCACGGTAATCCCAGACAGGACGCTCAAACAGCGCAACCAACCACCGAGGCGGGTTGGAGGGGAAGGAGGGGGGGTATTCGAGAGTCGACAATACACAGCACGTAAAGATGCGAGCTCGCATAGGTGTCGTCACAGTAAAATAAGTAACTCATTTTCAACCTGAGATACACAAATCATACAACATTTTATATAAGTGAAATTATTTACGTTCTCATAAATATTTGTCGTTGCTGTGTTCGATATCAGGCATGTGAACGGTGTCTTTTTTTCTTTTTTTTTTAACTCATTTCGCCCTGTGGAAGATGAAACCATTCGCCATAAAATGAAAGCAGAACGCGTACTAATTAGGAAATAACCGAGAAGCACATAAATATGGAAACAAGACATTAGAAGCAAAAATTATACGAATTTTTATAGTGCATTATTTTATAAAACGTCATTTATAACAATGTTGCTTATAGCTATTTCGATAGCTCGAAACGGCAATCATCGTCAGAGCAATGGAGGCTTTTGTCTATGTCCACGATGTTGATCGGTGTTGCCATCACGTCGGTTGGAAACTTGATTGGGTGGAGAAGTGAGCGTATTTGTGGAGACGCCTTTAGCCGTGAGACACAAAAGATTTTTCCAAGTTCAAGATTACGTTTTGGGTTGGCTTTTTTAATAATATGTGCATTAGAGAATAAGAACTTGTGTTCGAATTCCCATGAGTGTTTTGCCAGAGCCGATTTATGAAATTCTTGCTTTCTGACATAAGCTTCGTGTTCATTTAGTCTGAGGCGCAGTGCTCTCCGTGTTTGACCGATATAAATTTGGCCACACTGGCACGGAATGGAATATATGCCGCAGCTGTCAGAATCCGGGATGTTATCCTTAAGATGAGAAAAGCCTATTTTGTTGATCGGAGTGAAGGTAACGCGAAAGTTGAATTTGTGCAGGACAGCAGCGATCCTAGTAGAAATTTTCGGAACATAAGGAATTCAGACAATGTTCGTAGGAGCTGAAGAATCACTGGAGAGAGAAGAGGCCGGTTTAGGTTTAGTGAGTTCTTTAAAAATATGATCAATAATTGTTGGATTGTAGCCACGGTATGAGGCAATTTGTCGAATGTAGCGGAGTTCTAAAATTTGTATGATTTTTGCTTCTATTGATGCAGTGTGTGTCACCGTTTATGGGAACAAGACGTTTAAGAACTGGGTATTCTGATGGTCATTAACGGTATAAGCTACTTTTTGGTCATTTAACTAGTTGATTCGCAATTTAAACATGAATTTTGAAGTGCCCCCCTTCGCCTGTAATTTAATTACTCTTGGGAGAATAGCCACCAATCTTATTGATGATCTGCACATTGAAAATTCATTTGGAATTTTCTAAAATTTACCTAAGTAGAGCCAAGAACCTCTAAGCCTGCCCACACCACCTCAGTAACGCCAATGTGTTATAGCCGTATAAGCCCGTTCCAACTTTTATACGTCGACTGCCAATATGAGCCGTGCAGTTTCCGACGTCACGGCGTGGGTGATGGACATGGAAAGGTCTTTTCCGGGAAAATAAAATCGGACTAGTCAGTTTCTGACAGGGAGCTCCGCCGAACGTAAACAGTTCGGAATTGCTCAACTGGTGCTTTTAGAAGAGCTAGACCTGTTCCAATATACGTTGTTTACGCAGAGCAGTTCTTTCGAAGAGTCGTTCAATTAATAACTCTGCGTCACTCATCAGGGGTTAAATAACCAATCGGCAGATGGAACATTTTCCACGCTGAAAAAACACCGTGCACAGCGTTCTTTTCATTTCACATTTTATATCACACATACACATATCTTCCCTCACTCATTCTCACATGGGTGTATGCTCCTTATCGTTATTGCGTTCCTTTATATTTAGAAGGTGGCGACAGAATCTGATTAAAAACATTCACTAACGCTTTTCTGATTTCCAGAAAATGTGCTTAAATTTCCCCTAGTATTTCTGTGGCCGCTCTTCACACGAACTGAATAATTAAAATTTCATGCTTCGAAAACATTTGCATTTCAAAATCGAAGTTTTCTTGACTAATTAGAATAATCATATAAATTATGAGGTTTTTTTTTACAATATATATGTATGTGTGTATGTATAAACTGTGTTTAAATTAATCATCTTCAAAGCTGCAAAAATCATATTATACGTATATTTTGCCTTTGAAAAGTAAAGTTTAACTAAAAGTCAGTCATATAATCCTCCCTGCCCCCAAACTAATCTATAGCAGAGATTTAAAAAGGGCAACATTTCACAACCAAATTTAAGTACCATATTTAAAAAGTTCAACGTGGTGTATAATTAAAGACAAAAAAAAAATGTATTTTTTCCAATTAATCATTGAAACCATGTTTATAAATGTTACAGAACAATTATACCCTGTTTTCAACAGTTTTTTGTTTAAAAAACAAAAACTGACTTACTATTCGTAAATTGTCATTTTTGCTCATTGGATTATAATGAACGCCTCCAAAAAACATCTAAGATATCAACCCTCATTAAAATTTCAAGTAACTTTTATTCATTATTACTGAGTAAATACGTGCAGAAAAAATTAAAATTATTCGCTGAAAATTGCATCGCAAGGGATGTTTTACGTAACGCAAAATTTCTCAAAAATTGGTTTTGAAAAAAACGAAATTAAAGTATCATTTACACGTCTAAATCTGTGACATGACTACACTTAAAAACATTTTGCAATATGATGAACTCATTGCGTCGGAATAACAAAACCGTCCTCAGGAAGATGAAGGTTTGCTTTAATTTTCAGCATGCAAATAAAAAATTGACATTTTCCCTAAATTTACCACTTTTTCAGGTATAACTGTCCTTACAAAAAAATCAACTTAAGACTCCTCAAATTCTATCCTCAATATGTTGATAAGAACATCTTCCCAACCATCTGACTGCGTGCTCTAAAAATGTTCCTGTTTTGGAGCACTGACATCTGGGCATAAGCTGATGTAGAAAGTTCATAAAGGGGGGGTTACAGAGCTACAAGTCCATATGTTCATATGTATGTACACAAAATTTCGTTGCAATGCGAATTACAACTTCGATCAACCCCCTGCACACGCCAATGCGTTCGTAAACAGCTGTTCCCAAATATGAAGTTGATAAAAGGAAAAGTTAGGACCAGAATAACTGACGCCCACCTTGGAAACACAGGGTTGTAATATCAAAAATAAGACCGGATATTGACAGGATTGTTAAAAATAAGCAGAGCCAAAACTCCGGCTAAAAGGTTTAATTTCCCCTTTACATATTACTTAAAAGTATTGTCAAAATTTTTTGCTTCCATTGTAATGTATACTGAAGTGCCAGAGAAACTGATACACATACCTAATATCGTAGCCCCCCCCTCACTCCATGCGCATGCAGAAATGCCGCATCAGAAGTGGCATGGACTCGACTAATGTCTGAAGGTATCCTGGAGACAATTCACACCAGGAATCCTGCAGGGCAGTCCACAAATCCATAGGAGTGCGAGGTGGTAGAGATCTCTTCTGAACAGCACGTTGCAAGGCATCCCAGATATGCTCGATAATGTTCATGTCTGGCGATTTAGGTGGCCAATGGAAGTGTCTAAAGTCAGAAGAGTGTTCCTGGAGCCACTCGGTAGCAACTCTCGATGTGTGGGGTGTCGCATTATCATGCTGAAATTGTCCAAGTCCGTCGGAATGCACAATGGACATGAATGGGTGTAGGTGATCGGACATGATGCTTACGTACCTGTCAGAGTTGTCTCTAGACGTATCAGGGGTCCCATATCACGCCAACTGCACACGCCCCATACCATCACAGAAGCTCCACCAGCTTGAACAGTCCCCTGTTGACATGTAGGGTCCATGGATTCATGAGGTTGTCTCCATACCCGTACACGTCCATCCGCCTGATGCAATTGGAAACGAGACTCGTCAGACCAGGCAACGTGTTTCCAGTCATCAACAGTCCAATGGCGGTGTTGGCGGACCCAGACGAGGCGTAAAGCTTTGTGCCGTGCAGTCAACAATGGTACACGAGTGGGCCTTCGGCTCCGAAAGCCCATATCAATGATGGTTCGTTGAACAGTTCGCACGCTGACACTTGTTGATGCCCCAGCATTGAAATCCGCGGCAATTTGAGGAAGTGTTGCACGTCTATCTCGTTTAACGATTCTCGTCAGTCGTCGAATGTCCCGTTCTTTCAAGGTCTTTTTCCGGCCGCACCGCTGTCGGAGATTTGATGTTTTACCGGATTCCTGATATTCACGGTATATCCGTGAAATGGTCGTACGCGAAAATCCAAATTTTGTCGCTATCTCGGAGATGCTATGTCCCATCTCTCTTGTGCCGACTATAACGCCACGTTCAAAATCACTTAAATCTTGATAACCTGCCATTGTAGCGGCAAGAACCGATCTAACAGCTTTGCCAGACATCTCTTGTCTTATATAGGCGCTGCCGACCGCATCGCGTTACGCTGATTGGTTGCAAAGCTCCGTTATTTGCATACGCACGCCTGTGCCAGTTTTTCTGGCATTTCAGTTTATATATTTAGTCTCAGAGGCGAATCCAGAAAATATTTTTGGATGGGCACACAAAACTAATATAGACTTAAGGAGAAAAAAAAATCAACAAAAGCCGATTCAGAGGGAGGAGGGAGCCCCTTGATCCGCTTTTGTTCAGTCCTAATATTGCTGATACAGTAGTGCGGCCCGCGGGCCTGCAAGAATAAGCAAAATTGACCCTTGGACTGAAAAGGGTTAAAGACCCCTGACTTAAGCGATGGACGTATCGGATTGTATGGCCACCAGGATAAGAGTCCCCTATTACACGTTTCCACTGTTTATTTGTGCTTTATGGCGCAAGAGCAGCTACGATCATGGCACGCAAAATGCAGCAAATTCCAGTTTTCACACGAGCGGTTTGAACTGTTTATGAGCTTTACAGAACAAGGACAAGATCGTGCTTATTTGTGTTTTATGGCGAATGGACAGCTACGATCATGTTGCGTAAAACGTAGCAAATTCCAGTTTTCATACGAGCGGTTTGAAGTTTATGAGCTTTGTGGCGCAAGGATAAGGTCATGATGCGCCGGGACCTACAGTTTCCTAAGGAATCCGAACCTCTTACAACTTAGGGACCCCCCCACTTTAGAGTACAGTAAGAAGTTGGCCGGGAAGGGTTTTTATTTTTTTTTCCACCGTTGTGGTTCAAACCCCGAATAACGACCCGATAGGCGAAGACATTACCACCACATCACCGCAAGATCAACTAGTTTGAAACTTTTGCTGTACTGTCCATAAATTCAAATTTGGGACTGTTCACAGACAGCTATTAAGCACCGACAGCAGGTCAATTTAAAGGTCGCCTATAACACTTCTTACTAATAAATCATCACACAGCATTTTTTTTTTTTTTGAAAACGCTTCAACCCTTTCATGTCGTCTCCGAGGTGGGATGAGACCGTTTTCTCGCCAAAAAAAGAAAAAAACAGACAGCACTCGACGGAAGCAATAGTGCTATCTTTATTAAAGGGTCCAATCTCTCCAACAAGAATAACTACGCCAGCCTCCAGGAATTTTACGGCGATATTTTCTCCGGACGGGGCCAACTCTTCCATTTCCCTTGGCGCTCTCGCCGCATTAATTTCTCGTCCATAAATTAATATTAAAATCGATTTTTACGCTTTGGGTGGGAATTATGAAGTTCATGCTTACCTCTTCACAGGCTCGATGCCGATAGCCGCGGATGCGTTTTTTCCACGTTACTTTGTGAGGAGGAAATTAACACCTTATTGCGCTTGTCAGGCGAAAGCATGTTTTGAAAGGAGCCAAACGGTTTCAACTTACACAACACCAATCCATAAAACGAGCGGCGTTTAAAAATGTGACGTCAGAGATTATGACGTCACCTGAACTGGGGATGTTGCAAGGTAGGGGTCATTAGCTCCTCGGACTTAAAAGAAGTGAATTGTGTATCCAGTTTCACAACGAGGGTCATCATCTAGCGAACGGGGAGGTGGGCCCGAAATTTACGAATCTATCCAATCAATGAAAACAAAAAGAATATTCGATTGATTATGGATTCCAGATTATTTATTTTTGCATGCAAAACAACAACAGATTCCAGATTTCGTACGAAAGGGAGGTTTAAAAAAGAAAATTAACGTTTGCTTTGAAATATCTGCGCGAAATTCGATTGTCCAAGGCTGCGGAATGGGTCGCATCTGAGATAGAGAAAGGGAACACTTCACCTACCGGAAGCCTATTAATAGGTTATTTTTCACCAACGCTTAACGACCGGTAGCCTATTAATCGGTCTTTCGATTGTCAGCGTTTGCTGCCCAATTAATTATATTACCCATAAAAAAACAAAATACTTCAAAATACTATACTTAAAAGTTATATCACCCATCTAATCATATATAGCAAGATTAACAAACCTGTAGCATGGAAAATAAAGCATTGTATTATAATATGCACTTAAATCGTTCGGTTTGTTTGTTTGCTTTTTGGTTTTACGGCTCAAAGACTACAGTGGTCATGCTGCGCCGGGACCTACTGTTTTCCGAGGAATCCGAACCTCTTAAGGCCTGGGGAACCAAACCCCGGACTACAGTGAGCAGTGCGATCTTTATGAGATCTCTGAGTAAGCGTTCTTTTTGCACTGCTGGGAGTCGAACCCGGATTAGCCGCGCAATAGGAGAACGCGTTACCACACTGCGCCACCGCAGGGGCGTGAATCGTTCGGTCTTTTCCGTGTATTTATTTCAGTTGCAAGCGGTAGGTAAAGTGTACTTGCCTACTTAACTTGCGCACAGTACAAAAGCCTAAGCCTGAATCGCCCAAGTTGATTACAGACACTGCATTTAACCACTGGAGCCAGAGAATTTTATACACGTGTAGCCAAGAATGGATTAACACTTGAATGATAATATGCGCGCGTTTAGTTTCTACGGCGCAAGGATCATGCTGTGCCGGGCCCTGAAGGCCTACAGATCCAACCCCCAAACTACAGTGAGCAGCTCTCGCTAATACTACCGCAAGACCTAACGTGTATGCGTAACAGCGTAGACATACTCGCATGTCTACATTTTATGGCGCAGACAGTTAGGTGCGTGTATCTACCAGACAATTGCATACAAGCCCATAATGGTAACGCCTTTGGTTACCATGCGAATAATTCGATTTTGATCCCAGCAGGTACTTAGCCTTTGCTGGGTTGTATCTACAGTCCCGTATAGTTCGGGTTTTTGATTTCCTGGGCAAGAAAAAGGTTCCGATTCCTCGGAAAATTAAGTCCTTGCGCCATAAAACAGTTGCAATTGAAAATGGATAGCACCTTAAATTTTCAACAAGTGATGAGGATTCCTTTGCAGACATTTCTTTCATAATTGCAGAAGTTTTGGCCTTTGCAGATCCATTTTGTTTCGCAATATTGCTATCAGGAAACGTTTTCCGAAAGAGCATCCCCGCGTGATCGCTGCAATTCATTGGCAAATTATGTTCGATCAAAAACGATATGCCAACATCAAGACCATGGGCATCGCCGTACCGCTTTGATACTATGTTTAGACTCTACAGCCTTGAACGTCTCCTTATGTTTATCAGTTTCAGAATGCAAAGTAATATCGCGTTTACCATCTTGAGTAATGCTTATGTCTTTACTGTAACACATGCAGAAAGCATATTTTGGCCCCAGTCTTGATTTTTGAATAAAATTAAATATCTTCATATATTTGGCTTTAAACGTTTGGTAGTACCTTTTATTAACGGTCGACATCGTTAACGTTGTTTTCAAAAACACCTAAAAACAAAACTTTCTTTCCGGAGCAAAGAAATACCAGATATGTCTAACACATGGCTTCCCTATAAAGAGTCACGTGCTTGACCAAAACCTTAACGGTGTAGCGCATTCTTTCTTGCCTTCCCCAACAACTACAAATACAGATGCATGATTTCGTTGTGCAGGGGCATCACTCTACGTCATAGCTGGAGCTAAAATTCCACGTCACGCCACGCATGCGCCGTCAACGGCAGACGAATTTTTCTGGTGTTCTTACCGATATTTGAGTTTATTTATGCATATTTATCATTAAATATGCACATATGCGCTAAAATTTAAATAAATACACATCAAGAAAAATAGGTATTTTATTTATTAAAAAAAAAAAAAAAAAGAATCAGTATTTTAAAAAACACTGGGGATTTTAGAAGAAATCTCCGAAAATCAGAAGAAATCATTTTCCGACCGGAAGAGCGTTGAGCCTTGCGGGTAAGTCGGAAGGCTTGGAACCTATGTGCACGGTAAACAATTGGGAGCCGAATTGGCAATTACCGATTGCGAAAAGAACTGATTAAAGATCTTTTATTGATTCAGTATTTTGAATAACTCCTTTCGCAAATGTATTACGCCAGCTCCTAGCCAATAACGTTTCACATTAAAAGCGATAGCAGGCCAGATATAGTCCGTAATAGCCAAACAATGACGCGAATTTGAAATCTTTTACTCGTGGCGTCTACATAATCCCTTACAATTTCATTTTATAATCTAATCCCTTATTTCAATTACCCCCCGTGACCTCAATGGTCCCTTTACAAGGACGTGGCGCTTCGAACGTGGGCAAAATCGTCCACTACAACCGCTTATATATAGCTTGGCGGTCGCCAACCCTTCGGACCACTAAATTTATAATTTTAAATGCCGCGGACCATAAATATATTTTTTAAAAAGATGAAATGAAAGGCTTCTTTTTGGTAACCGCATTTCGGCAAGTCAGGGTTTTTTCACTAATTGCCGATAATTATCTCAAGTACATTCTAGATATAAAAATTTACAATTAATTATTTTAACAGAAAGTTAGAAATTAGTGCTTAAACGTTTAGGATCCAATCAAGCACATTTCGTGAATTTAGTGCAATATAAAGGCGAAAATTGTCATTCAGAATATGAGAATTTCTTAGAATATTATTTTTGTTTTATTATTAATAAAACATTAAAAATGCAAATAATGTCCAGATTTTTCGGCCGACCACACCAAAATTCTCCTGAGGATCACTGCACTAGATCATCCAGTGAGCGACATTTTGCCCAGCCTCTCAATTCAGACACGTTACAAAGAAAATGACAACGAAAGCTCACTTGCACACTTTTTTTGGCATTGGCCGATCGAACGTAATATAATGGCTTAAACGTTCGCCGACGCGTAACGTGGAGAAGTGGCAGGGATAGCTCACTTGCAGAAGTATTAATTTTTGGTATTGGACAATGGAATGAAACAGTTTAACCCAGGGTTGTCCAACCTTTTTGGTCAGCGGACCAGAAATTATTTTTTACAGATCTCGCGGGGCCAGCAATTCCATAAATAATAGTAATTCAACGTTTCAAAGAAAAAAAAAATACTAAAAACCTCGCTTCAGTTTCTTCCGGTTGATTGGCTGATCACTTGCGATATGGAGGAAGGGGTTACATGCTGTCCCCGCGGTTTTTCTGAAAAAATAATCTAACATTTTTTTTTTTTTAAATTTCAAACAGTTGTCGGTGGGCCGGATTGTGGCCTACGGCCGTATGTTGGGCAACCCTAGTTTAACCAATCTCCAACTCTAACCGCGCCAAGGAAAGACGCGGCGAGTTTTAGTGGAAAATGAGGTGGGGATGGGATAGAGACTGCACATACGTCGTCGCTTCATAATCTATTTCACATTCTCCTATGAATGATTATTACGTATACGAATCGGCGCACTTCAGCCCGTCTGTTTCTCGAACTTCCTATTATGGTGATGCGAGACTCGAAAGAGCATGAAAGCGCAGGGTATTCCAAATTTATGACATGCAAATTTATGCACGCAGTGTATACATTAGGAAGGAAGATGACAATATTTCTTTCCAGGGACAATAAAAAAAAAAAAAGACGGAGGAGGAAAGGCATAACGAAGTTTAATTCGTTTAAATTTGGCGAGGCACTGCGAAATAGTACACAAACAAAAGACCCTTTTTCAAATCGACTTGCTTAATCTAATATTGAAAGCGTGTACATAGTTAAAATATGGAAAATGGCAGAAAAACAAACACCGTAACAAATATACCCTCTGGATAGAACACGGGACCAGATACGCAATTCGGTTAATAGATAATGACAAACAATTTCCATAATCTTCGTTGAAGTTGAACATTTTTTACTTTACGTAACCGCTTTGCTGTAATTTGTGCAAAAATCCATGAAAAAACATAATTACTATATTTCCCATCTAAACATAGTATTTCGTTAACGAGATCTCTTTTCCCTTTCTGTAAAGTCTTTGTTTATATCCTTTCAACAGAAAGGATATAAACAGACATTTCAGTTCGAAATATGTTTTAAATATTCGGCAACCATATTATGTGTCTCAAAAGATTAAAGCAAATATTGTTAACACATTTTATATTCCTTCCACGTCCCAAGCCAATGCGCAATGGGGTTGTGTGTATTTATTAAGGAACCCGAACCTTAGCTGATAAAGGAACTAAACCCCGGCCTACGGTGGATAGAAAAACGGCGAAGGTTCTATGCAGGGCCTTTCGGAGAAAATGAGAGGCCCGGGGCAACTAATATTTTAGAGGCCTTTCAAATGCATGCCTAACATATATTGAGTTACCAGGTTGAAGCGCCCCTAATATTGTGAAACTCGGGGCAGCAGCCCCTCCTGCCCCATAAGCTCTGGTTCTACAGTACCATTGTGGTCGAACGCGGGTTAATGACACAAGTGAATAAGTTACCACATCGCAGGGCACAGTAGTCCTACATTTTCGCGTGAAATCTGAACCTAAGGCCTAGGGAACTAACCTGCATACTAGAATATGAGGTCAGTCGGTAAGGTTTCCCCCCACCCCCTTCATCATCTATATTGGGAATCGAACCCCCCATTAAAGGGCTGCAATATGGGCCGTCGGAGATTAAGGCCCACAAATGCCGGTGGAACCGGGGAGGGGGGTGCATGCTTAATAGAAGTACTCTTGTTTACACAGGAACATGCATGTCATACCTCGCCTTCACATGCCCGTTACATACGGTACGTCACGTAATTGCTTTTTTCATGTCAATCACCGTCACGCCATGGTCATATGCACGCACATACGGATAGCTAAAAAGTGAAAAGAATCACGCAAAATTCGTAGAACATTGCAGTTAAAGAAAGTGCAGATAGACATGCTGAAACAGTCAAGGGTTAAGCGCTAACATTGTTCATATATCACATAATCGAAATGTTCTATTGCAACCGGTTCCACATTCCATAAACGAGACAATTCGATATCGGATGGTGACTTCAAAAATTCAATATACGCCCCTGGGAGTTGGGGAGGTTACCGGCAAAATGAATCCAGTTGCAGGATGTCCTCTACCATTCTTGGAATGAATAAACAAATCAAATAAATAGCGTATAAATGATATAGTAAAGAATAGCAATGGCATAGGGTAAAAGGGGGGAGGGGGGACTTAAGCCCCACTGGATAACAAAATACAGTGTTCGCCAAATCACTTAAAGTCAGCGACACGCTTAAATTAGCCGAATCACTAAGTAAGTGAATCACTTGAAGTTAGCCGAATCACTAAAATTTAGCGAGCGGGTGGGGCCCTTGCACAAAAAATGATTACATTTACACTCGCACACGTACACAAGGTGGTTATAATTAAACTTTGCCTATTTAGAGCACCTTGAAGCTTGAACCGTTCAGCGGATTGACATCAAAATTGGCATACAGACTATCCAAACAAAGGATGCGAGAAATAATCTACGATTTTTTATTTTTTTTTACTTCGAAAACGTCTGCTAGGGACGCTTTTTAGCGCAATGCGGTAAAAGCAACGTATGAAATGACCAGCACGCAACACAAATGACATTTTCAACATTTAGTAGCACCGTATCGAAATATTTTAAATGAATTTTGTGGGAGCTATAAGAGTAGGCCGGTGCTGCAGCGGGGGGAAGGATTTTGCACATGCAGACAGTTGCTTGATTGTTGCATTTCTTTTAGCGCCGTCTGTGTGTGCAAAATCTTTTTTTTTTTTTACTATCATTGCGCACACAACGTTCATTTGAAATGTTTCGATGCAGTAAGTGTTACTAAACGTTAAAAATGTCACTTGTGTTGCGTGTTGCTCATTTCACAGGTTGCTTTTGCCGTTTTGTGCTTAAAAGCGCCGACTAGCGGACGTTTTTTAATTTTTTTTTTCCCGCAGATTCCTTTTCGCATCCTTCGTATAGTCTAATAAAAAGAAACACTCGTTTCTTTACAACCGATTCTGTAAGAACGAGGATCCCTGTACACGTTATATAAAAGGTGCACATTAAGGCGACCTATTCGAGCGCAGGATTTTCTAATTCTAAGGTCGCCAATCAGGCGCGAGTGAATTCGCCAAAAGGAGAAAACGGAATGCCACTTAACCGCGATCATTGCCTCCTACATTCACAGCAATAAACGTACTGAAAGTATTTCCGCCTACGTTAGAGCGCATAAAGAAAGGGAGCTGCACACCAGGGAGAGCATCGGGCCCAAATGGCAACAAAGAAACTGATCAAAACGGGCGCAATTTTGAGCAAAAGCGAGAGAAAGGCACGTCGACCAACGCGTTTCATTTCCGCAGACTACTGTCCAGGTGGGCGAAGCCGCCAACACAAGCCGCTCCAAATATGGGCAGATACACTAACAGGCCCACACGTCAAGACCGCAGCACTGAGCGCATGGCGGGACAAACAAAATAACTGAAATATGGGGTATCTGCAAATCTCCAGCAAGAAAAAGGTGAGAACCGGTTTTGTTTTTTAATATCTAAGAGACAAAAAATGCTGAGAGAGAAAAAGAGACCTACGGAATGCAGCACGGCAACACAAATGTTCCAGAAATAAAATAAAGACAAACACTTTCCACGACCAAAAATATTTCGATCTTCCGTTATCGCGGTGCGGTTTATAAAAAAAAAACAAAAAACATCTGTGAAACAAAAGTGCGGAGCACAACGTGGCCCTCGTTGCCCTTGCGCCACAAAACTTCATCTAAAATCCACGAAAGGTTTGTTTTGTGGCGAAAGGTCGTCAAGGTTATGCTGGACCGGAACCTACAGTTTTCCAAGAAATCAGAACCCCACGAGGAACCAAACCCAAGCAGGCGAGAAAACAGCGACACTCATTTCGCCGTGCCACTCGAATCGAACACGGTTTAGTGGCACGAAGATGAGCACATTACTAAATGTAAAGTTATCTGCGACAGGCATAACTGCATTCTCTCGGTGCTGATTTAAGAGCAGCACCTACCCACTATTTTCAATAATACCAACATGTCATAAAACCCATTAAAATTTGACAAAACAATCCGTATTTTTCGTATATATCTAATAGTTGAATCTTATTTTACGAAGACGCGTTTTCATAATTATACCTGCATCCTCAACACACATACGTGTTATTTAAGTCGTAAACAAAAGCACGCTTCATATGCATAGTTGCCATTTGACAGGTCGTGCCAACACTCCAAAACCCCAGCCGGCCGTTTACCCGCCAAAATCATGCGCGTGTTTTGGAAACACTTTTTAAACTCTACGCTCCAATGGTTTTCAGACTACCATTTAAATCTCCTGACGTTAAAAAATGAAAAAGAAAAAAAAAATCGACGCTCTTAAAGTTTTCGCGTTTGGGAGTCATCAGGTATTATGCAAGCAATATTTTGGCTATTTTAACCCCCTCCCCCAAAGGTGCTTACGTAATACTTGAACTTTTTCTTTCAATGGCCGTTATAAGACAACGAACAGGCGTATGCAAAAAGTTCATAAGGTGGGGGGTTACAACCTCTATCAACGTCCCCCTGCGTACGCCAGTGATAAAACGACCCTATTTATACAAGGCATAAAATATTCTATTTCGATACTTAAACCCAGATGGACAAAATCGTTCACTGAACGAGACATTCTGTGCGTCATTCTGCTGACGTCATTCATGGGAATGAGTCCAGTGAATGACTTCGCCCACCTCCAGCCAACACTAAACTGGTGATTATTAATAGAAACGCAATGGCGCAAAATATACAAAATTGATTTTCCTTCCCTTTTTTTTTTTACTTCACACTTTAAAAGTATGAAGTCAGATCATGATGACGGGGAAAAAAAATAAATACGGGGAGGACGAGGGGTGAATGACGAGGTATAAGAAGAATTTAAAATACCGGGAATTCTTGGGGTTAACAAGAGGAGGCTAGAAGCTATTACTCTCCAGCTGCAGTCGCTTTCCCCACTTGTATTAATATGCCCGAAAGGTATAAATCAACTTTTTAGTATATGTGTGGGCCACCGAAAATTTTATAGAAGTTCCAATACCGGAGGAGGATCGTAAAATGCACGGAATGGACGGCACCGAAATGACAACTCGGAGATGCGGTTATGGAGGACAGTTGTGCCCGGGCGTAGATTCACGAGAGAAAGTCGCTAAAATTAAAACACATCGTTCTTTGCTTAGGGAAGAAAACCACTGTCCTCACTACAACCCCTAGAATTATGTCGACGCATCAGCCGCCATTTTGTTGCACACTTCCGGTTTCCTAACACAACGTTCAGCATTGGAAAATTAATAGTCCATTTTCTTCTTCTTACAAGGCCTGTTGTAAATCTAAACATTCCATGTTTATTCCTCGAGTGGTTTGAACAGCTCAAAGCGGCACACCCACCCATTTCACCCTACTTAATTGAAAATAGCACACTTATAAAATCACTCAACTTTATGCAGCGGTGAATGCGATCACGTGGTACGATGGCATCAAAATGTCGGATGCGCCAGATCCCTATTTTTTAGGAGCCTTAGTCCTCACAGTAGTGACCAAAGATAAAAAATATATTAAGCTAGTGCTCCGGAGTGGGTTAGTTTCTGCATCTTGTTCCAGATCGCATTGTGCCTAGAGTTTTACGCCACAGCACTGGCGCACCTTACGTGACACCCTTGGGTTAACAAAGCGAAAAATCATTATCAACAGATACTAAAATTATTTTTTGAGGTAGTGACGATCCCAAGATTTCCCTGAACTCTGGTGACATTAATGAGATTGCTGCGGAGGCAAGTCACAGCAGTGGCTAGGGCTGTCTTCAAACGCTTTCCGGGAGATAAAGGTAGACCAAAACCTAATATCAAACACAGTTGAAGTGAAAATTCTGACTGCAGATATTTCTAATTATGTCAAGAAATCTAACCTCACTGATGAAGATAGGATAACAGTGCTAAAAAATCTTTGGGAACCATATGCAAATTGAAATTTTCCCACGACCGTCACAAGTGCTGTATAAAGTCAAGGAAAATCTCACCACAGTCGGAAGTTCTGCCCATCTGAACTGAGTAAGCATAACTATCTAGCTTACCTAAATGCAGAAAACAGTGCCTATAGAAAATTTTGTGTGCTTTCTTTTCACCCCATGAAGTCGGTTTAAGATCGACACAAGCCACAGATGAACTTGTTTCAAAAGAATTTAATAATTGGTTGGTTGTGTTTTTGTGGCGCAAGGACAGCAAGGGTCATTCTGCGCCATTTAATAACTGAAAGAAGATCTCGGAGAAGTTCAGCAAACAAAGAACTTTTCTCTATCATAAGGATTCAGTTCACAAAGCCAACGTGTTTTTTTTTTTTAAAAAAAAAGCCCTCTGTAAATCAAGTAGTGGACAGAGGGCAAGCAAAAGCAAGTTTTGCACAATAGGGTTATTTTTCAACCTATTACTAAAACAGTGATCTTTTGTGGAAAACAAAAGCTGGCCATTGTAAAATTGTATAAGCATAATCTACTACTACCTCTAATTATTTAAGTATATTGCACTGTCAAATTAGTAGCAATTTAATAATGATAAATGAGCACAAAAAAAATAAAATAAAAACAATTGATATGGCTTCTGACCATTTTTTCCACCAAAAATTCCTTGCACCAGTGCCCCCCCCCCCCCTGGAATATTCTAAGTGCGCCAATGGTCAGAAGACTGTTCAGCAAATCACTTACTGGGGAGAGGATCGAACACTTCACGAGACGTTCGAGTCACGTGTCAGAAGGAGAATGTGTCACACACGGAGGATTCCCCTTGTGACACACGACGAAGTAGCAGGCATCTTTATCTTGACTAACATACCTCCAAAAATTTAGATTTGAATACTGCTTAGCCCTTTATTTGTATCGTTACGACCCTAAACGTGCACGATGAGTCGCCGGGGACGGGATCGATGGCTTAACGTTACCTCCGAAAGACGACACCCTTTACACGCGACCAAAATTATTGGAAACTGAACTCGATTCGGTTTATAAAATTTAAGTTGTGACCACTGGCGACGCCACGATTTGTTTACGGCTTATTTGTGTGCCAGGACAACGAAGTTCATGCTGACTCATGACCTACAGCATCCCGAGGAAACCTATCCTCTGCCGCCCTAGGAATCAAACCCCGAACCACAGATCGGTAGAAAATAAAACGGGGAACGTAGTACCTTCATCAATCAGGCTGATTTTCACGTAGTAAACAAGCGTGTTATTTTTCGTTTGTAAGCCTTAAGATGCAAGGACACCCAGGGTCATTCACGCCGCACCGGAACCTACAATTCCGAACCTCTTACGATGTAGGGAACCAAACCCAGGACAACAGGCAAAGTTAGTCGGTAAGCCTTTTTTGGGGAGGTGAACATGGGATAACAGCGCGTAAGGCAAATCGCGTTACCACTCGCACCACCGCAGGGTTCAATCAGTACGAATCCCAACCGATGCGAAATAGTAAAGTTTATTACATATATTTTTCTTATTGCAAAAATTTAATAATTTAGTTTAAAAATTGACCTCGAAAAATGAGCCACCCCGTTCCCTATATCCAGAGGGGGGATTTTAGGGACCGGTCCCCCCCGAAACTAAATTTTTAATGGGACTTGGCTACGGCCTTGCATGCTGTGATTGTATCGATACATGCTGTAAAAATTTTTGAACCCCCTCCCCAATTCACACGTTAAGTCGACCCTGATCGAAAGGCGAATTTCTTTACTGTTTATATATCAAACATATCAACGATGTATATATATATAGAACGTTTACATTCAACGTATCGTGGAAATTGCGTCAAATAAGGTTCAATGACCCAAGTAATATCCGTCGATACCGTCCCTTACGTTTCCGACGTTGAAATCGGCAGATAACGGAAGAACTGAATATAATTCGTCATTAAATTTAAAACGTCCAGAAGAACATGAAGTATTTTTTTTATCAAACGAAGTACTATAGTACAGTGTGTATTGCATGACCTCAGTGGCGGATTCGAGACTTTTTTTGAGGGAGGTCTAAAATTCAAAATGACTCGTGAAATCATTGATAAAATGTTTCATCACTATTAAAATGTAATTTTATTTAGTATAAACCCAGCTTGTTTCTGGAGGGTCTTTAGCCCCCCCCCCACTGTGTACCTCCTAGAATGGACTTGAAGGCACATGTTGTTACGGTCATAGAATTTTTTCCCAATTTCGCTAATGCACATTACCGCACTTCTCGAATACCTCGCCGCGTGAATATTTTTTCCGTTCCCCCCCATTCGCTAATTCAATTTCTCAAACCCAATTACACCTGAATGCGCCCAAATCGATAAATCTAAAAATGACTTTTCTGAAACTATGTTATGTTGGCGACGTTATCAAATCCATATTAAACGGCATTGTTTAATAAAACTGACTTAAAAAAGCTTTAATTTCAACGCTTAACATCTAGTGTTAGAATTCCTTTAACTACGAATATCCAAAAGAAGCTTTGGGAACATACTTTAAAAGTCGAAATTTAATTAAAAATTTTATTTTTCTTTATGGTAAAATAATTTTTATGATAATTTTGCAGGTTTCTTCAAATATCGGACTATTTTGAGTAGAATTCTATTTAGAAGTTTTCAATTACGTAAGCAATATTTCGGCAATTTCAACTCCCCACCCCCACCCCGCTGCTAAAATTTTAACATTGGCTAACATACCAAATAAGCATAACAGCAATTCCCACCCCCACAAGGATGCTTACATAATACTTGAATACTCCCATACTTGAACACTCAGGAGGCAAAGAGGGGGGAGGGCGTCAGAAAACCTTCCTTGGGAAAATAATATATCGTCTGAAACTAATATGCACTGGGAGATCTCATAAACAAGCAGTATGAAAACATCAACGTTTCGGTTGAACATGCATAATGGTTCGAGGAATACTAAATACATTTAATTGCTCAATAATAAATGCTACCATAGTAACTTTAGATTCTTCTAAATCTTTATTTTCAATTATTTTACTTAATGCATGCACCACATATTCCATGCTTTTATCTAATGATGATGATTCATTACTGATGAAATTTTTAATCGATACCAGCAAATGAGAAACTTCATCCCAAGTAGGTATTTTATTCAGCGAACAATTACGCAGCGACTTCTTTGGAATTTCTAGTTCATTCTTATATGCTATATATTCAAGTGAATTCAAAACTTGAACATATCCAGCGATTTTAAGTGATGTTACATCATCATCTATAAAATAAAAATGAATGGTGTTCGGAGTTTTCTTGCAAATCCAACCAGGGCATAAGTTTTCGCAATCTTCAGACACCAACTAATTGAAATCATTTATTGTGCTCTACTTCTTTAAAATGTTCAAGTCTTTCTGAAATGCTTCCTCATACATCAACTCCAGAGCAGTGTCACGTTTTTGAGGTAAAGTTTTTCTTTCTGAAGTTGAAGTGCTTGTTAGATAAGATGGTAATTCTGGAAAAATAGAAGGGGGGAATTTCCCTCTGCTAAAACTGGCTTACCTCTCAGCACTCGTAATTTACCCTTTTCAGTTTGTATTTCGTTATATTCAAAATCACGAACTTTTCAGCGAAATGCTTGACACAAACACCTGTATCTGGTTTCACTCGATTTTCTCGCGGAATTTTTCGAAACCACTTTTCTTTTAGTTCCTTATATTTGATAGAAAACGGAAAACAGTGTACGTATCTGCGTAATTGCTATTGCATTTCGGAATGCAACATTTTCTTGGCATGATTTTGTTTTAGGCTTCATTAATCCACATGAAATACTACTTGAAAACGACGTCAATAATCCACATACAAAATCACCACCTTTTCATCGAAATGCTTGATACAGAAAACTGTATCTGGTTTCACTTGTACTTTTCACAGAATTCAAAGCCATTAACCTTTTAGTTCCACCTTTGATAGAAAAAAGTAACGCATAGCGTACCTCTGTACGCAATTGCTATGGCATCTCAGTATGCAACACTTCTGTGGCATGATTTCGTTTTAAGCTTAATTAATCCCGATGGAATACTACTCGAAAACGACGTTGATAATCCACAAAACACATTAAATTCACAAAGATTAACTTTTCAACAAAGCCGGAACCAAATTTTTCATAACAAAACTCAAGGAAATAACGTAAATAATCTAACGATTCACTGCAATTCGAAGCACGCTGGTACTGTCAATGAAATAACGCGGGAGATTTGGTCCTCCTTTGCCACGCCCCTTTTTTTCAGGGCTCTAGCCTTGTATCCAGAAAGCCTTGCCCCGGCCAGTTTCGAAAACGATTACCCTCTCGAAAACATCACAGCGTTCATTGTTACCTACCTCCAGGGACCAGTCAGTAACCGGTGTTATCAACAATGGGCAGTCGTGGGCAGGAGCGGAGTGAATCCTCTCAAAGAGGGCATACCTTGGGTTATCGGAGGGCGCACCGGCCCGGGGGCAGGTTGACCGGCGGCCCAGTACGCCCCTGGTCGCGAGTCATCAGAACTTGTATCGAACTATAAAAAACAAACGTTGGCTGAATACTTGTGGCGAAAGAACGGTAGAATCCGACATGGCGAAAGTTCGCTGGACATCTTATGATGATTCTTGGTAACATGACTAAATCGCAAAGACATCAGGTGCAATCAGTGCAGGAGGCAGGAAGTTCATAAGGGAGGGATTATAGGCTTAATGAGAGGGGTTACAGAGCTACAACTCATATATTCCTATATTAAATATACAAAATTTCATTGAAATGGGGGGTACAACCCCCAAAACCGCCCCTTGGCTACACCCATGGGTGCAATTTTGAACTCGTGGTGAGACAGACATGGGTGTTTGTGAATGTTGGAAAAGTAAAGTAAAACTTTACGTCACGTTTAAGATGACGGAATGAAAAGCCAGTGAAAATACCCGAAGTCAATTTCATCACACAATCCGCTATATTGTAAAACGTGTTTCATCACAATTGAATGATTACCGAATACAAATTATAACAACAATTCATTTCCCCCTCGGGAATTTTCTGCTTTTCCAAAACTGTTGTATTATGGAAAATTGGGATATTCCAATTCAAAAAACAGATGGGGGGGAGGGAGAAAGTAATGGCGAGCTAGTAAACAATTCGCGAAGAGCACGAACGGAAAGCCCGCTTCCTCTTCCGGGAAATTTCAGTGTTGCCATGGGTGAATACAGCAGTTTTCCACATTAAAGTTGACTCTACTTAACTCAAAAATTTTTAAATGCTAGAATTTTCAGGAGCATTTCCAGGTTAATCTGCAATTTCCCAAAATGACCACGTGTTTGCATTTTATGTCCTGCGATGGTTCACGAGGATATCCAGACCCGGATAACCTCGCTAATTTAACGGGATATCCAAACTATGATATCTTTATCCTTTACATACAACCAGTAGAGTCAATCAGAGGTTGTTTAGGAGACACAGTGACGCCGTCCCCATCTTGAGCTAATTATACGTGGGTGTCGAAATTATTGTATAATAAATTCCCCCATGAAATACGAAATACTCGCCCAGTGGGCTGCGTGTGTTGACCATTATTTGGCAATTGTGTTATCCCTGTGAAGGGTAATAATATCTTACATCCTTATATACGGAGAAAGAGAGCATTGTTCCTGTCCTCGTTCGTCCAGAGGTCAAGACACTCCGGACTCAACGGGGTGACCAGGGTTCGAATCCAGAATGGGGTCAGCGTCACTTTTTTCCTACACGAAAAAAGCTCTAGATTGAGCTAGTTATACGTGGAAAATGAGAAGGGTGGAAAATGAGAAGGGGGGAAAAAAGCAATGAAATTAAGGTCGATTTATTTACAATTGAGACAACAGGTACAGAGTTATATGGGCCCTTTGGGACCAAACTCTCAACAATTTGAAATAAATTACAATTTCACATATATTGTAATGTATATGTGCTTGCCCCCTCTCCCAACATTTTTAAAAACTCCACGTTGAGATTAAGATGTGATAATAGAAATGGTCAGAGAACCAGGAGTCATATCATCTATATTGCGAAAATGGAAATAGACCAGATATATATAAATGGTGTTACTGTGTGGGGTTCAAAAATAAATATTACACCAAAGGGTGAAACTGACAACGTCTACAGCTTACGGTGTATTAAAGCCATCGGTTTTATTAATATTTTTTAATCACAGTCTTTCTTCCCCCCCCCAAAATCCCCTTGGAACCTGCTGGTAAGATTTCCGCTTGTTGACATGCGGCCATGGGATTTTCGTTTCTCGACAGACAGATCGCGTTCTTAGAAAACAAGGACGATGAAAGTAATGCTGCGTAGGGAACCAGTCCTCCGAGGATTCGACTACTAGGGAAACCAGGTCCCCGGTGGGCAGAAAAGCAGCACGCATTCTACAATGCCGCTGGGAGTCAAACCCGGGTTAATAACACGACGCACAGTGAGGACAAATACACTAATGGCTGGCAAAAACTTCAAAAAAAAAAAAAAAGTTAGCAATATGCGGCAAATACCGTCTGGAATTGAATTTTTTGGAATTGATTGAGTCGAACAGTGTACGCGTAAGGTATGACATAGCAAGGGGGGTGGAGAACGAACGACACCCCTACAAAAGTGGTGTAAACTTGTCTGTTCTAGCGCGATTTCGCATTATGCCTGCAAAGAAGCGAAATTGATAATGTCGTATTCCTTCGAAGCACACTTTTGTACTTATTATTGATATTCAACTACTTTTAACATGGCGTACCCACACGTTAGTACATCATTTTTTAATTTTGTTTGTTATGCTGTAATTAACACTATTCTATAAAATTAATTTAATATTGGCTTTTTTTTTTTTTTCAACGTTTGTTTGGGGAAATTTAGTTTACATTAGACCATAACATGTCCGTAATTTTAACATATATGTTTCCTTATAAGTTGATCTGGCTGAAACATAAAAAAACCTTGCCCATGTTTGCCCCATTTGGAAATATTCCATTTTATATAAGGTGGCCATAATTTAAGTCTTCCTATTTAGAGTCAACCTGTAACTTGATCTAAGAACGCAAATGTCTCCAAATTTGGCAAGTAGCTTAGCTAGACCATATGCAAGCGATTTTGTGAAGAAAAGATTATACAGAGTAGTTATAAAATAAGTTATCCGGTCTTGATAAAATTTCGTTAAGAGCCAAAAGTTCAATAATTTGATCGCTTGTAACTTTCGATAAAATCGGATTGTTTTCAAAATTGCGACATCATTGTTTTCAGGAAAAAAATAATCTTTAAAATGATATCAAACATGATGTATATTCTAATTGAAAGTTGTCGAGCACCCTGGCGCCAGCGCCCAGGGCGAATAAAATTAGTTTTGTTCAAATATATTAAGGTGTTCAAAAGTTATTAATTTTTTCCGACTTTACGGTGCAATGGCCCCACTGTGCGACAGACGAATGCGTTACCATTATGTGACGGTATGCGGGGGGTGCACCTACATTTCCCCGAGAAATTCAAACCATTTAAGGCCTAGGGAACCATCCCCCCCGCACTATAGCCAGTCTAAGCTCCACGCACCCCCCCCCCTCCCTCCTTAAATTGGAAGTCGAACCATTATAGTTAAGTAAACGAACCAGCCGTGGAACGCAAAACGCAGGGCCCGTTTGTTTGTGGTTTTACGGCTCAAAGATTACAATGGTAATGCCGCGCCGGGACCTACCGTTTTCCGAAGAATCCGAATCTCTTAAGGCACAGGGAACCAAACCCCAAACTACAGTGAGCAGTGCGATCTTTATGAGATCTCTGAGTAAGCGTTCTTTGCACTGTTGGGAGTCGAACCCGGATTAACGGCGCACTAGGCGAACGCGTTACCACACTGCGCCACCGCAAGGCCCGTTTCGCGGCCAGGAATGTCGGAAACTTGACAATCAATTTGTTACCAGGTGCAGCGGGGCCGTAATTTTACACGACACTGGGACAAACCATGTCAATCAATTACAATGAAAAGCGCACTTTCTTTCCTTTTTTCAGTCCTTGTTTTGGAAAAATGGAACGTGTCATAAAATTAATTTAAAAATTAACGCAATCAGGGAAGATGTGGGGGGTGAAGCAAATGGAAACATGCCCGTTACAATATTAGGTACAAGTGAAAATTCAGTATTAAAAAAAGGTTGACACACACTCCGTCGAGCGAAAACGCTTACAATCAGTCCATAGAACCTTGTAGCCTGAAGACACGGTATCATCCACAGACTCTTCTCCTTTTGGCAGTGTTCCAAAAGATTTTAAAGAAGTGACGGGGGGGGAGGGTAGGAGGGGTAGGAAGTGAGAAGAAAATGGAAGGCGGCGGGTCACCGAATTTCATTCTGAAGCAGACAGAATTTCAGAACTGGCTATATGAAATCCATATGGGAAATTTATATAATCATTATTGTTTACTAAATAACAAATACTGCTCAGCGAGAACCCGAACTTTAAAAAAAATGCGAAAATTTGAAATTTATGAAAATCATAATAACGTTGCGATTAAAAGCAGTCGAGATAAATCAACTAAAAAATTTCAAAATGAACCAGACGAAATGTGATTTTCTTAAAAAGATTTTAATTCTCGGGACTGAATTATTAAAGATACGTTTTTCTCAAGATTTGAAAAAGACAATTTTAAATGATTTAAGGTTACGCATTTGTCACGAATGCCAGTTTCCAGAAACATTTAATCTGAACTTGTATTTCCTTACGTGTATTTTTACTCTATAGTTCTTGAGTTATTGAAACAACATGTAATATGGTCATTTAAATATAACACATTTATTTTAAGCGTATATTACTAGCTCATTTGAGCATATACTATGTCATTCGAGCACTCATACTGTCATTTAAATGCACAAACTATGATCATTTAAGCACACATGCTACTGTCACTAAACCCACATAATACTGTTACTTAAACACACACAATTCTATCATTTAGACATATATATATAACATTGTAGCTTAGGCATGCATACTATCACATACGAGGATCACATACTATGTCATTTGAGAAAACCACATTATTTTATTAGAGCATGCATACAACTGTCATTCGACTATATAAAATTATGTCATTCAAATCAATCCAATCATGTCAAAATTAGTAATAATACAGTCATGATTCAAATGCACAAAATCGTGTCATTTAGGTATGTAGAAGTATATCATTTGGGCACACAACAATTATCTCATTCAACATACGCATAAAAAATTACTTCATTTTATTAAGTAGTTGAAGTTTTTGTTCAGTACGACTAAAAAAAAAAGTAATTGCTATTTCTTTAATAAAAACTAAGATTACAAACACAGCTCATTAACCCACACTGTTTATTGGAAATTTGCCATAAAACAATTTACTGGCAAATCCTTCAGCTCAAGGGCAAAGTCTGAAAAGCTTCGGTTTTTTTTTTAATGATCCCAGTTTCAGTGATTTACATATACCACTTTCAAGTAGAATAATTTACATATTACCATAATTAATAAGATTTATCCTCAGTGCGAATGGAAGGAAATCCATGAGGAATTAAAATTCAGAAGTGCAAGTTAAAGATCAGAAAGTTCAAGAAATCTTACGAATAACAGAAACAGAAAATTAAAATAATAAATTATGAAAAATTCTATGAACAAAAGAAGTGTTCAATATGATATGAGACAGACTGCACGTAATTACATTTAGTATCATAATACACACACAAGGGCAGACACAGGATAGAGGTCACAGGGGTCATGACCCCCCCCAAAAAATATATTTTTTCACTGTAAAAATTCCAACTTTCATGATAAATGAAGGGTGTTATTCCAAGACCATGGCGAATTCTGTCCTTGACCCCACCCTCCACCAAAATGAAAGTATGCGTCCACCCTTGTACATACACACACATTATATCATCAAGGTTGGTTGTTAATTTATTATATCATCATACAAACATACGAATGTAGAAAATGAACCTATACTACATGTGCATGTATGTCATTTAAAATCAAATGCTAAAACGCAAGAAAATTTAAAACAATTGAAATATGAATACAATTAAGATTGGCCTGTTGCCTAACAGTAACGTAGATGGTAATGATATCTCTCTTTCCCCCATACTAAAGAAGTTCTAGATTGAACTTAAACATAGGTGCCAAAATTATTTTTCATACTAAAATTTCCCTAAAAAAAACACTTTCCAAGGAGGCTTTGTATGTTGACCATTATTTGGCAATTGTGTTAGCCCTGAGAAGAGTAATAATATTTTACAACCTTATATGCGGAGAAAGAGGGTGTTGTCCCCATTGGCCTAGCAGTTAGGGCATTCCGGGCTCAACAGAGAGACCGTAGTTGGACTCTAGCTTTGGAACAATGTCCTTTTTTCTCCTATACTTAAAAAAGCTCTAGACTGAGCTTAAACATGGGTGCCAAAATTATCATTTATAGTAAAGCAGTAGTAACCAATTCACTTACCATACAAACAAAAGTAAAAGACGAAACAGGTTTGAATCCAAAAGACAGCATGTGCTTGCTATTTTCCTAATGACCAGCCTGGGATTTGACTTCCGGCATAACAGAAGTTTGGACTCCTCGACGAAGTGTAGGACATGGCGTAACAATACCTTAGCTGTCCTTGTGGCATAAAATACAAACAAGATTTTCTTGCATTTGCCAGTCCCAAGACTGCACGGTGAAATCAACAGCTTAATATAACCTAGGAACCATGATGCTTACACGAAGTAAGTCTACTGGGAATTAATATCTCCGCTTTACAGGCTGCCTGAAGCCCATAATTTTCCGATGAATCCAAACCACTAGGGAATCAAACTCCAGACAGCAGGAAAAAATGCCACGCATCCTATGGTGCCATTGAAATAAAACACAGGTTAACAGCACAATAGATGAATGTGCTACCACTATGGCACCTTATTGGGAATCCAACCAAATAAAATTAGTTCAAAAGCAGCCAATCACAGCCACCAAGTCACTAACAGACTAAAGGTTAAAATTCACCATCACCACTGGCGACTAAATATTGGGGAATGGCGATTAAAAATACGACTTCAGTCACCATCATACTCGTCACTTTATTGTTTCCCAATGCAATCTTGTCCATTTTGACTCTGCAGGGAGGTTACATTCTGAATCCACAAACTACTTACTATTTTTTTATGAAAAATGTTGATCAAACAAACCCTTCTAAGGTTGCAGTATTTAAATGTTTTGTGGCCACGAGAAAGTGGCTATAACTTAAATGAAGTGGCCTCTAATAAAAAGGGCCCTGCTGGCCAATGGCCACTAATCAAATACCCGAGTTTTAAGCTTTATCAGAGACTGGTAAAAAGTAAAGCTTAAATAAAACTCAAGATATTTGGTTAGTGGCCATTAGACAGCATGACCCATTTTATTAGAGGCCACTTCATGTAAGTTAGTAGTTACTTTCATATGGCCACAAAATCCTAAATAATTTGGGTGCATATTAAATATGACTTTATAAATAAAAAATAACTTCGACTAACTAGTCTTGCATCTTTTATATCCCTAAATGTTTTGTTCTAATTATCTTTATTCTCTTAATATAATGAAAGATAAATCACAGGAATATATATATATACACATATCTAAAAGTTTAAATTTCTTTACACATACCTAAAAAAATGACACTAATTTTGAAAAATTCAGATAATACTTGTATATAAATGCCCCATGATCAAGATTACAAAGACATTTTATTTATTTTTCACACTTTTAATTAGTGATTAAAATTTGGTCGCCTGCTTTTCACTGAAAATGATCACAAATTAATTGCAAGTACGGAATCAAAGTGTTCAGTTGAAACTTTTGCATGTTTCACTATCAATATATACTCTGAAGCAGCTGTCGCCAACCATTCGTACCTCAGTGACTACCAAGGGCGGATCCAGGATGTTATTAGGAAGGGGATGGTTTCGGGGCCCTCACCAGGAAAAGTTTTAGTTTTGGACTGTTAAATAGTTTAGGTAAATGTTTTTATATTACTAGCCTTCCTTTATACCAGGATTGTCCAACATACGGCCCGTCACAATCCGGTCCGCAAACAATGTTAATCTGGCCTGCCTACAACTGTTTGAAATAAAAAAAAATTCCCAAACAAAAAGTTTAGATTTTTTTCAAAAATATGGAAAAATAGTTTGGACAGCATTGATGACCCCGTTCTATATCATCACAAGTGCACAAATAAATAACTGAAAGAAACTAAATGGAGGCTGTTAAGTATATTTCAGGGAGTGGGGTCACTTTTTTAAAGAAACCGCTGGCTTATAAGATCCGTGAAAATTCTTTAAGTGGCCCGCTACCCATAAAGGTTGGACAACCCTGCTTTATACTCACCAAAATATTTAATTTACGACAATGAATTAAAGCTGGGCTTTTCTTTAATTAAACTATATGGTTTAGGGTAGATTATAGTCAAGTATGACAGAAGGATAACCTAGTAAAGGAGACATATACAATAACCAAAAACGATAATTTACAATGTAATTAATAGAACAAGTTTAAATTTAAACTACAAAAACATCGTAATTATTTTACTTTTTTTATAACAAGCAACTTTTTAAAAAACTTGAAGTTTATAGTGCAAAGTCGAGCCATCTTGGTTTCTTTGAAAATTTGTCAATCACTTTATTTACATCAATATGAATGTCTCTGTGGGTGTGTATTAAAAGTCTCTTCTGTCATCCGCGTTCGAAGCCAAGTTTGACGGCGCTTCGAGGATAAAAAACTACGTTCTGCTGAAGCAAGACTTACTGAAAACGTAGTTTGAAAGGCAAGTAGCTTGAAGATTCGTGAAAAAAACGTCTGGATCGCATTTCTCCAAGACTTAGAGACTTTGATGTAAGACTTATTACCGTCGTAAGAAAAAACACACAAAATATTCATCTTCTTTATTTTTTTCCTATTTAACCGTGACGGGAAACGATTGCCACCTCCGCCCCTTGCTAGATCTGCCAGTGCAGACCACTAAATTCATATGTTTAAATCCCGCAGACCACATTCCGTGAATTTAGTGCAATATAAAGGTGGAAATTGCATTCAGAATATGAGAATTTCTTAGAATATTATTTTTGTTTTATTATTAATAAATCATTAAAATGCACATAATGTCCAGATTTTGCTGCAGACCACCAGTTGGCAACTGCTGCTCTGAAGGATTGAGTTGGGAAATAAAGTGGCAAGTGTGATGGTGATCGGGAATTTTAACCTTTAGTAAAAAGAGTGCTTGGATTTAAAATTGGAACAACATGATTTTTGTGTCTCTTTCTGCTATAAAAATTTAACTAACTAAAGAACAATTAAGCATTTTTAATTAACTTTTGTTTTATTTTATGTTGTTCATATTCTCTACCCTTCGACCTTCAATCTCATTTTCAATATTTAACTAACGGCTTTCACTGATCTTTGATTAGATTATCTTTCATAGTTCATTAATGCACATTAATTCTAATGACAGAAATATTTAAATCTAACATAATCCTCTAAAATCCTTACTTTATTTTTATTACCCCTTTCAGTCAAATAAGTAAATTAAATTATTTAATTTTTTTCTTTCCTGTTAATACTCATTTTAACATTAAAATTACTTTTTTATTTTAAAACAATCTGGTCATAATTATTAAAAGCAAAGAGAAAGTAAATAAAACTTGTGTTCACATATTTTAATTTTGGTCAATTGCTGGGTAGTGTTCAAATCATGGCCAGCATCTTGAAAATGGAAACAAGGCAAGATCAGTAAACGCTAAAAAATTAGTGACCTTTTATCGGGTTAAATGGGTCCTAATCAGCAATTGAGGAGTAACATATATGGCCTCCCCCTTTCTCAATTCTTTTAATAAATACCACAATTTTGATAATTAGTTATTTTATATCAAAATTCGTAAAAATGTGCAAATTCATATACCCATACATACACATATATACATAAAGAGAGAGAGAGAGATTAATAAAGCACTGATAACTCTTCTATGGCACTTAGGATATAAAAGAAATGTAAAAGTTGTATCTGTAATCTGACATCCCAAAATCACGAAACTACAGACTGGGTGATCTGGTTTAGGATCATCAACTTAACATTACCTCCAATTTATAACACACTTTCAAACAACGAAGTTTTAAGAGAGACTAACACAGTTCAATGGACACAAGGGCCACAGCCATTAAAAAATGTTAACAGGTGTGATACATAAAATACAAACCCCAAAAAAATTCAATTAATGGAGAAAATTAATTATTTACATTAGTGAAAAATTATTACTAAAGAAAAGAGAAGGAGATTCATTTACTGAATACAAAAACTAAGAAACATAAGGTTGTACATAATGTAAAAAACACAAGTACAAATAATTGGAACACGATGCAATTTAAACATAAGGATGCAGATAAAAAATTATCACCAGAACAATAATATGCAATTATAAACACTTGCAATAATTAAAACTGGCAAGAAAAATCATGCCAAAAGCACATTAACAAAAGTATAACAATTCAGCAAATTAATATATTTGCCAGAACGTAAAATCCTTCTCTCATCAGACAAAACTTAGGCATAGGTGCCAATTCCACAAGTGAAAAATCTGTAGTCAATCGCTGTGAATGCACGGCCAACAGCAAATGGTTCTTTCTATTGGCTAGCAGAGCCCTTTTTTTATTAGGAGCCACTTCATTTAAGTTGGTAGCCACTTCATTTAAGTTGGTAGCCACTTTCTTTCGGCCACAAATCCTTTATAATTTGCCTTTATTAAATAAGCATGATGTTGTAAATAAAAAATAACTGATTAATCTTGCATCTTTTATATACCTACATATGTTTTTATTATCTTACATTCTATTAATGTAATGAAAGATAAATTACAGGAATACACACATATATATATGTATGTGTGTGTATATATATATATATACTTCTTTAAAAATAATAGCCAGTTTAAATTGTTACACATACCTAAAAATTATACTAATTTTGAACAATTCAGATAACGTTTGTATACAAATGCCTAAAGATTAAGAAGATAAAGATGCATGTTATTTCTCACATGACTATTTTTTCCACAAAAGGAAGGAATAGTCGCCAGCATGTGGAAAAAGTTTCCACTTTTTAACGAAGATAGTAGCTTTTGAGCTGTTTTCAACGGAAAAGTTGCCTTAGTAAGCCCTAAGGTAAAAAAATAGTACCAAATAGTCACATTTTGATGGAAATACATGACAACCCCTGAAATGGTAGTAATTTTTTACATGAAAAATGTGCAGCAAACACACACTGTTCACTACCAATCTTATATTCTTCAGGACTGCATTGGGAAACAAAAGTGGCAAATGTAGTGGTGACTGGTATTTTTAATGCGTCCTTCCCTGAGAAATTCAGTTGCCCTGCAGTGGGGTGGCAACTGTAAATTTCTAACCTTCAGTAAAGCTAATGCTCATAGCAAATTAGGTGAAATTTTCTGAATCAAAAGATGAGTTTGAATGTCCTCCTAATAGATATATTTCACAGTGGCGGTTTCCCATAATTATCACAAAGCTCACTCCACAATTTTGCATACAATCTTAAATGTTTGACTTTGAGGGTTTTCCCAATGGTCTTTGTTTAAACGTGCTGGTGTTTGCTTAATGGTGGTGAAAAGTAGGAGGCAGTCGTGTCACAGTTTGAAATAAGACTTAGAATTCACAGCTGCATCGAGCTTCTTTGAAGATCTCTGTGAGAAGGGGGATGATTGCGGCCACCAATGAGAGAGAGACACACGGTTATATACAATTTTAATTGGTTCCTCACTTAAAGCCAGAGTACACCAGAAAATAAACATTTTTATACAATAATTTTCAACACCCACATATAAATAAGCTCAAACTAGAGCTTTTTTGTTTAGAAGAAAAAAAAGACGCCATCCTGGATTCGAACCAGGGTCCCTCCGTTTAGCCCAGAGTGTCTTGACCGCTAGACGAACGAGGATAGGAACAATGCACTCTCTCTGTATATATAAGGATGTAAGATATTATTACCCTTCTCAGGGATAACACAATTGCCAAATAATGGTCAACACACAAAGCCACCGGGGCGAGTTTTTTTGTGAGTTTTTGTGGGGGAATTTATTATACAATAATTTTCTACGGTCATGTAAAAAATAAGCTTAAACTACAGCGTTTTTGTTTAGGATAAAAAGAGATGCCGTCCCCATCCTGGATTCGAACGAGGGTCCATCCACTGAGTTAAACACGTTTGCTGGAAAAAAACAAACGCGGTAAAGCAGAAGGCCTTTTAGTTAAACAAAATTCAGTTAATCCGAGTTTTACTGTAAATAAAAACTACCTTGAAAACTACCTCCAATTCCTTCCTTGATCATATACGCGTAATCTGGTGGGGGACATGTGTCCCTCCAGTCTTTTTAGGGCAGGGACAAAATTATACTGCCACCATAGTTCTTTGAGCTTTTATTTTTTTTCCAGGTCCCACTTTGAATTCGCAATTTTAAATTCATTTACAATTGTCAAATTGACACCATGGATACAAGTGTTGATAAACGACAATAGACAAAAAATTTAGAAGTACATGAAAATCACTTCAATGAATGCGGGGTATAGAATTACTCCCAAAAAGGCAGTTTTCATTATTACAGACATTTAGGGGCAAAAGCATAATTTGGGGGTGGGGCAGGAGGGGGCATATGCCCCACTTTTTTTTTTTAGAGCAAGGGCAAAATCATGCTTGGCCCTCAATTTTTGAGGCTTTTTTATAGTTAGGTTTTTACCCCTCCCCACCGCCAAGTTACACCTATGCTTGAGCCCATGAGATTTGAGACAGGTGTGTTTTTACTGTACGTATATAATTTAAGAATATTGTATTTATATAATTTGAGAATATTGTACTTATATAATTTGGACATACTGTATGTATACAATTTGGGAAGACAATTGGGGAAACTTAAATATGCAATGAAGCATGACAGAAATAAAACAGATAGATTACAGTACATTAGGTCTGGGGAGTTCACACTTCCCCCAAAATCTCAGAGTTCGTAATCCACTAAATATTCAAATTACAAGAAAGGAAATAAAACATTGCGCAAATTATTTTTCTATACTTTTTCTGCATATGTAAATTGTAATAATCTTTTATATGCAACAATTTTTCGAAGAAAAGTACAGAAAAGGATAGAGGGAGAAAAGTACCATGTGAAGTAAAATCCTGCCACCTCAAAAATTATCAACTGTCTGTGAATGGGTTAAATGTCCAAGAAGAAATGCTTGAATTTTGTTTTCCTCTGAATAAAGAAATGAACTTTTTGTGCAAATATGGATGGACGAATTATAGGATATTTATTATATAATTAGATGATATATAAATATATATTTACATTATAATATATTATATAATATATTAACTTACTGAATATTTTATTTCGTTTCTTTTCTGGTAAGTACATTTTATAAAAAAAATTAAAATTTTGAAGGTAAATTTGACATCCCCCCCCCGAGTAAATAGCCTGGCAAACACCCTGTATAGGCCAAGCACAAATGACATAAATGAATGATACGAAAAACAAAAAATTCAATATCACTGAACTATGAAGAAAAAAAAAAGGAAAATGACACAGGACAGAATTTGTGAAGACTGATTAATAACACATTGTAGAAAGATTACAAGAGAAATACCAATTTACATATATGCACACCACAAAACTAGTGCAAAAAAACGAAAAAACGATGTACACTCTACACCGGTACTACAATTGAAACTGAACCTAGATTAACAATACAATCAACAAATGTGTTGCCTAAGGGCTTTACTATGTAATTTTAAACCACTAGAATCATTATTTAACATTCAATCCCCACCTATAATTTAAGGTAATCATAACCACTTGTGCAAAACCATCACTTTAGTGACATTCATTCATCTCCACTGACCTGAATCCCTCACAATTTAAATGAATGGATCATTATTCCCATTCAATGAATGAAATTGACCACTCTTTTGAGTGAATAAGTCTCACCACTCTCATTCACTTTGCAGAATGATTGCATTCTCATTCTTTCGCTCAATGTCTATCTCCAGGCTTCACTTACCTACCACCTTCATGTCCATGTAAATTCATGATTTTATGCAAGTTTTTTATTAGCGATTTTATTTTTAGCCTACATGTTTGATGAACAGCACAATCCTTCATTTTAAACCCAATTAACTCCAACCTCCTTCCAGAAGGACGTGGGACACTTTTTGGAAAGAAGTAAACTACTCGAGTTACAACAAGCAAAGACAGATGAGGCCACATGTTTTTGAACCTAGACACTTTGTTAATAACGCAATGGCTATGGTTGAATATTTGTGATCTAAAGACCCCTAAAGCACCATTTTATTAACAAATTATAAAAAAAAATTTAAAAGAAATTCAGGATTATCTGGGTTAAAATCAACAATACCAGGTGAGTATGTCCACAAGAAACTAGTTGGGTGAAAACAGATTAAAAAAAATTTAGATTATTAGAAGATAAATTACTCGCAAAGAAAAGAACGATTTCTCCGAACCTGGTGGGAATCTAGTTCACAACCCCTTGTCAACCCCAGTCGAGTGCTCTTACCCATTAAACTACAGGCATCGATTAAACTCGCCCTTGTGAGCAAATGGGAGAGTTCGATCAATGTCTGTAGTGCTCAATGGGAAGTGCACTTAAATGGTTATCAAGAAATTATGGGTTCGGTTCCCATCAGGCACCATGAAATCATCCTCTTCTTTGCGAGTAATTTATCACGCAATATTATCACAATAGCTATGATGAGAATCATGTGACAAATGATTTCAGAATAATTTGCTTTTTTAGAGTGCAAGGACAAATAAAGGTCATGCCACGAAAATTTTCTGAGGAATCTAAACCATTTTAGAGAACCAAAGGCCTGATTATGGTAAACAAAAAAATGGCACATGCAGAGTAGCAATGTAAGATATTACCCTTCACAGGGATAACACAATTGCCAAATAATGGTCAACACAGAAAAGCCTCCGGGGCAAGATTTTTGTGAGTTTTCGTGGGGGAATTTATTATACAATAATTTTTGCCACCCACATATATTTAGAAATAAAATATACATATAAAACTCACAAAATCCTTGCCCCGGAGGCTTTTTTGTCTTGACCATTATTTGGCAATTGTGTTATCCCTGTGAAGGGTAATAATATCTTACGCCCTAATATACGGAGAAAAATGCCTTCTTGTCCTTGTTTGTCTAGTAGGTTAAGACACCGCGGGCTCAACGCGGGGACCCTGGTTCGAATCCAGAATGTGGACGGCGCCTCTTTTTCTCCAAAAACAATAAAGCTCTAGTTTGAGCTAAATATACGTGGGTGGCAAACATTATTGTATAAGGGTAGCAATGTTTATTCTAGGATCAGAAATGGACAGGATAAAAAAAGGGGCACTTTATAATTTTTAGGACACTTAGCAAAACATCTTTACTTGCTTTAATTCATACTTATTAACACTGACTAGGTTACTAATTAAACTTTTAACCATTATTATATTTCATTTTTATTACGTTATTATTTATATATTTATTCTCAATGGAAAACGAGACTTAACTAACCACTGCTTTAAACTACAGTCGATCCCCACTATAGCAAACTTCAAAAGATCGAATTTTTGGTTTTCTATACTCGATAAAATTGTAAGTATATGAAATTAGATGGAACCAAAATAATTGTTTGCTATATATGGGGATTCGTTATAAGCAGATGATATGTACAGAACTAAAGATACATTTTTTGGTAATGTTCTTCAGAAAAAGGTAGATTTCAAGTAGGTAGAAAACATGCGCGTTAATTACAGAGAGCATGTCAGGTCGCAAATTTTTTCACAAGGACAGGCGGGGTGCCATGCATTTTCATAAAAGGGCAAGCAAGGTGTTCCGTCCCATAAAATAAGCCTAGAATGAACACTGCCAGTGGAATCGAATCTGGATTAACAGAACACCAGATGAGAGCATCACCACTACGGCACAGAAAAGCTTTGGCATAGCCATGACACAGCACATTTGTACATGAAGTCAAAATTATGTAACTGAACTCAACGTTAATATACATTAGAACCATGCGAATTTTGGTTTTATGGTGCAAGAACAGCTATGACCATGTCACACCAGGATCTACAATTCTACAGAGAGAATCCAAACCTATTTTTACCTAAGCAATCAAACTCCAGATGCAGATATGTACAGCAAGCATCATGTCCTCACTGGAATTGAATTTGGATCATCCACATGGTATCCAAATGTATAACAGTGCACGTCACTGAATAATACATTAAATTTTATCATTCCTTTTTTTGTATTTGTTATTTCTTTCCGTGTGTATGTGTATTCTATAGTGCAAAGATAAGATGGCTAAAATCATGATGCACTAGAACCTGCAGTTTTCAAAGGGACACGAAGCCTTTTACCCTAGGGAATGAAATCTCTGACAATGGATCCAGATCAATAGAAAAAAATTGCAAGTGCTAGTACTGAATTAAGGTTTTTATAGGCCCTAAGCTGGAATGGACCCTCTCGATACTCAATCAATAAATCGTGATTTTGTTTTCATTTCCTTCATCTTAAATATTCATGTTTACCAATAATGACGATTTTTCTGACATTTATAAATGAACAAAATTGAAATAAATAATACAAAGCCTGTTCACGTCCCCTGTCCCCCAAAATCCACAAAGGGCCACAGACCAGGGTCTATACATAAATCCAGGAGTGGCAAGTACTGGAAACCATACGCGATAACTTGGAGGTTAAATATAGTATGAAGTAGGGGTGGGGGCGGGGGAATACCTGCTCGGTTTTGCCCATGCCAGATTATACCTATGCTGGGCACTCCTAATGCGATAAAACTCAGATCACAGACTTGGCAGGGTTTGTTTTCATTTTAGAATACGAAGACAACAAAGGTCATGCTGCACCAAAGCCTATAGATTTCTAAGGGAACTGAACCTGTCATATAAGGCAGTAAGTAGTAGCTAGCTCACCAATTTATTTGATACAGCCTGCATAGTACAATAATAATATTTCTCTACTCTCTACATTATTCAATCAGGATCATATATATTGACACTTCGATTACACAAATCAAAATCCATGGCAATGTGTGCAAATACAGAGAGATAAATAACTACCAACATAATGTAGAAGGTCTGGAGAAAATACCCAAGTATAACCTGCTCGAGGTCTGGAAATTTATACTCATTTTATTCAATTAAATGCGTTTCCAATATTGAATTCTTAAATACATATATCTGGCAATCTGGTAGTAACTCATGATTTTAGACAGCCTCAGCTAATTTCAACCGGCAACCACCAGTCTAAGAAATCAAACCCCGGGACACAAATCAGTAGGAAAAAGAATGAGCATTCACTACCATCTGGAGTCGAAGATTTTCTATATTATGATGTTATGATCATAAAAAAATCTTTTTTTTTCCATAAATACGGTAATTTTAAATACACAATCCTTTTAAATACTGGAGATGATAACCCAGTGCCAGATTAAGTTTTTTATGGGCCCTAGGCTAGGACCCCCAACAAATGCAGTCATCGCAATATTTAGTCAACCAAAAATCAGTTTTTATTTGAAGTTTACTATCTTCAATATTCAGGTTTATAAATAATGGATGCTTCTTAGTCATTTATAGATAAATAAAATTAAAAAATAAAGCTTAAACTTCAGCACCAGCAGACACCTGCGGGGGGTCCTAGGACCGGGCCTACTTGACATACGTAAATCCAGCCCTCCAATGACCTCTTAACTCAAGTACTGTCAACTGTCAAGTCATGACAAAAACAGCATGGGTGGTTGGCTTCAGCAGCTAAACATTCTTATTATCAACCTCTTAATCCACAGATTCAAGCCCAACCTGAAGCGTGTGCAATCATCCTTCTTGGATGATTGCTTACAAGTAGATGGTTTGGTCTCGATATTTCTGGAAGTGTGCTCTGCAAAACCCTGGAGTATTGCGATGAAAATCACATGGGATTCTGCAAGCAATTTGTAAAACATCACCAAAATTTTCTGTAATTCTGCAATTTTCCCCCCATGACTACCCTTCAGAGCTAACTAAGCGTAACCAATGCATAGAAACAACAAAGTCATTATCTTTCTAATACTTATTTTAATAATGATTTTAATTATTTTTATAAGATGATTAAAATCATTTTTATATATGAACAGTGATGAATAACAGCCCTTTTAATTTACCTTAAACATTTATAGAGGTGGGTTCACTGGCTAGACATGTATGTGGTAAGCAAAGGGTTTTTGCAGGAGTAGATGTTTGAGTACCACTTTAGTCGAATTAAGAAATCGCTTTAAGACCACTTTAGTCAAATTAAGAAATCATACATACATAAAATTCCCCTCATCTGCATAACCCACTCTTTCATTGGATAATTAAATTGAATTTTATAAAATTCATATTTTTGGGTTTTTTTTACACAGCAAAAACAAAATAAGGTTCTTATACAACTAAGAGGAAAGTATATTTCATACAAAACATCCCATAAGATAAAAACTAAATATGCATATAAACATTTAAACCATGTTTTCTCAAAAAAAATCAAATACAACAAATTTAGGCATGTTTATGATTTCAAAAGGACCGTCAAAAGATTTGAAACCTTTTTACTGAATAAATATTAAATTAAAAAAAGAAAAGTGAAAATTAGGATGAATTTCTGAAAGTAAACAACAATTTAAAGATATTTAAACAAATTTTTGAACCTAATCTGTTTTTTTATTTATTTTATTTTTAAATGCTTGTTGATTTTATACTTTCAGCTTAAAAAAATTTAAAATATAAGTTAAAAAAATACCCATTATGCATACAATTTTTACACTACAGGCAAAACACAGTTTATAAATATTATTTAATAGATCGTTAAAAAAAAAAAAAACAAGTCCATGAATGTCAAGCTAAGCAAAACGTAAGAACTGTGGTTAGTAAACGTCCCATTAATATTTTTATCCATCTGTTGATTGACCCAATTTTTTCTGATTGATTGATTGTTTGGCTTTTTTATGGCGCAAGAGCATCTGGGCTATACTGTGCCAACAATTTTTTCTGAAATTAAAGTCTTTATACCTCTGGAGTCCCCTTTCCTACCCAAAGATCTGACACAGGAACGCCACTGATAGGAGTTGAAAAGTACGTACATTTTCTGTAATTCGACGAAATGCCTCATTTTGTGGCGAACTAACGTACACAATCGCGTAATTGTTTTACAAACGAGCGGCATGTTAAAATTGAAAAAAAAAGAGTATACATATAAAGAATCGAAATATTGATAAATACGTTGGGAAAAAACAGCAAACCCTTCAAGATTCCATTACTTTTTTTTTTAATTCCACGTAAAATTAAACATTTATAGTTACTATCAGCGGCGTAGCCAAGTATGTTGTGCCCCTTCAGTGGTGTTGCTTATTTTTTGGGGTCCTAAAGCGTGCATTCATTTTGGGCCCCTTGTGGGTGCTCAAAAATGAAGTGAGGGGCCCCTCGGGCCTCGCCTACTTTTGTTATACTGTAGCTACGCTACTTGGCCCCTTATTTTCATTACAATAAAGGGTCCCAAACATGAAGTACAGGGCCCCCTAATTCACATGGGGGGGACCCTTAGGCTTTGCCTACTTTTGCTATACGGTAGCTACGACCCTGGTTACTTTAAAAATAGTCTAGATGTTCAATTAAAAAGCATTGATGAATGATCCGCTTTTTACGAAAAATTAAAGCTAGACGCCTCTATAAATGGAAATTGAGTCGGGGGAAAATCAGCTGCTATGAAATGTACGTAATTTACCTGTCAAACGGATTTTCTAACAGCGGTCGCGTTGTAATCTCGTTAAGAAACATAAAAACAAATAGTTGTGCATGAAAATAGTACATTTTAACCCCAAATGCCCAAAAATTCGTTCAAAAACTCACCGATTGCAGGTTTTCTACTGCAGCCCTGCCCGCTTCGCTCACACCCTTGTCGTCCAAGATGGCGAACTCGTGACGTCACGCTCACAGAAAGCAGGGAAACCACTCTCACTTTTTCAAAAATATAAACTGGAGATACGCTTATTTCATGACAAAAATATCTTTCAAGTAAAATCCGGCCCGTGTTTAAATTAAGATTTCATTCTTTGTATTCCCGTTCAGTAGATCCCTGTGTTTTCCTTGTTGAAAGCACATTTCATGAATGAAAGGCATGTGTGGTTGTTTAAACTATAGAGAGAATACTATAATGACGAATTTCCTACACGAGGATTACGTTAGCAGCGGTCGACCCACTTCCTAACGTGCGACACCAACACAAAGTCAGAAAGGGAAGCGTCCTTATATGGGAAGAAACTTTGCATTGGCTAAACGGGCAGCTATCGTAGATAAAATACTAGAATTAAATTAAGAAAAGGGCATATTTTGTAAATTCCTTAAACGCAGTGACTGAGAAATGAGGGGGAATTTGGAATAAAATCGATGCGAAAATGTCGAAGGAAAACAATCAACAACGTTTAAAAGGGTAATTTCAGAGACTTTTTATTTATTTATTTATTTATTTATTTATTTATTTATTTTAGATGCGATCCGTTGCAAAATATATTAAAATTTATTTGTTTAAAATGATGTATTTAACAAGTTCAAACTTATTGACATTTTTAATTTAATTCTTAAATAAAAAATACAATTCTCGGCATATTTGACTTGTAATCTATCCTTAATAATTTATTCCAAGATTACAAAAATTTACCGTTTTCCATTGATAGAAAAAAAAACAAAATTTCTTTTATATATTTTATCTACGATGCACTCGAGTCTCCCCCAAGGACGGACACAGGGGTCATATTTAAATATATTTTGTCATAAAATTCAACTTGCGCCGATAAATGAACGATTATTCCGAGATCATAGGAAATTCTGTTCTGACCTCCCCACCTTCACCAATGAAGTCTGCATGCGTGGTCTCCCCGCAATTTCCATGAAGCGCCTTGCCCGGTCTGGAGAGGGAGTGGTGGGGGGGCAGTGCCGGATTTATAAATGGGCAAGTTGGGCACTTGCCCAGGGCGCAAAATTTCTAGGGGCGCAAGAGGCTGCAGATGTTTTTTTTAGCAAATTATTTAAAATTGAATTCTGTCGATCAACTCTCCCCAAGAAGATGTCCTTCACCCTTTTTTACTAAACCTGAAATTTTGAAAAACTGCGTGAAACAGCTCCTGCGCCCGCCCTCAAGCCCGATCCAACAGAGGACGTGCGCCCTCACCCTAAGAATAGTAAGTTTACAGTAAAAATGATTATTTTCAAGTAAAAAGATACTTAAAATCAAATTTACAAGTGAAATTTTCGAGCTTTGCGCCTCCCTGAAATTTTATTCTGCATCCGCCCTTACCCCACCACGAAAAAAAATCAAAAAAATCGTCGTGAAATAAACTAAATTTATTTTTAAAAATATCATTATTATATCTTATAATAATGCATATAAGGTAGGCTAACCATAAATGTCGCTCCTTCCCTATCGTCTGCGATTTTTCGTCGAATTTGAGGGGGCGGAAGGACAGAGTTTTATTTATTT
>QLNU02015003.1:130526275-130548113 GCA_006491805.2 Dysdera silvatica | reverse complement strand
AAAGTAAAAGGGCTGAAATGGCGATGGGCAGGGCTTATTGCAAGAAGAACTGATCAACGATGGACAACAGAAATTCTGAACTGGATTCCAAGAGACCACCGAAGACCTAGAAAACGTCCTCAAACTAGATGGGTGGATGAAATAAGAAAACAGGTTGGGGTGACGTGGAAGCGAATTGCTCAGGATAGACTTGTGTGGAAAGCATTTGGAGAGACCTTCATCCAGCAGTGGATAGATAATGGTTGAATATGATGATGATGATGATATATATATATATGGCCTGCAAAAGGGTTGCTGGTATCTAACTGGAAGGAGACCCACACGCTGAACGTATGTGACGATGTGTGGAACCGGCCAGGCCAGTAACCTAGTGTCCTACCCCGCCTTCAAGTGGTGCAGGCTGAGCTTTCTATTTATGTGGCAAATTAATATTTGCTGCACGGATAGAAAGGCGGAAGGGGAGGGCTAATTCACCAACCCGTCTAGCCAGCGTGGTGAAATTATGGCTAATTCCTCCATTATGTTGACACACCAGAAACCATGGCCCCTAGTCTCCAGGTGCTGGAGTGCTCCTGATCAAGGCAGCGGTCAGTGTGGCATGAAAGCAGGGGGTGCTAAGAATCACTGGAATGGCCCAGGCTGCCGTTTGTTATTGACCTTGGCTACGTTTAATGGACGATCCCTTGCTTCTGAAGCAAAACTTCAGGAATTGGAAGAAGAACTTGACAAGATCAAATGGGACATTGTAGGACTCAGTGAAGTTAGAAGAAAAGGTGAAGAGTTGGTGGAACTTAAAAGTGGACATTTGTTTTATTATAGAGGAACGGAAACTGGAAGAACAAGTGGTGTTGGCTTCTTAATCAACAAAAGAATTAAAGACTGTCTTCTGGAAGTTGAAAGTACATCAGATCGAGCAGCGAGGCTCGTTGTTCAACTAACCCAGCGATACCAACTTCAAATAGTACAGGTATATGCACCAACATCAAGCCATACCGACGAAGAGGTTGAAGAATTTTATGAAGAAATCAAAGAGTTACACACCAAAGGGAAACAACATATCAAGCTCATCATGGGGGATTTCAATGCAAGAATTGGACAACAGGAACAAGGAGAGACATCGGTTGGTAAATACGGATATGGGGAAAGGAATGAACGTGGCGATCAACTCATCGAATTTGCAGAAGCTGAAAACCTTAGCATCATGAATTCATTTTTTAAGAAGAAACCGCAAAGAAAATGGACATGGAAACACCCAAATGGGGGAACTAGTGAAATTGACTATATCCTGGCAAACAAGAAATCAATTATTGAAGATTGCAGTGTACTGAACAGATTTAATACTGGAAGTGATCATCGAATGGTGAGATGTAAAGTGCACTTAAATACTAAATTAGAACGACAGAAGCTCATTAGGAAACAAGTAAGTAAGAGGGTGGATTTAAAGAAATTAAAAGAAAATACCGAGGCATTCAAGTTGGAATTAAAAAATCGCTTTTCTGCACTGGAAGGACTTATTGATGAAAGTGATATCTCAGAAGCAAATGAAAACATTGTTAAGACAATAGTTGAAACTGCTGGGGAAATTGGTGGTGTAACCTGTAAAAAGCACAATAGCAAATTATCTGAGAAGACGAAACAGCTCATGAAAAGGCGAAGAGATATGAAGGTGGACAATCGAAATACCAGTTCCAGGATTGAGTACATAGAACTTTGTAAAACTCTGCGCAAAAGCATGAAAGAAGACATAAGAAAATTCAATTGTGAGTTAGTAAGGAAGGCCATTGAAAATAACAAGAGCCTTAGGGTTGTTAAAGGAAGTTTATCTGTTGGGAAGAAACACATCATTGCATTAAAAGGAGAGGATGGCACCGTAACAAGAAATAGGGAAGAAATACTTAGAAGAGTTGAAGAATTCTACAAAAAACTATATGAAAGTAACAGTGGATTAAACGAAGACTCTGAGATAGTCGAAGGAACAGCTCCTAAAATCTTAAAAGAAGAAGTAGCATTTGCAATAAAAAGTATGAAGAAAGGAAGATCCCCTGGCGATGATGGCATTACATTAGATATCTTAAAAGAAGCTGGAGAACATGTAGAAGACATACTCGCAAAATTCTTTACCAAATGCCTCAACAGTGGTAACATACCAAACCAATGGGATTCTGCAACAGTAATTCTTTTGCATAAAAAAGGTGATAAAGAGGATTTGAAAAATTACCGACCAATTAGCTTGTTACCTGCTATTTATAAAATCTTCACAAAAGTGCTAACACATCGCCTGCAGAAAAAATTAGATGCAGCTCAACCAAGAGAACAAGCTGGATTTCGAAGTGGATTCAGTACAGTGGACCATATTCAAGTATTAAGAGAATTAATTGAAAGAACACATGAATATGAACTTCCATTGTGTGTGGCATTTATTGACTATGAGAAGGCCTTTGACTCTATTAAAACATCAGCAGTCATCAACTCTTTAAGATCAACAGACATCGAGGATGTGTACATTGACATGGTGAAATGTGTGTATAAAAATGCAAGTGCAAAATTTCGGTTACATAAAGATACCAAAACTATTAAAATTGGTAAAGGTGTGAGGCAGGGAGATACCATTTCTCCAAAACTTTTTACTTCAGCTTTACAGATGATTTTTCATCAAATAAATTGGAATAACAGGGGAATAAAATAACAGGAATAAAGGATTCCAAGACTGGATTCCAAGAGACCACCGAAGACCTAGAAAACGTCCTCAAACTAGATGGGTGGATGAAATAAGAAAAGAGGTTGGGGTGACGTGGAAACGAATGGCCCAGGATAGACTTGTGTGGAAAGCATTTGGAGAGACCTTCATCCAGCAGTGGATAGATAATGGTTGAATATGATGATGATGATGATATATATATATGTGTGTGTGTGGTTATAGTATTATTAAATATATTAATAAAATACATCAAAACATTTACGAATTTTAAGCCCCTCAGGCTTTCTGAGCCCTGCCCCCAACAGCCCAAGTTTAGCCAGACCCTCCTCCCATGCACACATCAAATTAGAAATATAAATAAAACCGCAAAACGATATTTTAATTTTCGAACTGAAACAAAACTTATACAGGATAGAAATTAATACAGTAAAATCAATAAAAATCTCTCAATAACGGGCCTTCTCATGAACGAAGCTTTCCGTTTAGCAGCCGTCTTCTAAGATCTCTGTAAATGTTTCTCACATGGAACATAATATAATTGAACTTTCTCAATAAGGTTCTTTTAATTAGCGGGTCTTTTAGTTTAACGTTTTAATTAAATATTTTTTGGTTCCGGCAAATTCGTGGTGCTAATGTGTTCCTGCTTAATGATTCCATTTTTTCCTACCGGGCCTTATTCTTCTGTTATCGCCAAGATGTTTTAGCAAAGGATTTAAGAGGTTTGGAGCAAATTTATGACAATACAGTAAAAGAAAAACTGGTTGATTCAGATGAAGATCAGTGACGGATTAAGGGCAGTGCGACTGATGCCAAGCAAGTGGAAGGTGTATATTATCTCATATGACATAGAAATAAATTCTGTGCAACTGCTCGAAAAAATAGAACATATTCTATAAATACGAATTGACATCAAGCCAAAAGAATCGACAAAAAATCAAGACCCAAATTTGTTTTTTACTAAATAGAAAAAAAAACAAAAAACGATCTGCGAGTCATCACTTTATGACTATAATGTAATGTATTATTATTGTATGGCATGTAACTTTATTAAATTGTAAGATGTAATTCGTTTGTTTGTTTGGCTTTTTTATGGCGCAAGAGCATCTGGGCTATACTGCGCCAGAGATGTAATTCAAATGATAATAATAAGATATAACCCTAATTAATATCTATAATAATACTAATAATAACTATATCTATACTAATTTATATTATCAATATAAATTAGTATTAACAAAACTGCAAGTATTATAGATATAGCAATCTCAAACGCCTACAAACTATATAATAAAAATCACCAGATATATCAGCATAATAATGATGATAATAATAATAACCAGATATATATATATATATATCAATACAATACAAATACTTTTATTTTCCACGTTCACATATTATCCAGATATATACAATTTTATATAGAATATTTATCGTTTATCATGTGACATGAAAAGGGCAGATATAAAACTAAAAGTTTAGTCGTCTGTCCTTAAAAAAAATGAAGACCTTAAATTCTAAATTAAAGACGTGTGGCATATGGAAAAAGTTGGCATCGTACTTGTCATTTTGTCTGATTATTTGCTGGTTTTTGGGCAACTTTCAACAAAGTTCAGCCTTTTTTTTTTTTTTTTGCTAGTCATTTACAAACTTGAATGTAAACAAATGAGGAAAAACATCCTGAACTCCCCCAAGCCTCAAAATAATATCCTGCGTACGACCAGGAGAGGAATGAAAAACTGATGAAAGTGGTAACTGCCACCTTGGGCTTGGATAGACGATAGACGACCAGTCAAATGACAGTCAGCTCGGCGCTGTGAGGTCACCAAGTCCAGAGTAACCCCGCAATTTCAATACTCTTTAATTAAGACAACACTGCATACTCTCAATAATTTTCTTCAGGACAGCCCTGATTATTCTGTTGCAAATAAGCTTGTTTCCTCAATGATGGGAGCGCTTTACTATAATCAAAAAATCAAGCAGAAATTATAAATATGAATAGTTATCTGTTCGTGCTTCTGTTTCAAACGAACTGCAGAGCTTGGGTTTCGTTAACTATTCAACTTTGTTTATCTTTACTCGTTCATCCCAAAGAACATCGACATGGGATGTACAGGTCATATTTTTCCTTAGTATGTCAATTGCTGATCTACCATTTGCAATTGTAATATGTGTCATATGTCCGACTTTACTCTAACCATGCACTTGGTTGTAATACAGAATTTCGTGCAATTTGGATTTGTCTGTTTATTGTTTTATTTTCTGCATTTGGGGCAGTATCATTTGGTTATATGTTGTCATGCCTGTTCAATTTGCCTTGCTTGGGCAACGAAGATTGGGCCAATTATAGTTATGGCGTTTTAAACCTACAGTGGATTTTTCCTGAAAAATAATTCTGCGCCAGAATTTTCAATGTGGTTAAAATATTTATTGTTTTATTATTACCACTCTCGTGAAACGTTGATAGTAAATCACTGGAAATACGTTTACAACACTATTTGTGGAAGCGGCGACGTGAGTTGCATATATGATGGCAAGGAAGTTATTAATCTACCTTTTTCTAATGAGTATGCACTTTATCAAGACATCATTGGACTTGCAATATTGCTTTTGTATGGGATTTTAACAATTGCAATGAAAATCGTGAGAAAAATTGGAATATAATTTCTGGATTTAAGCCATGGTGAAGACCGGTAAACACGTTTAAAACTGAAAAGCTGATTTGCATCGCACCGAAATTTGAACCTATCAAGAATACTATGAAAGCGTTTCAACTAACTGAAGGGAAACAAATCACATCTTTTTCATATGAATGATGAAGAAAAACTGTATATTCCCTAATTTTATCGTTCATGAGGAAAAGGAATGGAAAGTCGTTGTTAACATAAGTGAAAAACCTAAGTACATTTCAAAAAGTGCAAGCGGTGTAATGAAACAGATTCGTACTTAGACGCTTTTTACAGAGGGGCTCAAAAAGCTACAAGAGGTCTTAAAATTCACAAATGTTTTAATGTACATTACTTAATGCATTAGGTTACATAATACATTAAATTACACAATACTTTACACAATGCACTAAATTACACAATACATTACATAATATAGCAAATTACACAATAGATTAAATTACACAATGCACTAAATTACACATTACATAATATAGCAAATTACACAATAGATTAAATTACACAATGCACTAAATTACACATTACATAATATAGCAAATTACACAATAGATTAAATTACACAATAGATTAAATTACACAATAGATTAAATTACACAATAGATTAAATTACATAATACATTAAATTACATAATCCATTAAATTGCATAATACATTAAATTACATAATACACTACATAATACATTAAATTACATAACACACTACATAATACATTAAATTACATAATACACTACATAATACATTAAATTACATAATACACTACATAATACATTAAATTACATAATACACTACATAATACATCAAATTACATAATACACTGCATAATACATTAAATTACATAATACACTGCATAATGCATTAAATTACATAATACACTGCATAATACATTAAATTACATAATCCATTAAATTGCATAATACATTAAATTACATAATTCATTAAATTGCATAATACATTAAATTACATAACCCATTAAATTACATAACCAGTTAAATTACATAATACATTAAATTACATAACCAGTTAAATTACATAATACATTAAATTACATAACCAGTTAAATTACATAATACATTAAATTACACAACCCATTAAATTACATAATACTTTACACAATACACTAAATTACACATTATATTACATAATACATTAAATTAATATATTTAATAATACTAAATATATAAGCAAACTAAGACATTTAACATTAACGAATAAATTTCTTAACCCGGCAGAGCTCGTGCTTGATCTCAGAGACCTTGACTAATTTGTTTCGTGTTCCTCTGATAGATGTCAATCTACCGGAATTCCTGTCATAGATGGACGGTAGATATCAAAATATATACAATTCCCAGAATTTTCCATAGAAACGAAAAAAAAGTGTTGGGTCTCACAGACACGGTGCGAGCATTCACGTTTGGAAATTCGGCGCGAGCTCTGCCGGGTTAAAGTAAATTTTGCATTGAAAACTTGTAAATTTTAGTATACCTCTCTATAATTCCCCCTACCCTTATTATAAAGTAGACAAAGATTTAAACCTCTCTAAAAAACATTATTTACAGAATATTTACTGTAGAAATCTGTTTGAATGCACTTTTAACGTCAAAGAAAAATTTCCATCGTCATGTACAATTTCGTACGAAACAAAAAACTTAAAATAAATTTCTACAATAATTTATTACGAGAAAAAAAAATTCGAGAGTGGCTTAGCCCCCCTCTAGCCCCAATCTGGCAACGGATCTCGAAGGAAACCAGTAAAGATTTTGGTGCTTGTAGAAACCAGTGGGACCCGAACGTCTCACCCTATGAAATTTGCATACCTTGGACGTTAAGGGTGTCGTAAGATTAAATGGATACATTATCGAAGACCGACTGACGGATTACTGTGTCCATATTCAACAAGACGATTTATTAGTTTTCTCACCATGAGAGGGCATTTAATCTTCCAGTCCATGCTGAAAGTGGATGCCAATTTGAACTGCGAAACTCGAATGAATATGGTGAATGCTATTATATAGAGCTGACTTTGCAGAGCTGCGGTGACTTGGAATTAGGGGTTCCGGTTTTCGGAGATTTGGATGGTGAGCGTAAAAGGTGTTTGCTTAACAATGGAAATGTTAACAAACCCTTTAATGATGTATTGCGTTGAACTTACTTCCGGATTGGATTCTTACATGTTCATGAATATTTGCACGTCCGGGTCACTTCTTTAATATGCCATTGCATCTTATTAGTAAGGTAATTGTATAGCGAAGAATTGAAATTAGTTTTTATTTAAACATAACAGAGCGAAAAGTAAAAAAGATTTTTTTTATCGAACATTTTTTTAAAGGACTCTTTAACTTGTGCGTAACATTGCAGATATATAAGTATTGTAGAAAGCGCAGTAATTCGATCCAAATAAAATGATATTTATTATTTAAATGTTTACGTTAATTCAATAATACACGCCAATAAATAAATAAATTCAAATACAACAGTGGTTCCCAACCTGGGGGTCGTGACCATCAAGGTGGATCGCGAACCGGTTTCTGGAGGTTCGCCGCAACTATTTTTATATGAGAGTAATTTCATACCAAATGTTTCCAACGCTTTTATATTGTACAGTTACACGCATTGCAATATATTCTGCTAATGATTGTTAACTTTATAATATGAATTAATATGATATATATATAATTTTATATTTAATGTGTTTTCTTTACTCTGTTAAAAATTGTTTTATTATGGGAATGTGGCGGTGGCGGACAAGGGGAGGGTCGCGGATTAGTTGGCTACTATAAAAGAATGTCGCGGCTTGAAAAAGGTTGCGAACCATTGAAATACAACGTTAGATAAATTTAGTACGCCTTTTTGGCGGAGCCTTCGAGACTGACATGTGCACACTTCAATGGTAAATTGAAGACTCATTTGATTTTAAAATTCAGAAAACAATTACACAAACTGTTGCCAAACATAAAAAGCGAAATTATAAATAACAATATATTTGTTGCCAGATTCGGAAATTAAAATTATGTACATTTAGAAAACATGTAAAAAAGGAAATTGGCATTTTGACAATTTTAGAAATTGAACGTTTAAGTCTTTTTGCGTTTCTAAGTGGCAACAGTTAAGAAAGCCTGCGAAGCGAACTAACATTTCTATTGTGGGAGCTTAAAATATACTCCCCTTTTTAGAGAGAAAAAAAAATAATATTTTGTAATGAAGTTTAATAATACATACTAAATACAAAATGTATGAATGTAAAGAATAGATGTCTTTTCCAATCTGAACTCTAATTATATGCGCATTTGCTTTGATTACGCGACTTTGCGTCAGCTTTAGTTTTCTGCATTTTGCTTTTTTTTTTGCGTTTGATTTTTTCTTTTTCTGGTTTGCTGTTTTGCATTTCTTTGTGTTTGCTTTTTTGCATTTTTTCACTTGCTTTTTTGCATTTTTTGCGTTTGTTTCTTTGCATTTTGATTTTGCGCGCGCATATTTACAGGTCGCTCAATAAAAATAAAATAAAATAAAAATCTAATCATTAATATTTAAAAAATGAATAAAATTTTAAGTATTTTACTTTAAATTAGCATAATGCGATTCGTAAAATAGTTTTTAATTCAAAAAAAGTTCGTTACTTGGATGTTTTCTGAGGTGAAGGTTTGTTGAAAAAACTGGAATAGTTTGCATAAGTTGTGGTAGCCTTGTCTTTGGCGTCAGAGCTGTTTGTTGACTGCAAGTTGAGTTTTGTTGTCATTGGCGAGAGCGTTGTTGTCGTTGGCGAAAGCTTTGGTGTTATTAAAAAGTGTTGTTGTCATTGGCGAGAGCGTTGTTGTCGTTGGCGAAAGCTTTGGTGTTATTAAAAAGCGTTGTTGTCATTGGCGAGAATGTTGTCTTTGGTGAGAGCGTTGTTGTTAGCAAAACGTTGTTACCGATGAAGAGAGCATTGTTGTCAATTGTTGACACCACTTTCTGAAGGAAGCAGTAGGTACATGTCGGAAAGTGGCTAGATTCATGCTGTTAAGTCACGTGATTTTTCGCGTTCCTGATTATTTTCCCACTAGAATGCTGAAATTTTGTATATTGAGCTACTGGAGTATGGGGAACATTTTACTAAATGTACATTTTTGTGTACAGGGACTGTATAAAAATTTAAATTTTGTATTTTTTCAAAAAATAATTCTCTGCGATTTTAATCGATTTCATAAAATTCTGCACCTTTTTTTTATGCCACTTTCCAATTTAACACATATGTCTAGAATCAATATTTAAGGAATTAGAGCTGCGGTCAATGTTTTTGGGACACCCTGTATTGTAGCTTTGTGTGATTTGCAGTTGCAGTCATAATACCCGTAATTTACACCTTATAGGGTGTGAAGGATCATTAATGTCTGTGGCACATAAAAATCCGATCAAACAGTACACTTTATAGCTAGACTTTTTAATAATCCTATAGGTTTTAATTAATACACTAGTAAACGTAATTTCATTAAATATTACTATATGCATTATAGAGCGGGTGTTTTTTTGGTTTTTTTTGCGCGTTGAGCAGAGCGTGTCAAAGCGTTTCGGGCAGGCGTTGCTGTTCTTCATCAGGAGTTAATTGCAAGTGAACACAGAACGTTATCATTTAATTATTTTTGCTGTTCTGTGTGGTGGTAGCGCTTTCTATTGGCAGAAAACATTAGAAGCAGAGAAATTTGAAGAACGGGAGGGGGGTGGGGAAGGGTAATTAGCGAGCGAAATTTAATAATGACTTACTAGAACGCTAAAGGAGGAAACAATCAATCATGAATATATAGGTTCGAACCGCTGAAAGGGGTTTGATGCGCAGGAAAGATTCAAAGACACTACTTCAGTTACTTCAGTATTCCGAGTAAAGTAAAACTAGGCAAATTGCGCAAAGATTGCATCTGAATGCATCATAATTTTTTTCCTTTGTTTATTTGTGTCCGGTGGTTGTAGTCAGCAGCTGCTGGTTTGAATCCCATTCTCAACATGCTCGATTGCGTGTGTATATATGCGTTTCGTCAGGAGGTCACCCATGTTGTCGGTTACAGATGACTCGTAGAGTCATCTTGGGACATAGCATATAAACGTACTTTTAAATGTTTTATTAAGAACTCTTCTGTAGTAGTTAGCATCATACGTACGGTATTATTTTTATGAGGTTGTAAGATATTATATTATCCTTCTCAGGGCTAACACAATTCCGAAATAATGGCCAACACACAAAGCCCCCTGAGCGAGTTTTCGTAGGGTTTTTCATGGGGAATTTTATTATGAATAATAATTTTGACACCCACGTTCATGCTCAATCTGGAGCTTTTTTTTAGTATGGGAGAAAACGAGACATCGTCCCCGTCCTAGGGTCTCTCTGTTGAGCCCTGAGTGCCTTAACCACTAGGCCAGCGAGGACAAGAACAAAGCTCTCTTTCTCTGTATATAAGGTTGTGAGATGTTATCACCCTTCTCAAGGCTATAATAATATTCTTTATCTTTTCTCCTAATTAATAATAATACAATAACATTCTTTACCTTTTTCTCTTGAGCAAAAAAGCTCTAACTTGAGTTTATACATGGGTGACGAAAATTATTAAGCATATAATAATACCTTACAACCTTATATGCGGAGGAAGAGAGCGTTATTTTTGTCCTCGTTGATCTAGTGGTTGGTTAAGACACTCTCAGCTGAACGGAAAGACCCTAGTTCGATTCTAAGATGGGAATGATGTCTTTTTTTTTCTCCTATATTAAAAAAGCTCTAGACTGAGCTTAAACGTGGATGTCAAAATTATTATTCATAATAAAATTCCCTAGGACAAACCGACAAAAATCGCCCCGAGGCTTTGTGTGTTGGCCGTTATTTAGCAATTGTGTTAGCTCCGAGAAGGGTAACTGCAGGTTGAGCGTAAGCGTGGGTGTCAAAATTATTATTCATTATTCTTATCCCAAATAAGAAATTTAAACAATTAAAAAAGTCTTATAGCGTGGATGGATGATTTTTTTTTTACAGCGCAAGGACAGCAGAGTCGCAGGGTCGTCTAGGGGGCTCATCGTCCTAGCTCCCTGGACGACCCAGAGACAAAATAAGTTTTTCAAAATTATTTTAGAATTTTATTTTAAATGTTTTATTTTATATAAAATTATATATGACAATGGAAATTATTCTCTGATATTTAAATATATATTCAAAACATATTTCTACGGTAGATCTTATGTACCCCATGCTCTTTACAGAGTCTGCATCTACTCTATAATAAGGATAAGGGAAATTATAAATTTTTAGTATACATCTATGGGTTTTGAATACAAATTTCATGTTAAGAAATTTATTCATTGATGTTAAATATATTAATCTGCCTAGACATTTGGTAATATTAAACACGTGTATTAATAAGATACAGTAAGACATTGACGAATTTAAAATCCCGCAACAGCTTTTTGTACCCCCCCCCTCGACAAGCGTCTAACTACGGGCCTGAAGGACAGCTAAAGTTACACCGGGACTTACGGTTTTTCGAGGAATCCAAATCTTGGTTAGTTGTATTTTTATGGCGCAAGGACAGCAAGGGTCGTTCTGCATCAAACAATATGAGGCTTATGCAAATTTCTGTTTGCCTAAGAAACCAAATCCCAGATTATCATGGCCAGAAAAAATGGGACATGCTGTACGGTACCATTGAAATCAAACCTGGGTTAACAACATTAGATACTAAAGATTTACCTCTATGCTACCTTAGGTAATTGTATAGGTGGATCATTTAGAAGTGTTTCGGGAAAGGAATATTCCATGCTCTGATTGGTTATTTTCAGCCTGATCTATGAGGGTGTGTCCTAGAATGATGACGTCATTACATTTCAACTATTCAGGCATAATGAAGTCCATCCAAACGGACAGCGAGGGGTTCACTCCGAAGCGGGGAGTGTGGAGGGGTCTCCCTCACTAACCGTTCTCTGATTCAGGTAAGAGTAATTTGTTTTCAGGTGTGTATTTTGTAAAAAGTAAATACTAACCTTTGTAAGATTTTTTTTATATATAGGCCATACCAGCAGGTTAAAAGTATAGCATTCATAACCACACCCTCAGGTTAGAAGCAACCAATCAGAGCGTGGGATATTCCTCTTACCAAATGCACTTGATGATTTGGCAAATATCTGTTATTCATTGAACTTCAGGTATATCCAATCGTTGTGAAATACTTAGCCTGTTTTTACGTACAAAAGTTAAAACACTGTTAAGATAGCAAATAAAATGCCCAAGCTTTCGGACGCGTCAGCATCAGTCTTTCATCAGGAGTATTTACTCTTGATGAAAGACTTCTGCGGACGCATTCGAAAGTTTAGGCATTTCATTTGCTATCTCACCAGTGTTTAATCCTTTGTATGTGAATTTCTTCCCAGATATTTTGTATTTTAGTTCAATATGTAACGGATATTATTGTTCTTTCTCGTCTTCATGTTTATAACGTAATATATTCAACTGGAATTATTTTCATTGATTTGTCGGGCCCTGCGGTGGCGCAGTGTGGTAACGCGTTCGCCTAGTGTGCTGGTAACGCATTCGCCCAGTGCACCGCTAACTCGGGTTCGACTACCAACGGTGCAAAGAACGCTTACTCAGAGATCTCATAAAGATCGCACTGCTCACTGTAGTCCGGGGTTTGGTTCCCTAGGCCTTAAGAGGTTCGGATTCCTCGGAAAACAGTAGGTCCCGGCGCAGCATGACCATTGTAGTCTTTGAGCCGTAAAACCACAAAACAAACAAACCATCGATTTGTCAAAATACCGAAATATCCACGGTATATAAGAGGAGTCCAAGAACTGAAATGTTTAATTACTTGTCAACTTCCAAGTTGCCTGTTTTAATAAAAAAATTTCCAAATTAATTATGTGAAAGACTTCAAAGATAAAATTTTCATCTCGGGATTCAAACCCGGGGCAACAGGGTGCCCCGTTTCTACACAACCCTGCGGCAGCGGCTTCTTTCAAGGGAAATCACTACTCTTCGTTTATACGAGGGTTGCCAACACGCGGCCAGCGGACCACAATCCGGCCCGGCAACAGTATTAATCCGACCCGCGGGCAGCTTGACTTCCAGTCCAGTTGTCGGGCGGGCCTGGAAAAAAAAAAAAGTTCCAAAACGAAGATTTTAGATTTTTTTTTTCTCAGCAATTCGAAAAAGGCGGGAACAGCATCTCTTTCCATACGCAAGTGGACAAACAAATAACTGGAAGAAACTCCGAAGGAGGCTTTTTGTAAGTAAGTAAGTAAGTGGGGTTTTTTTTACGAAACCCTTTGGCCCGCGAGATCCATGAAATTTGTTTAAGTGGCCCACCTCTCAAAAAGGTTGGACAACCCTGGTTTATACGGATATCCCAAATGTTTGAATGTGTAAGTAAGTTGATGAATAAATCCGCTTTGCGAAATGGTACCTGTCAGGTCCAGAAGTCTACCACTTTTGCAAAGTGGTCTTAACATGGATTTAACATCTAGGCTTAACGCACAAAGTGGTCTTAGCGTGAGCTTGACGTCAAGAATAAACGTGACCTCTGAAACACTGTAGTACATGAACAATCAAACTTATTGAAAATGGTGAGCCAACCAATGGAAAGCGCTACAGTGGCATAACACCTTTGTCCATCGCTCCATTGATTAGACTTCGATTTCAATGACGCAGTAGAACGTGTGCTATTTTTTTCCGCTCAATATACTCCGGGATTCTGTTCTTTAGACAACACAGGTTCGGATCCCACGGAAAATTGTAGTTCCCGCAACGTGACCTCAATTGTCCTTGCACCGTAAAGTTTAGTGAAACAAGTGAGCTCGAAGGCGCTGGAGCACCTGGGTTCAGTTGCGGAAAAGAGAGTGAAGATTTTATATTCGTTTGTGTGTTATAGCTCATGGTTTGTCTTGGTCATGCTGCAATGTACGTGGTAAAATCATGTGATTGGTCTGGGAAAAAAAATGCCACATTGGTTACGAATGCGGGGTTATTCACAAATTGCTGCTCTGTTAATAACCTTTTACCCAACAATTTTCAGTCTTCATGGACAGTATTTTTAGGCCACCACTAATTTCTCTTTACCATATCCGGTCCTCCATTATGCGCTATTTCTTTAATCTGGTCTTTTTTTCCCCCATTTTTTTAAACTAGATTTTCCATATAACTTTATACAATCCTTTCAAACTATTATTCCGGTAGTTTCCATTGTCCTGAGACACAGTATTTTGTTTTGTTTTATTTGGATAATTAATGTAACTAATTATCTATCTAACAGTAATATAAGCTGAATGTCTTTTATTCATATGAATTTTAAATGAGTTCATTGATATAAACGAATTTTTTATGATGTGGTAAGTGTAATAATAAACTAACAATTCAGTGCGTGTATAATTTATGTATGTAAATGAAACATAATATTAAGATACAAACCTGAAGGTCATTGGATCGGTACCAGTCTCATTTAGTCGTGACTTTTTTTTTTCTCTCCTCGTGTGTCAGAAAATACAGTTCGGCCTTTAGGAGATGATCTTCAGAAATTGCCTCCCAAGTTTGACTTCAGCAGTTCATTGGTCAAAATGTGATGCGGGTGGTGTTACTACGAAGACATTTGCGCATCCAGTTTGTACACAACCTGTCATTGTTATATATATATATATATATATATATATATATATATATATATATGTGTGTGTGTGTGTGTTTGATCTTCGAACTCCCCTGTTAAAAAAAAAAAGTTCTAGTTTGATTGACAGTTTCGCTAGAACTCAACTCATTGGACAATAGTTCGAATAGGAAATCGTTGGGGTTAGGTCTGTAGCCAAGCTGGGGCGTGGTCCCAATTGCCCCATGCTTGTGGCCTAGTTGTCCCATAGAGCTGTTTATATATACAGGGTGTTTCAGCACCAGGGTTATAAACATCTAGGAGGGGTAGGGTACACTTAGACGAACAATATTTGTCATAGAACCTAGGGTCGCAAACCACTCACAGCGCTAGTTCTAAAACCGTCCAGCATGCACAAATATTTACAACCAGTGCGTGAAAAGCGCCAGATAAAACTCAGGTCAGCTGCTCAAGTGCATAGATGATTAGGACATCGCATTTTGCGCTTCTCATGCACTGGTTGTCACTATTTGTGCATGCTGGACGGTTTTAGAACTGGCGCTGTGAGTGGTTTGCGACCCTAGGTTCTATGACAAATATTGTTCGTCTAGGTGTACCCTACCCCTCCTAGATGTTTGCAACCCTGGTGCTGAGACACCCTGTATATAGAAAAATCCCCGGATGCCCTGTATTCCATATGCCCCAGTTGCCATTCATCCTGGCTACAGTCCTGGTAGGGGTGTTTATGAATCTAATTACATTGGAAATCGTTTATAACGACGACAGTTATGGCGATCAACCGCATACGACGACGGAATTTTTACAAGAAATTGTGTATTCTATTCTTTATATCGGTTATAACGACAGTGATTTTGTTCTAAGGAAATCCGTATCGGATATACCGTAGAAACGTGATGTGACGGTTATTCATCAAGATCACGTGAGTTCGAGACAACGCTGGAATTACACTTTTGGAATCATCTCCTTTTATTCCGTTCAAATCAAAGCAGAAATCTGACTCATTATTAGCTTAAGTAAATTGAATATTTCCTGTTTTTTTTTAAACCGCTAATGCTAAATGCATAGCAAAATGTGTATGGATTTGAATTCTTGGAGCAAGATTGGATTTTTTAAATTTTTTATGGCGCAAGAGCATCTGGGCTATACTGCGCCAAACATGGTAAAATCAAAGACTACTGTAAAAGCCAGTTCTCTGTAAAAAGTTAAAGACGTGTCGTTTGAAATGTAAGAGAGTGATAAAGAGTTAAAAGTAAGAGCCTTGGCGTAGAGCAATTAAGTACAGTGGCGGCTCTTCCTTGGTGCACATGAGCAAGTGAACACACGGAGGGAAATTAAGAAAAAAAAAAATAAAAAAAAAAAAAAAAATAAAAAAGGATATAACAAGTAAAGTGTCACGTAACTGAACGAAGTAATACTGAAGTTACGTATTGCTGCCTCGAAATTTCCCGTGGAGAAAAACATTTTAACAGTAAATGGAAGGATGCAAACGCGTTAGTTGGTTTCACTCAACTTCCTAAATACGTTTCAGTACGGAATAAATTTTCTTAAAAGCCATTTTAAAATTTGTTGGGAGTTGTTCTTCTTATATTAGACTTTAATCTTATTATCTTCATTTTATTTCTGAAAATAATGACAGAAAAATATCTGTAGTTCTATTTTTATAGTTCCTTGAAAGTTGCAATTATTTTAATTCAGTAACGTTTATTTTAACGATTATTTATATTATTATTACGTATTATTATTTATATTATTATTACGTATTATTATTTATATTATTATTACGTATTATTATTTATATTATTATTATTACGTATTATTATTTACACTATTACGTATTATTATTTACACTATTACGTATTATTATTTACACTATTACGTATTATTATTTACACTATTACGTATTATTATTTACACTATTACGTATATTTTAACGATTATTTTAACATAACGTTTTAGATGTCCTTTACTGAAGTAATACATAGTCTCCCTCTCTCTCTCTATCTCTCTATATATGTATATGTTTTGCTTTTATTTATTGCATATCCAGCGTCGAATAATGCCATCCATTATATTTAAAATACGAAGCCTAATAAAAAAATTTAAATAGACAAATACATAAATTTGTTTTAACAAAATATACTTATTTCATCAAGTTTTTTTTGTCCTTATTACAATTTTATTTTAGTTATTATCTTATTTCTGTATCACAAATTTTTGATTTTTAGTTTAATAAACCTTTCTTCGTCGAAGGGGCTGCAAACAACGCGAGCCGATGGCATTTTATAACCGAAGTAAACGTAGCATGTTGTAACTTTATCCTATCTTACTATTCCAACTCGTCGACTCATTCAGCCTGTCTCTCTTATTCCTACTCCCAATCGGTGCTACCTCAGTAAGGAAATAAAAAGATAATCATTCACCACTCTCGAAGGTCCTCCTTCCTTCTAAGCACACCACGTCGCGGCCCTCTATATCTTCTGCGTATAACTGTGGATGATGGGAAAACACCTGCAATGCACTGCACTGATAGCACTAAACTTGCAAAACAGTGTCAGCGTAACCCTATGGCACTAGGCACCCCCCCGCCTTGACTCTCGCTTGCTGTGGCTCACTTTCGATGCGCGGTCGGCCCTTCCTTCACTACAGCTCCAATGCTAAATCAGCTGGCGTCGCTCTACATTCTGGCTTTCTTGGTCGCCCCGGCTGCTGACAGGCACCTCCCTCCACTTCTGGCTCTACTGTTTGACCAGATGACGTCTCTCGACTAGCTTGCTTTCTGCTAGCCCGCTGCTCTTCCCGTATCTTTCCTACGGTAGCGCTAGTCTCCACCGGCACCTCCTATGCTTCGGCTCCGTCGCTGCTGTAACTCGCTTGCGGGTTTGCCTTACGGTGCCTCGTCCTCGTCAACTTTCCGATTATCGTTGCTCACCAATCAGTTTGCTGTTCCTACCAGGAATCCCGGTTTGTGGGACTGGGTCCTCTGGTCTCTGTTACCCTATTCTCTGTCTCGATATCAACTACTTCACAATCTCGGGTCAACCAACGCTGGATTCTCTTCGCCAATCAACCTCTCCTTCCGACCAACCACCTTGACTGACTCTCATTCCAATCCTTCTCTCGATTTTTTTCTCACGTCCAAACCGTCACTCAAACCCTCTCTGACCAATACCAGGTTTCCACTCTCTACACCGACCAATCCTATGTCGCTTCCATATCAACTCCCACTCCTAACCACCGCTCATACGCTACTTGCACTTGACCACAACCTGTCTCCGCCTCCTTCTGCACACAGTCTTCCTCTAATTCTCCACTCGGAACTTTTATACCTTCGAATATATGGCGGCCATAAACGCTTGACAACTTAAGATTTTTCCCTATTGTCCAATATTTCATACTTGCGCCACAGAACTATAAACCCTGTCTACAGCTGCTTCGCCTATTTCAATCTTCGAATACCCAGCGTCTCCACAGTCCTACCGCCATTTCCATCTACTCTTTACACCTTTTTTATTCATTACAATCTAATCTATTTCTCTCTGTTAACCTCCTCACCATAGGTGAGGTATCCGCTACGGAGAGGAAAATGCACAACGTTAGAGACGGACGATTTTACTGTACTCCATGTAGGGGAAATTATGCCGGGTAAAAGGGATAATTTTAGGGAAAAGTTTGTTTATATGTTAATGTTTTTCTAGCCGTTTTTTCCATTGGTTTATGAGTAACGTTGATAACATACAGTCTAACTTCCATTTAACAATTTTCACGGGACCAGTGAGAATTCGCTAAACCAGGGGGAACACATTCATTGGAGCTCACGAATCCAAGTGGGGGGTGGGATAGAACCCGGGCTCTTCCTTGGGTTGAAAATTTACATGTAAAATACTTTAAAAGTAACAACTATTACATTAAAAAAAAATACAGTTTTTAGATTTTCGGCCCTTCCCGAGTAAAAATCCGGGGTGCACTAATGATCGTAACTGAAATAAAAAATTATGGAAAATGAAAATGTTAAAAGTACTTACCAGAGTTCTGAAAAGTACGTGTTAGTTTTAATAAATAACGTAATTACAACTTCGAAAAGAAATCTTTGATTTGACGTTTGTTTTGATTTTTCTTGGGAGTTGGCATTTAACATTGCCTTTTCGATTTTTTCAAATGCATCGACAAGATCATCAAATCAGCCTTAACATCAAAACGCAGTAAATACTTTACACCGTCGCCGTTGCATTGTTTTGTTTCAGTGGAGTTTTACCAATTATAACACCCAATAACTTAATTTAATCACGAAAAATTAGTGACTCATTACTTATTAAAACCTGGGGCAGCTGAGATGTTAGTAATTTAGCATTAAGACGAAACAATATGGCACTTGTTTCATTGGAATTTACAAATAATTTATTGTTTGTAAACCAAACCAGATAATGCCTAGTTCTGAATTAATTGAAGGAACTAGTTGTGAAAGATTTAGGCCAGAAAAAGTGAAGAAATATCAACTACATATACAACAACAAACGCTGAATAAAAAGATATCATTCAGAAACTTAATAAAGAGTAGGTGCCCCAAGAACACTGCCTTGAGGCACACCCACACTGAATATCACAAGTTTGCGATACCCCATTACCAAATCGTGTAAATTGTTTACGAGAGGTCAGATAAGATATAAGTAAATGGAAATATTGGAAATGTGTTAAATATTAAGTTTATTGATGGTCCTTTCGAAGTTCATTCTACTTTTGATCAGACGAGCCGTGGGCAATGGCGGACACAGACTTTCATTTTTCTTTTGGGGGGGGGGGTTTACGGGCAGAATTTGTCATCGTCTTGGAACTGTCATGATAAAGGGTGTTCCCTTTATCATGACAGTTCGAATTTTTTTACAGTGAAAAATATATTTTCGGGGGGGGGTCATGACCCTTGCGACCACCCTTGTCCGTGGGTATTTAATTATTTAACTAAACAGATAGATAAATTACGTTTCTTCCGCCACTTACTGTGAGTGAAGGATTAAAGTTCTTGAATTCATTTTACATAAGGCAGGCTGTTGGTCATAATGATTTACATCCATTACCTACACCAGGGGTGGGGAACTTTATCTTTTAATGTTTGAAGGCCGCATTAACTTAGATGTTAGTGTTGGAAGGCTGCATTAAATTAGCTGTTAATATTAGAAGGCCGCATTAACTGAGCTGTTAGTGTTAAAAGGTCGCATTAACTGAGCTGTTAGAAGGCCGCATCAAGTTAGCTACAATGTACGAAGGTCGCGTGTGTTTTGTGTCAGTCAATAGAAGAAGATTATTTCGTTAAATCTTTTAATTTTTTGTATTTTATTTAGGTCCATTTGAAATATTTTAAGATTATAATGCAAATAGAAAAGACGAACAGAATCGTATTAATACAAATAAACTAATTTTTTTGAAAAATTTTAATTCGGTCAAAAGGTCGCATTAAAGGGTCTTGAAGGCCGTGGGTGCCTCCCCACAACTCTGGTCGATACGTCTTACAGACGAAATACCAGCTCCTTATCTTACATATATTTTTAATAAAATTATTGATACTGGAATAGACTTATTGGATCTACTTGCTGATCCTCGTCTGCGGCAGGCAGTCATACCTGACACTGTTTTGTTTTTGTTTTTTTCCGATGCCCTTGGGTCCCCACTCTGAGTTCCTTTAGTGCTTCGTGGTCCCCCCTGAGTTGGCGACTTTGCTCAAGGACTCTTCTCTCTAGAGACCTAAAGCTCCAGAAGACTGCAAACCACTGTGTCCGCTAGACATCGGCCCCGACAGTATAAAAATATTGGGGGGGGGGGGACAATATACCAGTAGAAGGCATTTTGTTTGAAATTGGAGGGGGACATGGAACCCTAATACCAACACTTGGGGGACGGCCCCCCCCGTCCCCCTTCGCTAACGGCGCCCGTGGCTGCAGCCTCTTTGGGTAAACAGTCGCCTTCGGTGGCCCACCATTCCCAATGATGAACAAAATTACAATTAAAAAAACAAACCTACCTTGGCGATACATCGCGGTCGCTTAGCGATTTAACCTCGGGGCCGCTTTAAAAAACGAATACAGAAACTATTATTCAAATACATTTATTTGATAATTAATGGCTTACAATTTTTTGAAACATAATTTATATTTAATATCAATTTGATATTATTATTATTATTCTTTGAACATTCGTCTTTACACGTTACAAATCTGAACATGCAGACGTCATATTTGCAAATCAGTGTTTTATCAATAACAAATTTCTCCTGTACATTCCCTTATAATGTACTGATCAGTATAACAAGCAGTATTGTTCGCCCGAGCATGAAGCTGATAGTAGAAAGCGAGAAACTACTTTTGTCGAAATTTTCTCATAGCCTTTCTTTTCAAAGACATGCGCTGAAATAAAAAGACATTAAAATATACTCAAATATATAAAAATTATCAAGTAATAAAAAGCTTTAAGTAAAAAAAACAGTTTCATTCTCAGTATAACAACTTCAAGCAATCATAAGCTTGGACGATTCCCAATATTATGAATATATATATATATATATATATATTACTGTATTTTTGTAGATTTTGTACTGTATTTTGGAGATTACTGTATTTTTGAATGGAAAAAAATTAACAAGGGTAGAATGATATGAACCACATGTAATGTTCCAAAACCTTTCAATTCGAAGTTCAAATAGACAGTATAGAAATAAGGAAAAATCCTATCTACAGGCTGCAGCCTGCACACAGGATATGATAGATGAGGATAGGATGGAGCTGAATAGTTGTTTAATAAATTATTCATTAGACACTATTGCCCACTGTTTATATTTTGCTATGTCATATTGACGTAAACTT
>QLNU02015003.1:130507717-130526175 GCA_006491805.2 Dysdera silvatica | reverse complement strand
TGTACCACCTCAGCACTAAATTTGAGATGCCTCTGTGGTAGAATTCGTCCGGCTGACTGTGGAACCACCGTCGGACTGCTGTCTTGGCTTCATCGTTGCACGTGAATCGCTGTCCTGCCAGGAACTTCTTCAGCGGACCGAAAACGTGGAAATCACTAGGGGCGAGGTCCGGACTGTATGCAATCAGAACCGCCGACAAGCTCCGGTCATTTCACTGGGAGAGTCTGGACCACCCACCATACAGTCCGGACCTCGCCCCTAGTGATTTCCACGTTTTCGGTCCGCTGAAGAAGTTCCTGGCAGGACAGCGATTCACGTGCAACGATGAAGCCAAGACAGCAGTCCGACGGTGGTTCCACAGTCAGCCGGACGAATTCTACCACAGGGGCATCTCAAATTTAGTGCTGCGATGGGACAAATGTCTGAACCGGTGTGGGGACTATGTGGAAAAATAGTGTAAGGTACGTAGAATAGTACGTATATTTGTAATTACCTGTATGTACCTTATTTTGGCTAATAAAAAATAGGGGCAAAGACTTTCTGATTCGCCCTCGTAATTAACCGTGTTACCTTTTTACGTCACCCTACAGAGGGAGTAGTAAAGCAAAGGATTCCTTTTAGGTTCCCTGAACCTTTACTTTTGGCTTTAAATATCTTCATAGCTATTATTTTTTTTTAATATGATAACTTTTCCAGAATATTGTTAGCACCGTTAGAAAAATAAACACTTGAAATCTTTTCCATATGTAATAAAAATCCAACCATACCATAGGGTTAAATGGGCCAGTGGTTCGGAACGTTCCCCCAATAATTCCTTTCAAACCCCATATTGCTAAGTCCAGTCCAGATACCAGAAACTGGACCTTTTGAACACAAAACTTTTAAATTTTAGTTTTGGGTAAGAAAACATATGCGCTCTACATCGCCAAATACACACACACACACACACACACACACACACACACACACACACACACACATATATATATATATATATATATATATATATATATATATATATATATATAAATAAATAAAGGGGACACACACCAAAGGGAAACAACATATCAAGCTCATCATGGGGGATTTCAATGCAAGAATTGGACAACAGGAACAAGGAGAGACATCGGTTGGTAAATACGGATATGGGGAAAGGAATGAACGTGGCGATCAACTCATCGAATTTGCAGAAGCTGAAAATCTTAGCATCATGAATTCATTTTTTAAGAAGAAACCGCAAAGAAAATGGACATGGAAACACCCAAATGGGGGAACTAGTGAAATTGACTATATCCTGGCAAACAAGAAATCAATTATTGAAGATTGCAGTGTACTGAACAGATTTAATACTGGAAGTGATCATCGAATGGTGAGATGTAAAGTGCACTTAAATACTAAATTAGAAAGGCAGAAGCTCATTAGGAAACAAGTAAGTAAGAGGGTGGATTTAAAGAAATTAAAAGAAAATACCGAGGCATTCAAGTTGGAATTAAAAAATCGCTTTTCTGCACTGGAAGGACTTATTGAAGAAAGTGATATCTCAGAAGCAAATGAAAACATTGTTAAGACAATAGTTGAAACTGCTGGGGAAATTGGTGGTGTAACCTGTAAAAAGCACAATAGCAAATTATCTGAGAAGACGAAACAGCTCATGAAAAGGCGAAGAGATATGAAGGTGGACAATCAAAATACCAGTTCCAGGATTGAGTATGTAGAACTTTGTAAAACTCTGCGCAAAAGCATGAAAGAAGACATAAGAAAATTCAATTGTGAGTTAGTAAGGAAGGCCATTGAAAATAACAAGAGCCTTAGGGTTGTTAAAGGAAGTTTATCTGTTGGGAAGAAACACATCATTGCATTAAAAGGAGAGGATGGCACCGTAACAAGAAATAGGGAAGAAATACTTAGAAGAGTTGAAGAATTCTACAAAAAACTATATGAAAGTAACAGTGGATTAAACGAAGACTCTGAGATAGTCGAAGGAACAGCTCCTAAAATCTTAAAAGAAGAAGTTTCATTTGCAATAAAAAGTATGAAGAAAGGAAGAGCCCCTGGCGATGATGGCATTACATTAGATATCTTAAAAGAAGCTGGAGAACATGTAGAAGACATACTCGCAAAATTCTTTACCAAATGCCTCAACAGTGGTAACATACCAAACCAATGGGATTCTGCAACAGTAATTCTTTTGCATAAAAAAGGTGATAAAGAGGATTTAAAAAATTACCGACCAATTAGCTTGTTACCTGCTATTTATAAAATCTTCACAAAAGTGCTAACACATCGCCTGCAGAAAAAATTAGATGCAGCTCAACCAAGAGAACAAGCTGGATTTCGAAGTGGATTCAGTACAGTGGACCATATTCAAGTATTAAGAGAATTAATTGAAAGAACACATGAATATGAACTTCCATTGTGTGTGGCATTTATTGACTATGAGAAGGCCTTTGACTCTATTAAAACATCAGCAGTCATCAACTCTTTAAGATCAGCAGACATCGAGGATGTGTACATTGACATGGTGAAATGTGTGTATAAAAATGCAAGTGCAAAATTTCGGTTACATAAAGATACCAAAACTATCAAAATTGGTAAAGGTGTGAGGCAGGGAGATACCATTTCTCCAAAACTTTTTACTTCAGCTTTACAGATGATTTTTCAGCAGATAAATTGGAATAACAGGGGAATAAAAATAAATGGTGAATATTTAAATCATTTGCGGTTTGCTGATGACATTGTTATTTTTTCAACGAACCCATCAGAACTCCAAGACATGGTACAGGAGCTCTCAACTAGAAGTAAAGAAGTTGGACTCAAGATGAACCTACAAAAAACTAAGATCATGTTCAATAATTTCGTAGAGGAAACAAAAATACAAGTTGACAACATTGAGCTAGAAATTGCTGATTCATATATTTACCTTGGCCAGCTGATTTCAATGGATGGCAACATTATGAAAGAACTCAACAGACGTATTAAACTTGGCTGGAGTGCATTTGGAAGAAACAGTTTTATCCTGAAGGGGAAATTGCCTTTGTGTCTAAAAAGAAAGGTCTTCAACCAGTGTGTATTGCCAGTCCTCTCTTATGGATCAGAGACATGGAGTCTAACAGTTGGAGCAATACGAAAGTTACAGACAACGCAAAGGAGCATGGAGAGGTGCATGCTTGGAATAACTAGGAGAGATCGAAAAAGGAACACTTGGGTGAGAGAGCAAACTAGAGTAGAGGACATCATTGTTAAAGTAAAAGGGCTGAAATGGCGATGGGCTGGGCATATTGCAAGAAGAACTGATCAACGATGGACAACAGAAATTCTGAACTGGATTCCAAGAGACCACCGAAGACCTAGAAAACGTCCTCAAACTAGATGGGTGGATGAAATAAGAAAACAGGTTGGGGTGACGTGGAAGCGAATTGCTCAGGATAGACTTGTGTGGAAAGCATTTGGAGAGACCTTCATCCAGCAGTGGATAGATAATGGTTGAATATGATGATGATGATGATATTTCGATGTATTAGAATGACGTCCTCATTATCAAACCTATGCGAAACAATATTTTGTAATTATTATTTTAAAATAACGTAACATTTTTAATAAATACCAGAGAATTTGGAAATTATTAATTCGATTTTCGTATTTATTCACATGTTTATAGTTACAGAAATTTTAGCAATCATTCAGCATTTGACACCCAAAATTTGCTTAGGAAACTTATTATTTGGGGTTTATGGCGCAAGGACTGCTACGGTTATGCTATACTAGAAGCCAGAGTTTTCTGTGGGATCTAAACTTTTATCGCATGTGGAAACAAATCTCGGACTACAAATCGGGAGAAAAAAAAAGGCTGGTGTTTGATGTCACTCGTAATCGAGTTCCATTTTTCTACACAATAGATAAATACGTTATTACAAAACAACCGTAAGACAAGTGAGGAAGCAAGTGATGTGATTTTGTTTTTGAGAAGTTTCACAAACGAAAACATAGATGTATGAACAGAAGAAACAATTAAAGATGGGGAAGAACATGAAAAAACTAATTTAATAAAATAGACTGTTTTTGATTGGGTAATTAAAATTCATCTGGAAATGGAATTTACAGAATTAAATCAGCACTTATCAAATTAGTAAAGGCGTTTACTGGAATGTATTGGGGGGAGTAAGCGAAACGGAATTAAATAAATAAATAAATAAGACTTAAGTAACAAGAGAGAGTATGAAGAAAGAATATCAGGAATGAAAAAATTAAAAAAATTAAATATTCAGTTAAATTAAAAACAAATTAACGTTGAGAAGTTACAATAGAATAAATTGCGTCACTTTGTAACGCAATGAGGAAATGTGACAGAAAAATAGTAGGTAAACTTGAAAATTTTTATAGTTTCCAGCTCAAATAAAACATTTTCAACATTACAAAGTAATGGAATAAAGGAAATATAGAAGAGAAAATAATGCATGTAAAAATATAAAGAACTGTAACAGCCATAAAAAAACAGTGATCAAATTTTTAAGAAAACTTTTCAAGGAAATTTTCGGATATACAAAGAAATGAATTTAAATATGGTAACACAGCACGTAAAAGCGTTTGAAAGTAAATAGTGATTGACTAAAAAAAGTTTTCTTTGTTTTTATGAAATCATTTTAATTTTTTTATTCACCTCTATGTCCCTATTGACCCTATTGAACAAAATTTATCTTGCTCAGAATGCAGAAAGCTTTCAATTTAGATGCTAGTTATTAGTTTCATTTAATTTCCACTTGTCGAAGGGGAAAGTACCATCAATTTAGTGTGACATTAGGAGTTAAGTATGCCATGTAGGTCGTTAGAATAAAATATTGTGGTGCTCACGATGGGGTAATTTACTTCAAATCAGTGATATGTATCTCCTTGGCTCAAGAACTTTTCAGTTGGCCCAACAACTCTTCAGCTGTCTGAAGAACTCTTCAGTCGATTCAAGAAAAGGATAACAAAATTCAGAATATTATAAAAATTACTTTTTTAGCTTGCTTAATAAGTTCATTCAAGGTGAAATCATCCACAAATTTGCAACATGTACCCCATGTGAGAATAATTCTAATTTAGGTGAAAACATTCGCAAAGAGCTATTCTTTATTGATATTTGTAACAGTAATCATTTTTATCAACGTTTTTTAGGCGTAGTAATATTAACGCCGATATTATGGCGTGGTTAGATGGTGAAACGTTCACAAAGAAAAGAAATATTTTTGAGTTCGGTGGGGCACGATCCCACGACCTCCCACGACGTGCTCCAGCGAACGCAAAAATATTCTTTTTCTTCGTGAACGTTTCACCATCTAACCACGCCATGACATCGGTGTTAATATTACTAAGCCTAAAAAACGTTGATAAAAATTGTTGCTTTATTTAATCTGCGTAATATTCGACTTGTATAAATATTTGTAACAGTGTTTAAAGCTTCCGAGTCTTTAATATGTTTTAAACAGGAACAATGAAATTGGTTATTACGATAATTAAATTTCTTCTGTCATTTGAAGATGCTATTGGAAATAATTTTTTAAAGATAGAACACGGAAGAAAATACTTCTCTGTAAGGTAAAATACAGACGAAGACGTTTCCTCTTAGAAGGAGGAATAGAGATAAGCGTTTTATAAAAGATAGAGATACAGACATTTCCCTTAAAAATAAACATAAAGGAATTTCCCTTAAAAAATAGGAAATGAGACAAAGATAGTTTCGTAAATGGCAGACTGGTGATAAATAATTTGGGTATGTTTTATGGCGCAAGGGCTGCATAGGCAATACTGGGCAAGGACCTACGAATTTCCAAGAAATTCGAATTGCTTTCGCCTACGAAATCGAATCCTGTACAATGGAGTTGCAGAAAAAAAGTAGTGGCTAGGGATTAATGTCTGTTGAAACTAAACCTATTATTTAATCCTATTCACAAGGTGACCCATACTTGTATGCAGAACGTTCGTAAGGGGCGTTACAGAGCTATAACTACACACACACATACACACACAGTCGAGTCTTAACGAAGTGCCATCGTTCCTCTGAAAAACTTCGTTATAAGGAAAATTCGTTAAATAGAAATTAACATAAATTGTAAACATTTTCTTCAAACTGTAATCTCCGTCGGATTGTTTCGAATGATTTTATCACTTCATCTTAGGAAGGCTTTACAACAGTCTCTTCATCGTCATCATCATCGTTTACTGTAAATTCTTCATTACATTTCTTAACATTTTGCAAGATTTCATGCTCCATAGGATATTCGGCGGTCACAACATTTTCATTAGCGTTCAAAAAATCAGAGAGCTCTGTATGTTCTTCAACACTCCTATTGTCTTTCAGCTTTTGCCATTTTGCATTTAGTAATTCTACAACACCCATATTGGATTAATATCCATTTTCTTCGATGCTAGCTTTTAAACCAGCTTTCACAAAGCACTTGCGGATAGTGGATGCAGTCACATCACATTCCCAAGCTTTCATCATCTCCGATATAGAAATTCTCAAATTAATAAGATTGTCCTATACATTGGTTCTCCTTTATGGCTAGGAAAACTTTTTGCAGGATACGTTTTCGATAACGCAATTTAAGAGTCTGTGTTGTGCCTTGGTCTAATGGCTGATGTTTCGAAGTTGTATTGGGAGAAAGAAAAGTGAGTTTTATATTCTTTAATTTGCATTCTTTGGGATGTGCAGGACAGTTGTCTATAATCGACGCCATGTTACTATGTCGTTTTCTCAATCGGACATACCATTTTAATAGCCACTTATTAAAAAATGCAGAAGTTATCCATGACTTTTTATTGAATTCATAATCCACCTCTAAAGTTTGTGCACCTTTGAAATATCTCGGGGTTTTTACTTTTTCTAATAACTAGCTGTTTTAATTTTGATTCACGAATCATATTCGCACAGAGAAAGTAAAAGATAAATTAAAAAAATCAAATTCTTTATAAAAAGAACTTCGTTATATAGAAATTGTTTTTCGTAATATGGAGACAAATTTACATGTTAGTGCCATTCAAAGTCAAGGTTCCGCCGAAAATTTCATTAAATAGAAAACTTTGTTAAATGGAAGTTCGTTATATGGAGACTCTACTGTATATATATATATACTATATAAATTCATCGCAATTAGAGATTATCAAATCACTGCATTACGCAGAATGATAACTGCCACGCTACTGAAGGACCAGAGCGAAGAAGTGTTTTCATAAAAGGAAGTGAAACAGCGTTGTTTTCTTCGAAAATGAAACAAAAGTCTTTTTATAAAGCGATGGCGATTTCTTAGGCAATGTAGTAGATTTCCTGGGCTGTTGGTAGTGAACTTCATTAAGAGTGCCGCCAAACCGAAAATTTTTAAAAACACTTCTGTCTCTTAGTTAATGCCGGCGTCGTTCGACTGGCAGAAAACGTGTGAAGGACTTTTTATACACAGAGTCTCGTTAATACGGAACTATTCGGGACCGAGACTCGTTCGGTTAACGGAGGCCCTGCGGTGGCGCAGTGTGGTAACGCGTTCTCCTAGTGCGCCGCTAATCCGGGTTCGACTCCCAGCAGTGCAAAAAGAACGCTTACTCAGAGATCTCATAAAGATCGCACTGCTCACTGTAGTCCGGGGTTTGGTTCCCCAGGCCTTAAGAGGTTCGGATTCCTCGGAAAACAGTAGGTCCCGGCGCAGCATGACCACTGTAGTCTTTGAGCCGTAAAACCAAAAAAGAAAGTGAAAGCGAAAGCGGATTAACCGAAATCTTCACTACATAATTTACTATAAGCTATAATTGTTTGATGTGTGTGGGTTTTCATATGCCCGCGTTACAGGGGACGGAAAATTTTCTCTTACTTTTTGGGGAAATTTCAATTAGTTGGCAATACATACTGCACCATTTATTTGTGTCATGTCAGTCGGTTACCGTCGTCGCTGACTGAAAAACAATCGATGTAACAAAATTTTCCGATTAATGTTCTTCGGATTGAGACTTTACTGTATCCCAAATTAACCAAAGTATTTTGTCCCCATAGCCCTTTAAACACGCGTGTTTAACACTCATGTCTTATCCCATCTGTACAAAAAATGGCAGTTGGAATGGGACAAGCAATTTTTTAATAAGTTTCACCACATTACGTCTCATCTTCAGGTGTGGCAGTCTAGCTATAGTAGTGACTGTCATAAAGAGGTCACACTGGCTGGACTTCGCATCGGACATATACTCTTCTCTCATCAACATATTTTAAAGGGAGAAGATGCCCCGATGTGTGCCACATGTGGTGAACCATTAAATGTTTTACACATTTTAACCACTTGTATAAATTTTAATCAGCAATGCTCATCGGCTTTTAATCAAAATAATTTTACCCTTCGTGACATTTTATATGACTCTTTTGAACATGAATGTTTTTAATAAACCTTTCATCCAATATTGGATTTTTCCATCATATATGATTTTTTTTTATATTGTTTTGTTTGGTACATTTAAGACATTACCTTCAATATTTTTTTACAATTTTAGCTTTATTTTTGTTCTATAAGTGTGTGCACGTTCTCACCTTATTTGACGCAGAATGACCCTTGCTATCCTTGCGCCATAAAGATGCAACCAACCAACTAAACACGCATGCTGAGGGGTTCAACCTTCTTGTGGAGGGCTCCTCTCGAATATGCCCTCTGTAACAAGAAAATCGACGCACCAAGAAGGGGTTGTCCGATTGCGATAAAAATTGGTGGATGTGAAGAACATACATAGAAAAAGAAAGGATTAAAATTTCAGAACAATTGAATGATTTATTGCAGAGTTTGACCGTTACAAAAGGAGCAAAGAACTTGATTCAACTGCAACATTCAATTTCATCTGTCTTATCTTATTTGAGGATGTTTCCTCTCTCTTTGTCTTCGATGTTTAGGTAATTAGTTCGAGGTCATTTTTGTTGAAAATGCATCAGTTCTCCAAATATATTTGTGTATTTAAACGTATTCATAACTTTCAGACTCTTTTTGGAGACAATTTAACCAGTGTGATTAGAAGCCAAAATTTTCCAAATGATAAACCAAGAAAGGACCCGAGACAATCGCATTAACATCACTGCTATTTCAATTTAGCATTCATTGATATATATAGAGCATTTGGGTCATTGAAGTAAAACAAGCACCAATTCGTTGTTTATGTAACATGTTGAATAACGTCATTTACATAAGGTGATTGAATATGTCGGCTAAAAAAAGATGTCAGCTGTTACGTATTTATGCACAGTAGATACGTTAAAGTTTTCTTTGTTCTGTGTCAACTTCCACTACAACCACAATTTTTTGATCCCAGGAAAGGATGTGACATAAATATTATTTTAAATAACAATGTAATATATCCATTACTAACTTAAAATTATGATGTAACGCTAAATGTATTTGTTTATAAGAAGTTGCGGTAGTTTTAAAAAAACACGTAAATCTATATTAAAGCTCTTGATATATTGAGCTGATATTCATGGACAGATTGAACCCCTCGATATATTTCAGTGTAGCATTTCGTTCAACCTTTCCTTCACAACCTTCATCTATATTTCCATTTGTCGAAGAAAGAGCAAGAAATGAAATTTTTCCATAGATGAGGTCTGTCTGAATGATGAACTTCGTTAAATATACAATAAGTGTTAATTGTAGTAAGTTTAAAAAAATGGAAGATGTTTACGAGCAAATTTTTCGAGACCAGGCCCTCGATTTATAAAAAAAGAATTTAATTTGATGCGACCTCATGAGGGTTCAGAAGCACTACTCAACTTCACTGCAAATAAGAGTTTTAAATCTAAAATAATTTTAAACTGCTATCTGAATATTGAAACAATTAAAAAGCGTGATATATATAAATGAGATAAAATATTCTATCGTGGTTAAAAACCGTAACATATAAGTAGTGGCGCAGGAATGGGGGGGGGACAGGGTCTCGAGCCCTCCCCAGCAGGACACATTGTTTCGTTTAGCTTCATTCCACATAATCTGTCATAAATCTATTTGAGTCTTCCCCATAATTTTGAATTGCTACGTCCTCGATGAAAAAGAATTTCTGAAAGAAATATATATATATATATAAAATTTAAAAATATGGATGTATTTAAATAATTCAATTATTTACACATAATAGACCTGTCAATACAAAAAGTACACATGCGCTAGTAATTGTATGAAGTTTAAATGTTATCAAAACATATAAAATTATTTATTATATACATGAAAGTGTTAAAATATGTCAACAATAACAAGTTTTAATTTAAAATTTCAATAATCTGCCATGTATAATATTCCAAATATTCACAATATGTATATACCGGACCTGATATGGTACTACATGTTGTGCAGACAGAGATAATATGTGGAGACAACAAACAAAATAAAAATATGCAATATATGCTTACCCAGTCTTTATTTTTTGAATATAAGTTCGATTCTTCTATCTTTTAGACTTGCAAACTTGTCGATGATGTGAAAAAATGGTTGAGTTTCTATTAACTCGTTTAGTAGTTCCTTTTCAATTGAAATGTCTGACCAGAGTGTTTTCTAACATTCTATTACGCAGACGGGTTTTGATTCTGTTTAAGCAAGAAAAACTCCGTTCTACGGAAACACTAGTGGACGGAATAGTCACTATTAAGCAAAAAAGTTTATAAGCTTCTTTAAAAATATATTTGTTTTCTGTTAAAATTTCCATGAATGTTTGTAATTTCATATCTCTATACTGCTTATCCAGATATATGTGTTTTAATTCATTTTTCAATCTTTGGAAGTCAGTAAATATATTGGGGTAGTACACATTTAAATTATTTATTGTTTTTGTAGGAAATTTATTGGAATACTCTACAAATTTTGAAGTATCCATTAATGTAATAAAATGAAGCTTTTCCATATCTTGAAAACGTGTAGTAATTTGTAAAGAAATAGTATCTAATATTTCATAAAATATGAATTTTATATTTTTCAAAAATTTGATCTCGTGCGAGCGTCACTTTTTTTCGTCCCTCACGGTGTTCAGTTGGAACTGTTGTTTTCGAAATCACTAATTCGAAAATTTCCACGAATGTATTCTCCTTTCGTTTGCTGTTTATATGCGTATTTTTAATTTGTGAGATGCAAAAATTAATGTCAAATGACTTATTTTGTAGTACATTGAAGAGAACATCCGTAAGTCCAAAAATATGGTTAAAAACAACAACCAAAAGTGAAAATTCAAAGTCGTTAAATATATTTAAATAGCCGACACTCTGCCTAAGCGAAGTTTGATCGGAGGTTGGATCGTTCATAATCTCAGTAAATACTTCTTTTAAAGAATCCCATTCTTTATTTATAACACTCAACATTTTAGAGTTTGATGTCCATCGCGTAATAACAGAAGTAGGAATTCGTTTTCCGACGACTGTATCGACCACGTGAGTTCGTTTGGCAGAATGATGAAAAAATGCAGGTATGCCGCTTACAGTTGCAAAAAATATGCGACACTGTGAAATGCTGTTGCAGCTTTGTTGTAGCACTAAATTCAGACGATGTGCCAAACAGTGAATAAAAACTGTATGTGGCGTTACTTCTTTAATTTTGGACTGAAGACCATTTAAGTGCCCTGACATTGCGCTTGCCCCATCAAAACATTCTCCTATAAGTTTTGATTTATAGTTAAATTTTTCGAGGCATCTTGATACAAGGTTAAACAATGCTTCGGCAGTCCGATTGGAACTGACGTCATAAAATCCCAAAAATCTTTCCACTGACTTTCCACCAGCAATAACATACCTAATTATGATACTACATTGAGATTTTTGGACAATATCTGTGGAATCGTCTACTTGTATAGAAAAAAATGCAATCCTTTATTTCTTTTTCGATATGTTCATTGATATATTGCCAAATGCAGTCAATTATTTCATTCTGAATAGTCTTAGAATTGCCGGCAAACATGGGTGTGATTTTTCAAAAGTGCTCATGAATGTCCACAGGGCTTATCGAAATAAAGGTTTCTAACAATTCTTTAAAATTACCATGATTAGTGGAGGTTACATCTTTGTGATGACCACGAAATGCTAATTCTTGCTTCCCCAAGTAAAGAACAGCACGAATGGGCGGGCAATTGAATGAAACGTCCATTAAGCTGCATATTTTCGTTGAAGCGTTTAATATATATTGCCTAAAGTATTCTTTTAAAGCATCCTCAATACCACTTAAATTTTTTTTTAAGTTTGAAAAACATAATGTACAATCCACACGATCAAAAGAACCTTTATGTTTGTGAAGAGCACGGGTAACGTTACCAAAATCATTGAAACCACTCTTATTCCACACATTTGATTTAACACCAATGATTAAACATGGCATACAAAAAAGTTTATTTAAATAATAACTCCCACACAGCCATTCAAACTCCGAATATCACGAAATCTTAAAATGCCGATTATATACTTTGTCCTTTTTTTGCAACTTTACTTACATTTAACATAGGCATGGGCTTTTCCTTACTTAAAAATTCTTTTTTATCATCGTTATTCCAACTGGAGAATGGGGTTTCTAATAAAATACATACCTGGCCATTTAAGGGAAAAGTCTTATTGTAAAGTGTATAAAAAATAATATATAGCAATTATATAAAAAAATCGACATATTTTAAATATCATATTGTTTTACATACAAAAGGTTAAACACTGGTAAAATAGCAATGAAAAAGATCACTCAAGCTTTCGGACGCATCAGCAGCAGTCCTTCATCAGGAGTAATGACGATGTTATGTTTCTGTCTCTTTTTTATACTTGAAATTTCTGGAAAACCCTTCATCAGAGTAGTCCCGCAGAATGGAAAAACCCAATGAGAACCAATGGGAGGCCTCCAATAGAATCATGGAAGAACCCAATAGGGACCAATGAGAAACCTACACTGCGGGTTACCTAATGTTGGGGATGTCTCATACATTTCAGAGTAAGAGTTGTTTATAAGTTTCTGGAAGTGGTTGTGATGTATTAATGGCTTTCCCATGTAGTTTGTAAGTTTCCCAAGATTCTAAGAAGAGTCTACTATTCTTGTTTGTGATGTGACGGTGTAGTATTTTTGTTGAGTCCCAGTCGGGTTCGTGTCCGTGTTGTAAAGCGTGTTCTGCCAGACGTGAGGCTATGTCTCCTTTCGCGAGTGCTTGTTTGTGTTCTTTTTTTCTTGTTTTGATCATTCTTTTTGTTTGTCCTATGTAATGTTTGTTGCAGTCTTTGCATGGTATTTGGTATATGGCGCCTGTGAGATCTTCTGGTGGAACTGGGTCTTTAACTTTTGTAAGTTGTTTGCGAAGTGTTGTGACAGGGGAATAGAATGTTTTGATATTTGCCTCTTTAAGGATGCGAGAGATTGTTTCGGAAATGCCGTGAATATATGGAATAGATATGCGGGTGTGAGATGTATTGTTTAAAGATGTACTATTGGGTCTACAGTTTCTGAGAATGAATCGTTTAGGGTATCCATTATTTTTAAGTGCCGTGTGTATGTGTTTTGTTTCTGTGTTTGAAAGTGTTTCATTACTGCAGTGAGAATTCGCTCTATCGGACAGCAGAGTCCAGACAAAATTTCAACAATGTGCAGATGTCGTGAGGTGTTAGTGAAGTGCGTTCATGTAGTGTTGTGTCATTTTGGAGGCGTGTAAGTGCGGTGTCGATTGCAAGTGATGTGGGAATGCAAGTGAAGAGAGAAATTACATCGAATGAGACCATGAGGTCGTCGTCGTCAAGTTGTAGGTTATTTAAAGAGGTGCAGAAGGATTGGCTAGTAGAAACAGTGTAGTCGTTATTACCGATTATAGGAGAGAGTAGACGTGAGAGGTGTTGTGATAGGTTATATGTAGGAGAGCTGCAGAAACTAACTATAGTTTTAAGAGGAATATTTTGTTTATGAATTTTAGGTAATCCGTAGAAGGATGGTAAGCGGCCGGAAGTGCATTTTAAAGAGTCGTAGAGATTAAATGTAAGTTTTTTAGATTTATAGAGTTTTAGAAGGAGAGAGTTCATTTTGGATTGAATTGTTTGTGTAGGGTCTTTTGTGATGCGGGTGTATGTATTTGTATCAGATAAGAGTGTAGAAATTTTATGTAAGTAGTATTTTTTTTTTCGTCAAGTTGTAGGCTATTTAAAGAGGTGCAGAAAGATTGGCTAGAAAAGTGTGCACCAGTGTTTAACCTTTTGTATGTAAATTTCCTCCCTGGTACCCTGTATTTTATTTTTATTTTCATATTTTTTTTTAAATTATTGAAAATATATTTTTACTTTGTCAGTTGGTTTTAAAATATAGGTATTTATGATATAAAAGCATATTAAAAATTTCAGAACTCTAGTGCGCATAGATCTGAAGATAATCTCTGCGCAATATAGAAAAAGTGATTTTGAGAAAAAGAGCGTTCAAGTTGGAACTTGGTAACAAGGTAACATGTAATAGTTATTTTTATTTTATACAATAGTGCAAGAAGTAATTGAAGAATTTTGATGCGGTTTGTTTTAAAACACTGCCAAAAATCGATATTATTTTTTAAACTAATAAATAAAAAATCGATTTTTTAAAGATTTAAAGGTCCTGTGTCCCCTTAAGAAACAAAAACACAACGAAATTACACGCTTCTACTGTTACCACTCAACGTGCCTCGAAATACTTCAGGGTAATTAAATAATTCTAACAGATATAACACTAAACTGTTTGTAGTTTGAATCAAAGTTTTATTCAATTCTTTGATTTAAATTTTTTTTCTTTTACCAGTAACACCCCCACAGAAAATTTTTTACCTCTAGAAACCTCTGTGGTAATCAAAAATCTCAATTTTTATTTCTGATCAAGCCATACCTCTGTTTTGGTAATTTTTACCTTTTTCCCCATGCAAAACCTCTAGATTCAGAGGTAAAACCTCTGATCTGGCAATACTAGCTGTCATGATGATGCGATAAAAATTTCTCTTCTCTGACAGTACTTGCTTTCGCCGTAAATATTCCATCGCCATGGTAACCATGTTCGCAAAACATTTCCGTTTTGAAGCGAAGCTCTGAATTTCTATTGTCGCTTCATTCGGCCCTTTTTCTCAGCGGGCAACATTTCGTTGGTGCGTTTAACGCGTTTAAAGCGCTGACTTAAAAACGTAGCCTTCTGTTCCTGAATGTAATTCCAATTATATTAAAGGAATTAAATTAAAAAAAAAAAAAAAATAGTGGGCTCAAAATAAAATTTTGAATTTTATTTTTCTAATCAAATTTTAAATTTGATAAAAAATAAAAAGGATTTGGAATTTAAATAAAAAAAAACTGCTCGACCATCCAATTTTTTTAGGTGAAGTGCCGCTTCGCTCGCGTCACCCGACAAGCCGCCACTGCTGTTGTTTTTAGCAAAGTTTAAGAGCAACGATCGATACCTGAAACCCGCCTCATTGTTCTGGCGTCAACCAATCAATGACTGGTTGCCACCTCCTTTAGCTTTGATTGGAAGAGATTGCGCATGCTCTGAGATGATGACTTTTGATGGTGGACTCTGACTGCATGCGACTCTTTTAGCATAAAGTCATTAAAGGTTCATTACGAACAAATATTTAATTACATGAAAAGTTGGCTTTTGAACTAAGTTGCTTTTAATACAACTTCGTTCTAAAAATTCCACTCATATATTTTGAAACTGTGTTACTGAGTTTTTAATTTAATAAATTTGAATAGATTTTACATTTATAGGAATATCACCCCCAAACTTTGCAGGATTTAAAATGCTTTTACTGCAACCCATAATTATTTAATTCTACTGCCATAAAAATAAATGTAGTTAAAATGAATGATAAGCAAAAATTTCCCCCCCATAAATATTTATCTAACAAATATATCGTTGCTCTTAAAATAAAACCGTACTCGTCGAAAAATAACCTTCGTTACAATCTTAATTTCTTAAGTATTTGTCTAATGAAAGGAAATCGGTGATTTTTTTTATAGATAAAAATTCCACGTTTCTGATTCACAGTACCACAATTATTTAGCTTAAAAGAATTAATTCCCTTTAGCTTTCAATGCTATTAAGAAACAGCATTAAAATTCTCGAAAACTTAACAATTAATGGGTGTGCAGTATTTATACGTCGATCGCCTTAAGTCCTTTCTTTCACCATCATTTGTGCAGTCTTAAAAAATTAGAGTTCCGCTCTACCGTTTTAAGAAAAAGTATAACTTCTTTGAGTTTTTTGTTTTGGTTATATAAACGAATGTTTAAAACCTGTACTTAATACCTACTCTAAAACATATGTAATGCATGTCGTTGGATCAGAGGCAGATTATAGCATAAACAAAAAGGACAAAGATCTAAGTCCCGATTTTTTGAGAGCTCTTTGAAGACCAAACACCATTCCAAATGCAACTGGATAAAAATCATTTTCGCTGTTATGACAAATAAAAATTTATTTACAAAATTTCTTAAGTCAGTGAAAATTAAGTTAGCCAGCTGTATTGTGCGTTGAAAAAGATGTAGCAGATAATATTCGCCATGGGAGAAATAATTGATAATTTTTCTGAAAAAACGTAAGGAAAAATTATTTTTAATATAAGTTTTATGACCTGTGCGTTATAAATGAAAGTTTCTTTTATTATGGTTTAATTTTTTTTTAATTTTTGGAAGCACATATGTGTTTTAAGTAAAGCTCTATTCAATAAAATATGGATATAATAATTCACCAGCATCATCATCATATTCAACCATTATCTATCCACTGCTGGATGAAGGTCTCTCCAAATGCTTTCCACACAAATCTATCCTGAGCAATTCGCTTCCACGTCACCACAACCTGTTTTCTTATTTCATCCGCCCATCTAGTTTGAGGACGTTTTCTAGGTCTTCAGTGGTCTCTTGGAATCCAGTTCATAATTTCTGTTGTCCATCGTTGATCAGTTATTCTTGCAATATGCACATCCAATCGCCAATTAAGCAACTTTACTTTAACAATGATGTCATCTACTATAGTTTGCTCTCTCACCCAAGTGTTCCTTTTCGATCTCTCTTAGTTATTCCAAGCAGACACCTCTCCATGCTCCTTTGGGTTGTCTGTAACTTCCGTATTGCTGCAATTGTTAGACTCCATATCTCTGATCTTCGAGAGAGGACTGGCAATACAAACTGGTTGAAGATTTTCTTTTTAGACACAAAAGCAATCTCCCCTTCAGGATAAAACTGTTTCTTCCAAATGCAACCAGCCAAGTTTAATACGTCTGTTGAGTTCTTTTATAATGCTGCCATCCATTGCAATCAGCTTGTCAAGGTAAATATATGAATTAGTAATTTCTAACTCAATGTTATCAACTTGTATTTTTGTTTCCTCTACGAAATTATTGAACATGATTTTAGTTTTTTGGTAGGTTCATCTTGAGCCCAGCTTTTTTACTTCTATTTGAGAGCTCCTGATTATTTAATAATTATTTTTCTTTATGTCCTAAAGTTAAATAAGTACACTAACTTAATTTATGCTAAAGGGGTCGGAATTCTTTAGGGGCCCACGAAACCTTAATTCAGATGTACGCCGTAACCTACGACTAAAAAAATCATAAAAAACCATGATTTTTAAATAATGCGCAATTTTTTTTTTGGAAAAAAGGGTTGGAAATGAAAGTAAAATAAGACTGAATGCGGACGACTTTGTATCTTTGTGAAGAAATGGCCCAAATAAAAATCGTGATCATTAAAATGTCATCTCAAACCTCGTTTGTAACTGGATAATCAATTACTCTTAGCGAATGCTAAAGTAAAAATTAATTTCCATGATTTTCGAGGAAAATGCGATTAGTGTTGGGGGGATCCATTCGAAACTACGATCAAGCAATGGGGAGTTTTGGTCCACTGGATCCTTTTAGTCCCTTTTTCCCTCACCCTAAAAGCGAAACAGGGAAAAAAGGAAGAGGGGAAACACTGGACATGCGGAAGCACGCAGCGTGAGAACGAAAAAAGACAAATAATTTTGATTGATCCACACCAGTGGTTCCCAACTGGTGGTCGGCGAAGGAGTTCCAAGTGGTCCGCGAAACCTGTCATTATTTAAAAAAAAAAATAATCGAAAACAAAAATGCTTATAAAAATTTTATTATTAAACAATAAATTAAACAGAAATGTGAGATTGATGGTATATTTGTAGTATTTTACAATCTGACGGAACTTCAGAAAAGGGTTCGTATTAAAAGTAATTCGTCTTAAGCATGTTCGTCTTAACAAGATTTGACTGTATTATCATTAGATTTTTTTCTGTTTATTATTTCTTCTTTTTTTTCCCAAAGAACGATTTTACAAACACATTTCCCCTCAAAAAGACCCGGCTCTCTTTTCATTAAGGTCTAGCAATCAACTCGTGAGAATTGTTCGAAGTGGTCCGCAGGTACAATTAGAGGTAGAAAAGTGGTCCGCGGGTACAATTAGAAATGGAAAAGTGGTCCGCGGGTATAATTAGAGGTGGGAAAAGTGGTCC
>QLNU02015003.1:130486542-130507617 GCA_006491805.2 Dysdera silvatica | reverse complement strand
GACTTAAACTGAGTTGGGAACCACTGATCTACACAGAAACAGGGGCGAGGACAGATCTGGCTGCAACGTGGGGTCGAAACTTAAAAGTAAAAGGGAATTTAATAAGACCCTACGTGTTGATGCAATGGTAATGCGTTTGCTTGGCATGATGTTAATCCGGGTTCAACTCCTAACTTTCCTAAAGAAAAATGGAAAAAAAAGGGAAAGATTTCTATCGATTCACTGTGATCCGAAAGTTGATTTCCTTCGCTTTGGAGGTCGAAAACTCAGGAAAATGTAGGTCCACTTTTTTATGGGAGTAGTAGAGTCGATGCATTCATCTATTCTGCCATTTACCCATGTTTCATTCCCAAGGATGTCATATAACCCCTGCCGTTTTTCTACACATTGTTGTCCAGAATTTGGCTTCCTTTAGCAGCAAAGTTTCAGAAACCGGTAGGCGCCGGCGAAACAAGACCATTGCTGTCCTTGTGCCGTAAAATATAAATAAAAATTAATTTCATAAGGGCGCTAAATTACTCGCAAAGAAAAAAATGCATTTTCGGCGCCTGGTGAGATCCGAACCCACGACCTCTTGATTGTTGGTCAAGTTCTCTAGCAACTAAGCCCTAAGCGAAGCCAGTCGCTTCTCTCCTTACGAGCATATATAAGGATGATTACGTACCAGTCCGCTGTTAGTGTAGCGGTGCTGTCATTATTTTGTAACCAAAGCGGCAAGTCCAAAAATCAATAATGTCCGATAAGACGAACTAGAATTAATATTATTAAATGAATAATTTTTTCATATTAGCTGATGATGTGGCAACAACAAATGTTTACTTACTCGTAAAGGAAAGAATGATTTTCCGGAAAGAAAAGATCTCAGAAGAAAAGAATGATTTGATTTCGTAAGGAGTTTAGTTTGTTTGTTTGTTTGGATTTTTTATGGCGCAAGAGCATCTGGGCTATACTGCGCCAAACATGGTAGTTCAGTTTAGGGATTACCCTTTAGTAGGATTTGTTATTGAGGATTGTTACTGTGAAATCTCAATTGGGGATTATTTCTACAGATTTTATTATTACGAATCACTCAATTGGGGATTACTTCTACAGATTTTATTATTGCGAATCACTCAATTGGGGATTATTTCTACAGATTGTATTATTGCGAATCACTCAATTGGGGATTACTTCTACAGATTGTATTATTGCGAATCACTCAATTGGGGATTATTTCTACAGATTGTATTATTGCGAATCACTCAATTGGGGATTATTTCTACAGATTTTATTATTGCGAATCACTCAATTGAGGATTGTCACATGGTTTTAGTATTACAAATTATTTAGTTCGGATTACCACTAATAATTTTACTGTTAAGATTCGGTCGAATAGGGATTCTCAACAAAGATTTTACAAGTAAGTGAGAGTTCAAATATTACGTAAGCACCTTTAGGGGAGTGGGTGTTGCTATTGTGCTTATTTTCCTATGTTAACCAATGTTAAATTTTGCTTTCTGAGGTGGGGGTGAAATGGCCAAAATATTGCTTACGTAATACTTAAAGTCTTCCTAAGTATCACCGAATGATTACCACTGCTGATTTTATAAACAAAACTCACTCAATTAGAAATTACTATTAGGAATTTTACTATCACAAATCACTTAATTACGGATTACCTTACTAAGGAGTTTTATATGAAAAAATACTCAAATAAATATTAGCGTTGTGAAGTGAAATAGAAGATTACAATTAGAACTGGTCCCATGATGATTAAATTACACCAATACCAAATGTTTGCCGTTTATTTCTACCAATTCGTACTTCGGGGTTTTAGTCCCTGAGCGAAAGGGGGGATGGATTTCTCAGAAAACTCCGGGCTTTGGCTAAGCATGATAGTATCCATCCCAGCATCATAGAAGGGAGACAAGGTAAAACACCCAGAATTTATCAAAAAACTGTCCGGCCCCAGAAAGTTTGCTTTACTGCATCATAGGAGTAACTGCCACGAAGCGATCACATAGGATCGATGTTTTTCAACTTTCCAGAAATTTCCATGTCTTGTGGAAGCATTCTTTTACAAAATAAATGAAGTACAGTACCTATTATTCGACTATGACATATCGAGAGATAATTGGGATTATCCGTGGGGGAAAATATGCAAAAGATTTAATGACTGATCCAGTTTAGAAGTGTATTCTTTGAAGCATTCTAGAAGTCCTTATATTTACATAACATGAAAGTAAAGACAACGATTTAGTAGAAATATTGTGACGATGTATTCATACCTTAATTTTTCACAGCGCAGTTTGCGGAGGTCCCTCAAATTATCTACAAGATCTTCAGCGAATTTTAGAAGAAAAAAATGATGAAATAATATACTTCACATCACAATACAAAACATGCTATATTAACAGATCTTATAATGAAAATAAATACATAGTAGGAGCTGTTTACTTCGAATCTCACAAGAATGGAAAGAAAGTCGAGATAGGGAGCTTTCGAGATATAGAGATATTTTCCCTATATACAATGTGAACGTTGAAAATGTAAGGAAATACATAACTTTTAAGATATATGTTTTAGAGATAAATAGTATCGAAATGGACAGGTTTTTATCGTAAGAAAACATAAAAATGACTTGATATATCGGTGGTAAAAAATTACCGGACATTAATTATTTGAAAAAATGGCGTCACGGCGAAGATACCGCGACATTGAGATGAGGGTGAATAGTTGTTTACTCCCAAATTGATCTAAGTAGACCGTAGAATTAGGTCAATAAAAGGCTTAATCAGTAGCGCAGTAATTCAAAAAATTATGGGGGGCTCAAGTATATTTAGAGAAGATCGTGAGATGCGGCCTTAGAGAAAATAACGCGTTTTTATACCTAGTGGGGGAGGTTTGTGCCCTCCGACCCCCATTTCTTACCCCATTGGCCCTAATAATGCTTAGAGGTTCAAGTGCTTTCAGAGAGGAAATCTGCTTATAGCCTAATTGACCCAATCTAAATCACTGAATCATTTTGCTCATCATCGCATAATGTGAATACTCTGTCATTAAACGATTCCATTCACCTATAAAAACCTTTCCAAAAAAAGTGGTTCAAAGATTTAAAAGTCTATTTTAAATATCGTACCTACGATCGATTTTTCATTCTGACTTAATTAAACAATTTAAATTAAACTAATTGAATTAAGAAAAATCGACATCAGAATAAATTCTATATCAAGCTATATCGTTTTTTTTTTATTTGCTTTTCAACATTAATTAAAAGTTAATTATAGAATTATCACAAAATATTTTTAAATTGTATTCTAAATATATTTTTATTCTTACCTCAATATTAATAAGGAGACAGAGGAAATAGTACTTGCTCTTAGCAAGGTAAAAGCAAAATTCCTTGAGTGGGATGTAACGGGAAACCAATGAAAATTTATGCCGTCAGTGGTCGATACATAGCCGGCAACCCGATCTCCAGATACTACGGATTTATTCCGCGCGATTTCAATACGAATTTATTCAATAAAATTTGGTGTATACACTTTCATTCAGTTTTATTAAGAACAAATTTTTCACAGCGAAAAGAAATTCTTTGAACTATTTTTAAGATAAGATTAAAGCAAGAGTGTCCATTTGAATCGAGTATTGACAATTTTAACAATTCTTCAATTTCTAGTTAAAGCAAACAACGATGGACCAGGCCTTACCATAATTATTAAACTTTTTTGTCATTAATCAGAATGCCAAAAAAAAAAGGAAAAACAAGAGCACGAAAAGAAAATAGAAAGAAATAAATAAAGTATGCGAACAAAAATTAAAAAATAATAATAAAATTGACAATGAGGAGGGAAGAGAATAAGCTTAAATAAGTTAAAGAAACGAAGAAAGAAAAAACAGATAAGAAATGAAATAAAAAAAATAATAAGCAATAATTCGGAAAAAAAAGAGTAAAATAAATAGAACTTAACAAGGAAATCATAAAAAATTCCTCAATGTTTCGAGAACTACTGTTCTTTTTTATCCAGAAAAGTAAAAATGACTTCGTTATTAATATATGCAATCGCCATAAGAAATATCCCGATTTCTTTTGTAATTTATATATTTTAGTAATATATAAAAAAATGAAAGTTTTTAATAAAGTTGTTCTAAAATAATTCATAGATTTGTTGATTTTTATATTTGTTATTTATATGATTATTCATAACCGACACTATTTATTCATAAATGATACATATACTATTTAGTCATAATTAAATAACATATATATGATTTAGTCATAATTAGATAATATGTATGATTTAGTCATACGTAATTAATATATGTGATTTAGTCATAATTGACATATTTCGACTTAAAACAATGCCAGTATTCATGAAACAATACTTTTTAGGAAATCGTATACGATATCAACTTTTTACGATTTTTGTAAACAAATGTAATGATATCAAATCAAATCGATATAAATATAACAATAAAACAATAAAATAATGTATAGATATTATTTAGTCATAATTAAATAACATATATATCATTTAGTCATAATTAAATAACATATATATCATTTAGTCATAATTAAATAACACATATATCATTTAGTCATAATTAAATAACATGTATATCATTTAGTCATAATTAAATAAATATATTATTTGATCATAATTAGATAATATATATGATTTAGTCATAATTAAATAACATATATTATTTGATCATAATTAGATAATATATCTGATTTAGTCATAATTAATTAATATATATGTTTTAATCTTATTTAATTAATATGTGTGGTTTAATCATAATAATTAATGATATAATTTAGTTGTAGATGACAAATGATATGATTTATTCATAATTGATATTTTTTGACTTAAAACACTGCTCTATTCAAGAAATAATACTTTTCAGGAAATCGTATACGATATTAACATTTACGGTTTCTGTAAATATATGTAATGATATAAATATAATAATAAAAACGAGTATAATAAATGAAAAATGAAAATATTTTTACTTCAAACGGTTGAATTCAATCGCTGTATTCTAGTGGCTTAGCATGGCTACAAAAGTGGGTCCCCTCTAAGTGTTCACCCCACTTCGAAAAAAAAAAAGTCACAATTCATACATGTATCATCATGATAACAATTATTGTTATCATAATTATTGTTATCATCATGATAACAATAATTATGATAATGATGTATGTATGATTTGTGATTTTTTTATTCGAAGAGGGGATAGTGAACAATCGGAGAGGGGCCCACTTTTGAAGTAACAATACGCCAATGCTGTATTTCTAAATTATTTCCTAAATTTAATCCTAAACTATTTCCTAAATTTATTCCTAAACCATTTTCTAAATTTATTCCTAAACATCTTTTTCTATTTATTCGACTGTTAAGCTACTGAGTGTAAGAGAAGAGTGTAATTTTTTATTGTATTTATGTTTGTTAAAGGATAAAATATGATAAGTTAATTTTCATAGTTATAAAATATAGTAAGTAGATAATGAAACTATCTCTGTGTCGGTGAACGTAATTTTCTACCCATGTAGGATTAGCGTCAACAATTCGATATGAAGTTTCGGAGCTTAAACCGTTATTTTGCATGCTTTGAAAAACTTGGTAGCTGAACAATCGATTTGCGCAATTTGTACGATTACAAAACGTACGATTTGCCAAACTTAATAGCTAAGTTTACAGTATCTGTGATTATTACGTCATTGTTTTCTTCAAGTTATTAGGCATCTTTATGATTGGAGAATGCATATATATATATTAAAAACACTTTAAGTTGAAACATGGAGAACAATGAAAAACATTGAAAAATACACAAAATAATTTTACTTACATGCTGGACGATATATGTCCGATGGAAACATCCTATGGGCGATTCTCCGTCAAAAAGAGCCTGTAGGGTGTTTCAAACATTTCATTCCATTGGTCCTTACTCAGTTCTTTATTGGACTGGCTTGGCTTTTCATTTTTGTATCCTATTTGCTTTGTTTTAATTTATCATTTAAAAAGCTTTTTTCTATATATTTATTCCATAAATGTGTTTTCAAATATATATATATGAAGAATCAACAAATTTAGGCAGATCATATTTGGTCTGAATAAGAAAGAAGAATTGGATCTGCAATGTACAAATATTCATTGGCGTTATGAGCCAATAATCATGGGTTAAACAATGTTTTAAAGATCCAACATTCCCCATTCAATGCAGACATTATACAGGAAGACCTGTTTGTTTATAACCATCCATGTGGCAGAGATTTAAACAATTTTTTGTGTTTGAAAGAGACAGAAAATAAATAGAAAGTCGTATATACATCTCACATCAAAGTAACAATGTTGAATTCAACGAACTCAGTCCAAGCAATACCACAAATGGAAAAAACTATAGATGAATTTGTTCAGTGTCAGAAATTTTTTATTTTTAAACATTTTTAGCTAAGTTTTTGCAAACATATTTTATTAATAATAAAATAGGAAGTGGTTAAATTACCTTGTAATAGCAGTAATGTAGAAATTAAATTCAAACTCGTAACTAAAAAGATAGCACATGATCAGTCAAAGGCAGTTTTGAAAGTGTTGCCACATCTTATAAACTAAGCAATACCAGATATCCAAAAGGAGTAATGAACAGGTGCTTCCATCTATATTTGAGAACTGCGATTAGATGTATTTAATTGCAATGATTATTCTTTATATGAAACATTTAAGATTTCTTTCTAGAGATGAAATTTGCAAATGTTCTATTTATATAGTTCATTGGAAAACCATTTAAAACCAAACATTTTTTAAAAGATCTTAAGCCTTCAGAAATGGCTTCAACTCTATTTGAAAGCACTTTCTGTCTGGAGAGTTCACCTAAAATCAAATTTTTTATAACATGTTTTCTGAGACATGTGTCATATTGCAAGTACTGAACAAAAGCAAATGAAAATTGTTTTCTTTTATCGCATATTTGAAAGACAAATCTATTATTTTCATTGATAGTAATAAGTAGATCTAAAAAGTGAACTTAAGTTCTAGATACAGAGGTATCTTTCAGTGTTAATCCTGAGGGATAAAAATCAAGGTCCAATTGATGCTCCATACCATAGCCTATACAGATTATATCATCTATATATCTGCCAAAAAATAAATCCGTTCTTGGTGAAGACAAACTTTCATATTTATGTAAGTATAAATCTGCAGCTAAAGAAGAATATACTCCCCCTTGAGAAAGCCCTCTTACCTGTTTATAATAACCAGTGCCATTATATACCATATTATAGTTAAGACAGAAGTTTAGTAGTTTTACAAACGAGATTTTGTCAATTGATTTTATATCATACTCTGTAAATAATTCTAATAACACACGATATAGGTCTCTTAAATTGATTTGGTTAAATAGATCCTCAAAATCAAAGCACTTAATGAAAGTGGGATTCCTATCACTGGAGTTCGAAGTCTTTAAAAGTTGAAAACTATTTTTTAAAATAAAGGTATTTAAGGAAATTTTAACATAAATCTGTTTAAATGTTCGAAGAAGCAGTTTAACAGCTCTAACACTATAAGAGCTAGTAGCACATCTAACAGTGCGAAAACCAATAAATTAAATAAATAATAAATACCATGTAAAATAAATGTAATAAATAATGTAATAAATAATATAAATATATAATACATAATATAATAAATAAATATATATAAATAATATAATAAATAAATATATAAATAATATAACAAATAAATATATATAAATAATATAATAAATAATAAATAAAATAAATACTTATATTTTAAAAAATAGTTTTCAACTTTTAAAACTTTGAACTTCAGTTCTAGGAATCCCACTTTCATTAAGTGCTTTGATTTTGAGGATTTATCTAATCAAAATCCCGATGATGGTTTACTGAGGGAAACTTATGTGCTCCCTTTTGGTGTAGCACCCACGTATTTGCCGTGCGTGGAGACCCTTGTCCAAGCAAAGGGGGATCTTGGTGGCTGAGGGGCGAGGTACTGTCCCCAACACGCTACTTTGGCCCCTGCTCCTGGTAAACGGGAGGTCGGCCTGTCCCCGGTATCGACCAATCAGCTGGTCGCGAGTGCTACTGGTGTTAGGAGCATTAGAGACCTCAAAATCTGTTTCGTTCTTTCTTATCTTCCTTCGTTTTTGTTTTTCTTCCAACACACTGTTACTATGACATGCCTCATTTGATTTACTTTACTCTTACTTCATTTTATATTGGTTCTGTATTTACTGGTTCTACTCCTATTCTGTCCCAGTTAAAACTTTGGTTCTATGATCCCAGACAATAGCTTTTTTTATCTTGGGATCGATTTTGCTCCTCTGACCACTCGTACCTCACGGCTTAGGGGATAACCGAAAGGGTATAGGTCCTGGTTAGCTCTGGCATTATTGCAATGTCCCCTTGTAGGGCTCCGTGGTGGGTGGGGTTGCCAGGGCTCAAATCTTATTCTAATTCTCTATGGATAAATCAAAAAAAAAAAACTTCTTCACCGAATGACGAACCGACTACCAAACGAGCACGTTTTAAAACATTAAACCTAGCACCTGTCCGATTATCTTTTTTAATCGTTTTATCTACTGATGAACGATTTAAAAGCCTCTCATCATTTGTCATCGACAAAAATGTTAACCGACTCAAGTTACGTGACTTACTAATAGAAACTACCACTCCAAGTCAAATAACTTCTCTAGTACAATATACCAATTTTCTGTCAATACCAATACAAGTCACCCCCACATAACACACTCAACAGCTCTCGAGGTGTTATATCAGAGACTGATTTAATTGAAGTAGACGAACAATACATAGTAACTGAACTTGCTAACCGAAGAATCGCTGCTGCAAGACGCATAACAATAAAATGGGATGGTAATATCATTGAAACAAAACACGCGATTCTTTCTTTCAACAGACCTAAAATTCCTAGCACTAATGAAGGTCGAATTAAATACACTCATTAAAATTCAAATAGAAGAAATCCGAGATAAAATAATAATAACTTCTTTTCAAAGTATTAAAATAAATACTACTACAAATTTTTATTATGTTATACAATTTACAAACAAAAATATTAAAAGCAAATGAAGATACATTATCGGAAAATGAAAAAGGAACAGTGAGAAGGAAGCGTTTGATATCAATAAAACTTACACACCATAATCACAGAATACAGAGGATAAAATGATGAAAAATGTATGACAAAATACAGTTGTATTTGCTGGTAAACTCAAATATAACATTGTCATGTAGCACAGTTAGTACGAGGTAGAACCCGCCATGAACTGCGACACAATCTGCAATTCTGGCAGGGAGTCTATCGTACACATGTTGGATGTCATTTTGGGGTATGGACTTCCAAACATCCTCAAGCTGGATACGTAAATCGCGGATATTTGTTGCTGGTTCTGGAGACCGGATAAGGCGTTTTTCTATAAAATCCCACACGTGCTCAATGGGAGACAAGTCCGATGAACATACAGGCCATGGAAGTTGTCTCGCACGTTGATGTGCATGTTGCGTTGTACGTGCCGTGTGTAGGCGTGCATTGTCGTGTTGGAAAACAAACACCATTATGGATTGATCTTACAAATGGCAGAAAAACTGTCTGAATGATGTTGCTAGTGTACGGAATGCTGTTTAACGTACGGAAGTGATAGCTGATTGTTCCCTACACCAGGAGACTAGGTATAGACCCTACGTGTCGATGGCGAATCAAGAAAGGTGGAGATGCTCCCTCGTGTGTCTACCAACAGGAATACGGTCATCTGAGGCATCCAAACAGAATATGTTTTCATCGCTGACAAAAAGATCGCCATTATGTTCCACAGTGCAGATATTGGTGACATAACTACAGCCGTTCCAGACGGTGGGCTGGAGTAAGAGGTACACATGCACTCAGTCCCTCTTCTAATAAATGCTTGTTCCCACGGTCACCTCAGGCACAACGGCAGCTAGAATTTGCGACGCATTGAATGTTTTGCTTGACAACACCCCTCTCCTTATGCGTACATGTACCCAACTCATCAATCCATTTGTAAATTCTGGATCAACGTGTGGGAATGTTCCTCGGATTATATATACCACCATCGTACCCACCTCCGATACTTTCCGTCCGATTCGCTCCTCAATGCAACAATACGATCAATCGGTCTCGCTGAGCCCCACTAGGAGACCTCGCCTAAGGTTCGGTAACTGCTGAAACCTTATACGTGTTCACGTCCAGACATTGCAGCTTCTTTGGGGTCTTCGCAAGTGTTCGTAACTCGACGACTGATTAAATTTACTATACTCTACTTTTTCAATACCACCAACTACGTAAAGTTGCATATTATGCGGTGTTTTGGTGTAAATGCTTATCCGTTGGTCCTGAAATTAAGGTCACAGCCTACATGTACACCACCCCATTAACATAATGAAACAATACAGAGTTTCACCAGGAGATTCCATAACAAACAGTTATTTCGACACTGGCGTAAGGTTTAAAAACACGACGTTTCGGGAGCCAACTGCTCCCTTTGTCAAGTGAAGGCAGAATGAAGAGTTCGTGAAAGTCCTAAGCTTATATACCCGCATGTTGGGAATCCCCATCTGACGTCATCTGGTGCGGGACAGTTCCGCTTGGAGAAACCCCCGTACCCAATGACATCAGATGATTACCTCCAACTCGAGGTTTTGCAAAAATCCTGTAAGGTTCTGGTAGAGGTTTTGCGATGTTTATTGCACGACTCCTCAAACCGTAGGTTTCCCATGATTCCAGAAAAACAGTCTACTACCCAGATTCATCACATTTTGATGTGATACTTTTGTTGTGCACCCACCTTGATGTGTGGAAACCAAACATCTTATTTTACTATATTTTGCATTTGTTAACTTCTTTCCAAAAAGAAGGATAACTAATAATAAGTCATGAGCTCGTGTTTACCATGCTTCTGGATTTTGTAAAAAACGAAATTATTAAAGTATCATTTTATAGTGTTCGAATTGAGGTACATTTTCTCTGTCTGTCCTGCCATGCTACCTTCTAATACCGCTATACTTTCATCGAATGCCAATCTGGTTCGTGACTCTCTCTGAAGACATGTTCAGCCAACTGGCTTGAATCGTCTCCCCTAGCTACCGCACGCATATGCTCCTTCCCTCGTAGACGTATCGATCTTCCCGTCTGTCCAACATACACCTTGTCACAGTCTCCACACGGTATTTGGTAAATGTGATGAATCTGGGTAGTAGACTTTTTCTGGAATCATAAGAAACGGGGGGGGAGGGGGGGTTTGAGGAGTTGTGCAACAACTGTCGCAAAACTTCTACTAGAACCTTATTGGATTTTTGCCAAACCTCAAGTTGGAGGTGATCACCTGATGTCATAGGGTGCAGGAGTTTTCCCGGTTGGTGTTTCCACAGCCGAAACTATCCCGCACCAGATGAAGTCAGATGGGAATTCCCAACTTGCGGGTATATAAGCTTAAGACTTTCACCAACTTTTCATTCTTCCAGCAACATATTACATATGTACATTTCAACATCTTCCACCAGTTCCTTCTCGGTGTTCTTTTTCCATTTTCTGATAATGTATTTTGTTTCAGCGAACTGAAAAGTCTGAAACCTTAATACAACAATAAAATTAAAAGACACACGTAAAAAAAAAAAGTTTTCGCTATGTTTCAAGCCTGTAAAGATGCATTTTTCTGGAATCCAGTAATTACTCCGTGCTGATACACACTGGACACCACGATTGTTTCATTGTATCCCATTTTGCTCTAAGCCAAGAGCAAATGGAAGTATCTTCAACGGTAACTTCCAGTAAATTTGCATTGTCTTCAAAATAATCCATGGATGAACCTGTTGATTTTGGTTGCTCAACTACAACGCTATTAATTTGGGCATGTTTGTGTGAGTTGGCGTCCTTGATTTCGATTGCGGACTTGCAAACGAAAGAATCTTCAAATTTCATGAAGTTATCGGCATGTTCCATCCTAGTTGGTATTGTTAGGGACCCTTGCCAGGGATCGACCCTGCTAGGATCTCCTGGTAAGGTTTCACTTTGCCAGGAATCCTTGTGAAGGTTGGTGATTTCGTCATCAAAACATTCAAAACCCTCAGCCCAATTGAAGACTGAAGTTATCTCAAACTTCTGCGAGTTTTCTGGGATTTCTTCGCCATCTATCACGAACACGGCGCATGGATCTGAAAAATGAATATCATATGTAACTCATATTGAATACAAATTTACATATATCTTATGTCTATTTTATTAATGAATAGTTACCAATAATCATATAACATACAACATATTGTTAAAACTCTTATGATGTTCTTAAAGAGCGGTTGCTTTATAAGGCTTATATATATATATCATCATCATCATATTCAACCATTATCTATCCACTGCTGGATGAAGGTCTCTCCAAATGCTTTCCACACAAGTCTATCCTGGGCCATTCGTTTCCACGTCACCCCAACCTCTTTTCTTATTTCATCCACCCATCTAGTTTGAGGACGTTTTCTAGGTCTTCGGTGGTCTCTTGGAATCCAGTTCAGAATTTCTGTTGTCCATCGTTGATCAGTTCTTCTTGCAATATGCCCAGCCCATCGCCATTTCAGTCCTTTTACTTTAACAATGATGTCCTCTACTCTAGTTTGCTCTCTCACCCAAGTGTTTCTTTTTCGATCTCTCCTAGTTATTCCAAGCATGCACCTCTCCATGCTCCTTTGCGTTGTCTGTAACTTTCGTATTGCTCCAACTGTTAGACTCCATGTCTCTGATCCATAAGAGAGGACTGGCAATACACACTGGTTGAAGACTTTTCTTTTTAGACATAAAGGCAATTTCCCCTTCAGGATAAAACTGTTTCTTCCAAATGCACTCCAGCCAAGTTTAATACGTCTGTTGAGTTCTTTCATAATGTTGCCATCCATTGAAATCAGCTGGCCAAGGTAAATATATGAATCAGCAATTTCTAGCTCAGTGTTGTCAACTTGTATTTTTGTTTCCTCTACAAAATTATTGAACATGATCTTAGTTTTTTGTAGGTTCATCTTGAGTCCAACTTCTTCACTTCTAGTTGAGAGCTCTTGTACCATGTCTTGGAGTTCTAATGGGTCCGTTGAAAAAATAACAATGTCATCAGCAAACCGCAGATGATTTAAATATTCACCATTTATTTTTATTCCCTTGTTATTCCAATTTATCAGCTGAAAAATCATCTGTAAAGCAGAAGTAAAAAGTTTTGGAGAAATGGTATCTCCCTGCCTCACCCCTTTGCCAAGTTTGATAGTTTTGGTATCTTTATGTAACCGAAATTTTGCACTTGCATTTTTATACACACGTTTCACCATGTCAATGTACACATCCTCAATGTCTGTTGATCTTAAAGAGTTGATGACTGCTGATGTTTTTATAGAGTCAAAGGCCTTCTCATAGTCAATAAATGCAACACACAATGGAAGTTCATATTCATGTGTTCTTTCAATTAATTCTCTTAATACTTGAATATGGTCCACTGTACTGAATCCACTTCGAAATCCAGCTTGTTCTCTTGGTTGAGCTGCATCTAATTTTTTCTGCAGGCGATGTGTTAGAACTTTTGTGAAGATTTTATAAATAGCAGGTAACAAGCTAATTGGTCGGTAATTTTTCAAATCCTCTTTATCACCTTTTTTATGCAAAAGAATTACTGTTGCAGAATCCCATTGGTTTGGTATGTTACCGCTGTTAAGACATTTGGTAAAGAATTTTGCAAGTATGTCTTCTACATATTCTCCAGCTTCTTTTAGGATATCTAATGTAATACCATCATCACCAGGGGCTCTTCCTTTCTTCATGCTTTTTATATATATATATATATATATATATATATATATATATATATATATATATATATATATATATATCAGAGCTCATCAGGGCCTATCAGAGAGGGACAGGAGGGGGATACTGCCCAGGGCCTTACAATATTAGGTTCCCTCGACTTGGTAACTCATAGACATGTATTTCAAGAGCCTCTAAAATATTAGTTGCCGCGGGCCTCGTACTTTCTCTGAAAGGCATTGTATATATCTATCGAACATTGGCAAAATGAAATGAAGTGGCCTTACCCACATGCATGTGGGTAGGTTGCTCTTTTCTGGAGCAAACTTTGCACATTTCTTTTCCTTGCTTTACCCAAAGAGCGGCTGCATAATCGCAACTCTACCAAGAAAAACCTTCTGGATATATACTCATTTTAATACATTGATATTGATATTGCGTTTATGATATATATTAACAGATACTGATTTCGATATATATATATGTACGCGGAATAAGTGTAATTATAATATTACTTTGATGATATTTTTATGATATTACTTTGATATGTTTATGATATTACTTTGATGATATATTTATGATATTACTTTGATATGTTTATGATATTACTTTGATGATATATTTATGATATTACTTTGATGATATATTTATGATATTACTTTGATGATATATTTTATATTACTTTGATGATATATTTTATATTACTTTGATGATATATTTACGATATTACTTTGATGGTAATTTTATGATATATTTATGATATTACTTTGATGATATATTTATGATATTACTTTGATGATATATTTATGATATTACTTTGATGATATGTTTATGATATTACTTTGATGATATATTTATGATATTACTTTGATGGTTTTTTATGATATAGTTATGATATCACTTTGATGATATTTTATGATATGTTTATGATAATTCTTTGATGATATATTTATGATATACTTATTTTAAGACTTGTATAATACTTTAGAGATGAACACGTTTATCTTTTACAGCGCTCGAAACGTAATAATTTAAAATTCAATAGCAGATTTGATAATCCACAAATTTCGTTATAGTCTAATACTCATCAAATTATAAAATCGGATTATAAATATCATTCTTGGGTAACTGAGAATAAAAGTATTGTCACGTATAATTTATGTCCATCTTTTCAAACTCGGTATTGTAGATCACACCCGTTCAAGATGTTTCGAGTGGTTCCATTATCAGCTCCCTGAAGTCACTCACCCAAGTCTTCTTGTCTGTCAAAATGATCCAGAGCTGTATAATACGAACTCACGCTCACATCTGATTCACTCATTTTGAAATCACAAATGAAATCTCGAACCGTTAAAAAAAAAAGCTTTCTTCGCTTTATGAGACTAAAGTATATAAAATGTTAATTCTTTATTCCGTTCTAGCAAAGCTTTCGTAACAAATGATCTTGTCCGGTTTTCATTCGCACATTGTTGATTTAATACATTGTGGTTTATTTAGGGCTGCATTGTTGATTCTGTTTTATATTGATTTAAAATTTTTAAAAATCTGGAAAAGTATTGTTGCACTGTTGTTGTTGTTAACGATTTCTTATTTCACTTGTTTAGAATTTTCAAAGTATTAAATATTTTGAGAATACTTCCTAAATAACTATTAATTTATCACAATCGTAAAATAACACAATGGGCACAGTTTTTGAACTATATGTTTTAATATAGCTTTAAAACGTTCTCTCGAAGGCTTTTAGCCCTCTTCGAATAAGCTTACGTAATACTGAACCTGTTGAGACTAAAATAATAATAAACAAAATTTTCACATACTGTCACACTATCTAAAGTCACGTACAATTGACTAAAACCAAATGAGTTTAGTAAAATTATTAAAAATTCACTTAAAGAAAAAAGTAAACAACCAAACACAAACAATAATCTAAAATGGAGAAATCTAGTGTAACTTAATGTGTAGGAAATTAGTCCATGCCGGATGTAATTTTGTGGTAATATCCATGTCATTGACCAAACTAACCTTGTTTTGGTGAATGATGAAAGTTTCGAAAAAATTTAAATCAGCCGGAGTAGGTTGGTTTAAAGATTATTTTTGCATGATCAAAATTGAATTTATGGCAATACACCCAACAATGATCAGCTACGGATGATTTTGAAAATTACTGCTTTTTGACGTACACTTCACTAATAATAACACAAAAATATTAAAAGCAAATGAAGATACATTATCGGAAAATGAAAAAGGAACATTGAGAAGGAAGCGTTTGATATCAATAAAACTTACACACCATAATCACAGAATACAGAGGATAAAATGATGAAAAATGTATGACAAAATACAGTTGTATTTGCTGGTAAACTCAAATATAACATTGTCATGTAGCACAGTTAGTACGAGGTAGAACCCGCCATGAACTGCGACACAATCTGCAATTCTGGCAGGGAGTTTATGGTACACATGTTGGATGTCACTTTGGGGTATGGACTTCCAAACATCCTCAAGCTGGATACGTAAATCGCGGATATTTGTTGCTGGTTCTGGAGACCGGATAAGGCGTTTTTCTATAAAATCCCACACATGCTCAATGGGAGACAACTCCGATGAACATACAGGCCATGGAAGTTGTCTCGCACGTTGATGTGCATGTTGCGTTGTACGTGCCGTGTGTAGGCGTGCATTGTCGTGTTGGAAAACAAACACCATTATGGATTGATCTTACAAATGGCAGAAAAACTGTCTGAATGATGTTGCTAGTGTATGGAATGCTGTTTAACGTACGGAAGTGATAGCTGATTGTTTCCTACACCAGGAGACTAGGTATAGACCATATGTGTCAATGGCGAATCAAGAAGGGTGGAGATGCTCCCTCGTGTGTCTACCAACAGGAATACGGTCATCTGAGGCATCCAAACAGAATATGTTTTCATCGCTGACAAAACCGAAGGTTTCTCATGATTCCAGAAAAATATATATTACCCAGATTCATCACATTTTGATGTAATACTTTTGTTGTGCACCCACCTTGATGTGTGGAAACCAAACATCTTATTTTACTATATTTTGTATTTGTTAACTTCATTTCAAGAAGAAGGAACACTAATAATAAGTCATGCGCTCGTGTTTTCTCAGCTTTTGGATTTTGTAAAGAATGATATTATTAAAAAGTATTTTTATAGCGTTCGAATTTAGGTACATTTTCTCTGTCCTGTCATGCTACCTCCTAATACCGCTATACTTTCATCGAATGCCAATCTGGTTCGTGACCCTCTCTGAAGACATGTTTAGCTAACTGGTTTGAATTGTCTACCCTAGCTACCGCACGTATATGCTCCTTCCTTCGTAGACGTATCGATCTTCCCGTCTGTCCAACATACACCTTGTCACAGTCTCCACACCGTGTTTGGTAAATGTGACGAATCTGGGGAGTAGACTTTTTCTGGAATCATAAGAAACGGGGGGGGAGGGGGGGTTTGAGGAGTTGTGCAACAACTGTCGCAAAACTTCTACTAGAACCTTATTGGATTTTTGCCAAACCTCAAGTTGGAGGTGATCACCTGATGTCATAGGGTGCAGGAGTTTTCCCGGTTGGTGTTTCCACAGCCGAAACTATCCCGCACCAGATGAAGTCAGATGGGAATTCCCAACTTGCGGGTATATAAGCTTAAGACTTTCACCAACTTTTCATTCTTCCAGCAACATATTACATATGTACATTTCAACATCTTCCACCAGTTCCTTCTCGGTGTTCTTTTTCCATTTTCTGATAATGTATTTTGTTTCAGCGAACTGAAAAGTCTGAAACCTTAATACAACAATAAAATTAAAAGACACACGTAAAAAAAAAAAGTTTTCGCTATGTTTCAAGCCTGTAAAGATGCATTTTTCTGGAATCCAGTAATTACTCCGTGCTGATACACACTGGACACCACGATTGTTTCATTGTATCCCATTTTGCTCTAAGCCAAGAGCAAATGGAAGTATCTTCAACGGTAACTTCCAGTAAATTTGCATTGTCTTCAAAATAATCCATGGATGAACCTGTTGATTTTGGTTGCTCAACTACAACGCTATTAATTTGGGCATGTTTGTGTGAGTTGGCGTCCTTGATTTCGATTGCGGACTTGCAAACGAAAGAATCTTCAAATTTCATGAAGTTATCGGCATGTTCCATCCTAGTTGGTATTGTTAGGGACCCTTGCCAGGGATCGACCCTGCTAGGATCTCCTGGTAAGGTTTCACTTTGCCAGGAATCCTTGTGAAGGTTGGTGATTTCGTCATCAAAACATTCAAAACCCTCAGCCCAATTGAAGACTGAAGTTATCTCAAACTTCTGCGAGTTTTCTGGGATTTCTTCGCCATCTATCACGAACACGGCGCATGGATCTGAAAAATGAATATCATATGTAACTCATATTGAATACAAATTTACATATATCTTATGTCTATTTTATTAATGAATAGTTACCAATAATCATATAACATACAACATATTGTTAAAACTCTTATGATGTTCTTAAAGAGCGGTTGCTTTATAAGGCTTATATATATAGGGCCTATCAGAGAGGGACAGGAGGGGGATACTGCCCAGGGCCTTACAATATTAGGTTCCCTCGACTTGGTAACTCATAGACATGTATTTCAAGAGCCTCTAAAATATTAGTTGCCGCGGGCCTCGTACTTTCTCTGAAAGGCATTGTATATATCTATCGAACATTGGCAAAATGAAATGAAGTGGCCTTACCCACATGCATGTGGGTAGGTTGCTCTTTTCTGGAGCAAACTTTGCACATTTCTTTTCCTTGCTTTACCCAAAGAGCGGCTGCATAATCGCAACTCTACCAAGAAAAACCTTCTGGATATATACTCATTTTAATACATTGATATTGATATTGCGTTTATGATATATATTAACAGATACTGATTTCGATATATATATATGTACGCGGAATAAGTGTAATTATAATATTACTTTGATGATATTTTTATGATATTACTTTGATATGTTTATGATATTACTTTGATGATATATTTATGATATTACTTTGATATGTTTATGATATTACTTTGATGATATATTTATGATATTACTTTGATGATATATTTATGATATTACTTTGATGATATATTTTATATTACTTTGATGATATATTTTATATTACTTTGATGATATATTTACGATATTACTTTGATGGTAATTTTATGATATATTTATGATATTACTTTGATGATATATTTATGATATTACTTTGATGATATATTTATGATATTACTTTGATGATATGTTTATGATATTACTTTGATGATATATTTATGATATTACTTTGATGATATGTTTATGATATTACTTTGATGATATATTTATGATATTACTTTGATGGTTTTTTATGATATAGTTATGATATCACTTTGATGATATTTTATGATATGTTTATGATAATTCTTTGATGATATATTTATGATATACTTATTTTAAGACTTGTATAATACTTTAGAGATGAACACGTTTATCTTTTACAGCGCTCGAAACGTAATAATTTAAAATTCAATAGCAGATTTGATAATCCACAAATTTCGTTATAGTCTAATACTCATCAAATTATAAAATCGGATTATAAATATCATTCTTGGGTAACTGAGAATAAAAGTATTGTCACGTATAATTTATGTCCATCTTTTCAAACTCGGTATTGTAGATCACACCCGTTCAAGATGTTTCGAGTGGTTCCATTATCAGCTCCCTGAAGTCACTCACCCAAGTCTTCTTGTCTGTCAAAATGATCCAGAGCTGTATAATACGAACTCACGCTCAGATCTGATTCACTCATTCTGAAATCACAAATGAAATCTCGAACCGTTAAAAAAAAAAGCTTTCTCCGCTTTATGAGACTAAAGTATATAAAATGTTAATTCTTTATTCCGTTCTAGCAAAGCTTTCGTAACAAATGATCTTGTCCGGTTTTCATTCGCACATTGTTGATTTAATACATTGTGGTTTATTTAGGGCTGCATTGTTGATTCTGTTTTATATTGATTTAAAATTTTTAAAAATCTGGAAAAGTATTGTTGCACTGTTGTTGTTGCTAACGATTTCTTATTTCACTTGTTTAGAATTTTCAAAGCATTAAATATTTTGAGAATACTTCCTAAATAACTATTAATTTATCACAACCGTGAAATAACACAATGGGCACAGTTTCTGAACTATATGTTTTAATATAGCTTTAAAACTTTTTTTGAAGGCTTTTAGCCCTCTTCAAAGAAGGTTACATAATACTGGAACTATTAAGACTGAACTAATAATAAACAAAATTTTCAAATGCTGTCACGCTGTCTAAATTCACGTACAATTGACTAAAACCAAATGTTTAATAAAATTATTAAAAATACACTTAAAGAAAAAAAAGTAAACAACCAAACACAAAAAATAATCTAAAATCGAGAAATCTAGTGTAACTTAATGTGTAGGAAATTAGTCCATGCCGGATGTAATTTTGTGGTAATATCCATGTCATTGACCAAATTATTATTGTTTTGGTGAATAATAAAAGTTTTGAAAAAATTTAAATCAGCTGGAGTAGGGGATTTAAAGATTATTTTTACATGATCAAAATTGAATTTATGGTCATAAGACCAACAATGATCAGCTATGGATGATTTTGTTTTTTATTCTTTGACGTACGCTTCATGTTCTTTAATCCTGAACTTAAGCGCACGACGGGTTTGACCAATATAAGATTTATAGCAGGAAAAAAGGATTTCATAAATTCCCCATAAATTATGGTCCGGAATGATGTCCTTTAATTTAGATATGTCAATTTTATTGATGGGAGAGAAAGTAACTTTAAAATTAAACCTAGAAAGGACGGAGGCAATTTTTGAACTAACGTTAGGGATGTATGGCAGGCAAATAGTCTGCAAAAAAGGTTCTGCGATTGGAGAGAGGCAAGTGTCAGGTTTTTGATAGAAAATTTTCTGATAACTCTATCAGCAATACTTGGATTAAAACCCCGGAAAATGGCAATATTTCTGATGTAATTAAGTTCTATTGATCTGTCTTCTTCGGTAAACTAAATAACAATTAATTAACAAAATATATCATTATGTACTTTTCTCAATTCTGACATAAAGTTGAAACCGATTTATCAAGTATTTTCATGCCATATAAAATGCACAAAAAATTTGTTAGTTAAACAGACTTCAAAATAATAATTTTATTAATTCTCTACATATACATAGCACAGCATGAAGCTGTTTACATATTGTA
>QLNU02015003.1:130458944-130486442 GCA_006491805.2 Dysdera silvatica | reverse complement strand
TTTACTTAATATTATGCAAGTTATTATCAATTAAATTTTTCTTTCATTCATTCTTGAAGTACGATTCCAAGAAGTAAGGCAAAGGCTAAAGAATATCCTTTTCCAATAATTTTTCTCCTAGTCTTTCCTTAAATAAATTCATATTGTTCGAATTTTTTATGCCAACTATAAATGAAGCCGATGTTGAGAGTTATGGCACATCTCTGAATATTGCAAACATGCTGCTTTATCTCTGTCTCTGCTTTTACATAAAATATATTAATTTTGAGGAACAAATTATTGCCTAATAAAGATTATGGAGCCATATTTTAAAAATGTCTAGAGTTATGCATATAGCGTGCATAAAAAGTTCTTTGTACTACATTAAAGTGTATTACAATACAATAAATATTTTTGCATATGTGTGCGTACATTCATTCATTTTTTTCATCACTAAGAAAGAGGCAGTAAATTATAATAATTAGGCAAAATACATCAATAGAGCTTAAGCGTACAAATTACAGTATTTACAAAAACAGATTCCAATATCGTGAGCCATGTGTAGACAATGAAGATGATTGTCGCTAAAAGGAGTATGGGTGAATGAGCACAAATTTACTGGTCGGAAGCGTCGCGGAGAACATGCTTGGATGGTAGGACTTTGTACATAAACTGAGGGTGAACACTTTATGTACAAAGTCCTGCAGTGGCAAGATGCGACTGTCTCTACAAGTTGATGCGTTGGATACAAACCCGAGGACATTCGTCGTCCTCTTCCTCCCGAGGAGTTTTCTTTTAAGTTTGACCATGTATAGAATTATACTTTGTGAGGTGGCTCCACAGATACTAACTGCATACATTAAAATTGGCCTAACCATAGATGTGTACAGTAGGAGTTTATTGCGTATACTGTACAAATCCATGGTTAGGTTAAACTAGAAATTTACGTATAGATTAATCCAGTATAAATCACTTATCAATAATAACTTATCAATTATGCAGTAAAGTAGAACATCCATTATCTGAAACAGTTGGGAGCAAATCGACATCGGTAACTCCAAATTTTCAGATAATCGAAAATGTTTCAATATAGCTGTCGAACACTTGTGATTATTCTAATTAGAAGTACATTGCGATATAGCAGATAATAATACAATGCAGTAGATGATAATGCAGTGCATCAGGTAATAATGCAATGTAGTATATTATAATGCAATGTAGCAGATGACAATACAATAAGGGTTTCCAATGTAATGTTAAATTAAACCCGGATGAAGTAGAGGGGCCTGCGCTGGAAAGGACTTATGCTATAGGGGCCCCGGCCCTGAAAAAAAAAATTTATGCCACTGCCCAGGGAAGGGCTCATGGGGGCCCGGTCGAAGTGAGTCTGGGGCCCCGCGTTGGCTCTCAAGGCCTTTGTATATAAAAAAAAAATGGATGGAAAGAGAGGTATATATATAGGACCACAACGTCCACCAGGTTATATTAATGAAAGCTATAATGATGATTGAACTAGAACGCACGTCCCAATTTCATCGTCTGTTAACCATACATTTTCCCAGTTAAGATGGATATTAATTTGTTGATTATTCCAACTGCCACTATGTTAGACCAACAAGTTCTGCATTTCATTCCATCCACTTTAAACTGAAATCCAAATAAGAATTAATTCTGCAGTTGGTGATTGATTACGAAGATTTGTGTTTTTTAACAGGATTGAAGAGATCTCTAACTAATGATCTCTATTGTGAGCGCCTCTTCAAGCTAAATTTCTGCTTTTGGTTACTCGCTATGAGTTGGGAATTAATGACTCCGCTATCCGTTGGATCGTAAATAAAGTGCTCCGAGAGCTCTCCGCCCTCCCACCACGGAAGCTCAATAGCAAACTGCTTTCAACTATTGTGTGAGCATGCACCCCGTTGAAAGAGATTTTGTTCAGTCCTCCCCCTGTCCCTCAGATCTCCACATATCCTCCCCTGGGTCTTGTTTGTCGGAAGACCCCCCACAGAGTGAATTGCGTCAGCACTGATTTGGAGAGTACACTAGAGCGTACTCTCAGAGTCAATTGAGCGAAGAGCTGTACTAGAGGGAAAACAGGTTGAGGGGGAAAAGATTTACACATTAAGTACGCATATATTTTCATGGCAATGTCTGCATTTATATACTGCAGTGCCGTTAGATAGACTAAAGAAAATACTATAAAATGTGTTTTGCTTTTCAATTCGTAATGTGTTTTTTAAAGGATATTGGATTGCATAAATTATATACAAAATACCATAGGAAACGAACATGTTAATAATAAAAGTAATAGCGCGAAATATCGAGACTTGTTAATAGAACTCTAACTTAGCAAAAGTACATTGCAGTAATCATGTTGTGGTTGATGCATGTGGAGACATTGTACATAGAACCTTGAAATACCTGGCAAAATTGGACATTAAAGATAAAAAAAAAAGACTTCCTTGGTTGGCGCTTATTAAAGAAATAAATCTTTTAAGAAGATATATGAGCAGTTCTCAGATCTCTGTATGGAACTTAAACTGAATCAATAAATCTTATCAATAAAGACTATTTTACATCCTTGTGCTATGGACGACATCAATGTATTAGGAGAAATAATAAGAATAACAACGAAAAACAAATTATGAATTAATAATGTTAATAATATAACACAACAAACATATAAAATATTGGAAATCGGTTCAAGTGCATCTTATAGTCTCATAATATTTTAAAATACAACAAAAGTAGACGCAAAGTTGTCTATGAAATGCAATTAAATTTAATGGTAGCATTATTATTAGTAGTATGTTAGTGTTATTAGTATTCGTTTTAATATTTAAATTCGTAATATATTAATTATAAAAATTCTTATTGTTTCGCTATTGAATGGGCAAATGTTTTCATATTTTCAATTTTTCATAGTTTCTTTTGTCTTCCCTTAAAACATTTTTAAATCTACTAATTATACGATTTTCCTGAAATTATCTTCTTGTCCTACTTCATATGCAAAAAATATATTTACCCCTTTCTTTCGGTTTTGATGCATTTCCTTTTATTTCTCATCTTAGTCACAAATTTATATCACAAATGCTGCATGTCTTTACGAGGTTAGATCTTACGTTATACGTATCTTTATCTAGCAATTAGGATTTGTCTTATCCCGTGATTATGCTGATTTTATTATCTATATAATTAGCCTTATTTTTATCTGGAAACAAGACAGAAAATTTATGCTCTCTCTCTCTTATCACCGAGCCCCCCTCTCTTTAGTTTAAAATTTACCCTACAATCACTGGCGCCGACGGCATAAAAATATTGTGGGATATAATATACCTGTAGAAGGCATTTTGTTTGAAATTGAAGGGGGATATGGAACCCTAACACCAACATTGGGGGGCGGGTCCCCCCTGTCCCCCCCGCTAACGGCGCCCGTGCCTCCATAATCACAGAACTACTCTTTCACGCATCCTTTTTCTTCAATTTTAAGTTGTTTTATTTTTCTCCCTTCCTTTCAACTGAATCAGTCTTAAATCTCAGATTAATCATATTCAATGATTAATTTTCGTGTTGCAATATAATGCATGACACCAGAGCTTTAATAAGGTCTAAATTCTCTCTCTTTCTTAATATAAATGCAAATGATAAATATATGAATAATTTAATGACAATTTAAACTAATATCCTTATACTGGACACTCTTTTAGGAAGTCTTACAAAGTAATAGAAAAGTTGAATTCAAGTAAAAGACCTCAACTGCTCATTTTCTTCCCCTTTATTCCAAAAGCTATATACATGCACCTTAAAAGGTATTTGGAAATTTATAAAATATAAATTTACAATATATAGACGTATAATTATATATTTATACAATTTATAATAATATTATTGATTTTGTATATTTTGTTAATGAGAATTAATTTATGTAAAAGCAAAAATTTAAATGTGTGATTAAAGATCATTAATAAATAAATGCAACAAATAGAAATGTAAAGTGTGTCCAAAAATATACATAAAATATTTTTAAAAATGCCACTGACTGTTTTTAATATGCACCATGTATTAAAGTATTAATTAATTTTACAAACGCAGAAAGTTCATAAGGGGGTTATAGGCTCAATGGGGGGTTATAGAGCTACAACTCACATATTCCTATGTTAAATATACAAAATTTCATTGCAATGGGGGTATACATCACCATCAACAGCTCCCTGCGTACGCCAATGCCTACGTCATACAACATCAGCATTTTATAAAAGATGCGTACGTATCCTACAGTATTAGTATTTTGCAAACGGGTGTAAATGTATTGCATTATATCAGCAGCCCGTAAAAACCAAGGATTGCAATTTTTCCCTCAAATTTTATATCGCATGAATCACCAACAGATGCACATCAGTATCTCTATATCTGCTCAGAATTCGATACGCTAAGGGGATTGGCGATCATGAAATTCAAATTTTTTCCAAACATTGTCATTGAATGCATTGATTAGAATTGGTTTCTATTAACCTCTGAGTCATCGGCTCCTTCCTGAGAAATTTTGCGTTAAACAGCAATATTTTAACTTGAACTGACAATTTTTTTCTCAAGTTAATTACATTAATCATTTCATAATGTTCTTCATATAATTATGTTTTGTTTTTATTGCATCCTTTATGTGTCATGATTATAGAGATTTTTGTTGTTTTAATTTGACGTTCAGGTGAACTTTGTTTATCTCTATCGGATAATTTCTTACACTATCGGATTTATTTAGCACACTAGCAGTTTCGACAAAAAAATTTTGTTTTTTGTTTATTCAGATGTAATAATTTTTAGAAGTTTCACCGTTTTTGTTCTCTCATATCCATTTTCTTTGTAGTTTAAGACTTCACTAACTTAAAAAAAAAAATGCCGAAACAGTGAGTTAGCCAATTCTTAAACTAGGTGTCACCAATCATATCGTGTTCAAGAGAGCCTGCGTATTTAATTTTATTTTGTTGTTAGCGGATACCAAGACATTGGACTTTATAAAGTAGTTAGCTTGCAGATGCGAGTTTCGCTTATGTGCATATTATTGTTGATTACCCTCTTACTTAAGTAAGTTTTTTACGAATTTTTCAACATTATTTCTGCCTTTGTTGTCAATCATTGTAAGCGTTTCAAAGCTTGTGGTAAGCACGGCGTTGGTAGCTCATGGTTAAAACTATGAATACCCTTCTCTAACTAATTCGAAAATCCTAGAATTAATGTTAATTTGACATCCAATAAACTGAACCTTTTACATCAAATATTTTTTACGAATTAATTAATTGATAAGGGGAATAATTGCGACACAAGATTAACTTAAGTTTTAAGCCAAACGACATTTTTAAAAAAATGACATATTAAATATCATCATCATCTTCTTTCGATTTGCCTGTTTGGGGTAAGCGACATGACATTGGCCCTTCCGCTGTTTCTGGTCTCCGACATCACCGGGTGACAACCCAATGTCAGCCATATTTATTATCCAGGACACAAAAATTACATATGGTCTGGAGGAAATCCGGGAAAAAGGTCGACAAATATGGCGCCTCGACAAGCTTCAGACTTCCATCTATGTGGGCATTATATTGTGAAGGAATTTCGCTTCTATTGTTAGCCTCAATATTCCTTTTCTTCTCTTGCTTTTGTGCTCACTTCCTCGCTATTTATTTGCATCAGATGAATTACAATTTTTTCGAACACGAACTTACTATCCAAGTTTTCTTTTCCTGATCTTCTCTATTACAGTTTCTGTTTCGTTCCTGTTCTTATGTTTATGGGTAACCTTAGGGTTGTCCGCGGCAGGGGTGGGGGGCATCGAAATAAGCATCATTATCGCAAATATGAGCATCATATCATAAATAAGCATTATAGTCATGGAATTGAAGGATTCAAAATTGCTCAAAAGCACTAAATGCTGTGAGTGCATGATCACATGAAAATAAGCAAAAGTCTAGGGCAGCGGTGACTCTATTATGATGTGGACTGCTGTCAGCTGACACGCATGACTGATAGTGGCCACAGCACACCACCAATAAAACCATCTAATAGAGGTCAGCATGCGGCCAATAAAATCATCTAATTGCAGCAAGCAAACAGAAGTCAGCATAACTAAGGTTACCAACTTTGATGAATCAAAGTTAGTAACCTTATTTTCTTACCATGTATTTTTAAATTTCTTCCCAGGCTCCCCCTCATCACCTCTATGGCTCATGGTAAGTAAAGGAATACTTAGTGTGGTCCATGAGCAAAAAAAGTTTGAGAAACACTGATCTATAAAATACTTCAGGAAGTTCACGGAGTCCATGAACAGATCTTGCTGAGGTAAATTTATTTAGGATATCTGGATAGATATCCAGGATATCTGTCTGGATAGATATCCTAGATTTTCTGACGCATAAATGTATAGCTGATGGCTTATCTTTCTATGATGTGCCATGAATTTGTTGATGTAGAGGTCCTCATCGAAAGATTGCATATGCCATCTAAGACTGGTCAAGGATTTCTGTCTGTAGCTACAACCAGCTGCATTGCAAGAAAATAAAATCAGAGATGGGATCTTCATCTGAACGTAACGTTTAAACCATGCTCAGCTTTTATCTGTTTCTCTTCTTTATTCGAAAAGCAATCCCAAAACTTGGATCAAAATAAAGCGTTTAACGAGCTATCTGTATACTGTCGTAGATTTTAACATTTGTCGAAGGATAAATTTTTGATTGATTCAGCCATCATCCACGAAATCGTGAATTTTTTTCTTCGTACCGTTGTATTAAAAAAAAGCCTGCTTTACGTAATTCACATTGCAATGGTGTATACTGTCAGTAAAAAAAAAATTGTATATTTTTTCCGTCTTTTAATATCACTGGTTATTTTTTAGACTGTCGTTTATAGTACAACTGCCGTTTATAGTTAACAGCAGCTGTCATGAAGAATTCTTTTATCAGTGAAGTCGAGGGGAAGCTTCCCTGATCCTTCACAGGGATAGCAAGTTGTTACCGGACCCGAAGGAGAGGGCTTAAAGGTTGACCGTTTACCCATTCTGGTTTCCAGTCCATACATCAAATGTGAGTAATCAATCGCTGTATCGAAGCTGTCATCGGGTACCGGAGCTGCCATGGCAAAAGAGACTGCTGTTCGAGTTATTCGGGAATGGAAGTTGGAAGAACATGTTGAATCTCTTTCTTTTGACATGACAGCTGCAAACACAGGTATTCATTCAAGGTCTTGCCATCTTATTGAGGAAGATTTAGGTAGACCACTTCTTCACCCAGCTTGTAGACAATCACATCATGAAGTTGATCATTGTTGCAGTTTTCAAATCTGTAATGGCATCCTCCTCTGAACCAGACATCGAGACATTCAAATGTTTTCGTCTGTAGTGGCCTTTAATCCCAAAAGACAGCTTCCAAGCATTTCAAGATCCAAGATTAGAAGCAGAAGGCCAGAAAATTTGGCGAGACGCTACTTTAGCCACACTTAAGTTTGGTTTGACGACAAAGAATACCCGCTATGATTATGCAGAGTTGGTAACCTCTGTATTATCTCACTAGAGAACTTTGTGCTCCAATCAGAAAGCCTGGAGTCTTCCACCACCCTCGGTGGATGGCGAAGGTTATCTATGTGCTCAAGATTTTTCTGTTCAGGAAACGCATAAAGCTAACGCTGAATGAAGGATCTGGTCTGCATGAAGTGTCTCTTTTCATTTTGCTTATTATTTACCAAGTAGGCTACTAAAGTACTCTTAAGCAATCTAACGTGCATCTCTGGGTATAAAATTCAAAGATGGCTATTTTTCAAGAAACATTTTTGTTATTAAAATATTATTTACAGATCGTGCTTATTAATAAAAAGCTGCAAACTATTTTAAGATGCTATTTTCGCACGTAACTTTTGAATACTGCAAGTTAAATTTGCAATTCAGAGGCAAGGCTTTCTGGGAAATCGTATTTTTAAAATGTCGGTTGCCCTACTTTGTTCATGTCGTTCCAAGAAATTATGATTAAATAAAAAGAAAAAATATTATCCCTCTTCCCTGCAAACCGAGCTTCCACAATTCATGGGGTCTTATCAGGCGTCTTTATAGCAGACGATAAAAAATCGCCATCGTTGCCAAACCGAGAAAGTATAAAAATATGTTTATCGTTTCGACATTAAATCAAGGAAAAGAAGGAGCATTCAGAGGAAAAAAGATGAAAAGGAAAAGAAGCTTTAAACTTGATGCAACTCTTTCAGAAATAGGATGAATGGAAACTGGACGGGAACAGCGAAAGAAAAGAAAAATGGCAAGAAGGACGATTTGTCTTTGTGAATTCCCATTCACCAAATGGGGCGCCGTGTTGTCGAGAAAGTTGGCTTGTGGGGAGCGTGAATCAGGGGTGAAGGGGGTCCTTCGGCGCCAACATGGCGTCTCCTCGAAAATTCTTCCCCTTATTCCTACCCCCTTCTCCACAATGTTCCCGGTTCTTCTGATTGCGTTTTGATTCGACCAAGACGGATCTGCCTCCAAAGTGAGCCCCATACTACTCGAAGTGCGGCATCAGCCAATCCGGACACAGTCAGAGCGATAGGGCGCCGTGCTGCGATCGAAAGTGTCTACAGCTCTAAAGCAGAAACTGATTTCGTAGCAACTGTGAGCTTAGTGTAGGACTAATCTATTCAGACGCGAAAAAAAAAAGCAGAAGATTGCTCTATTTTTTGCGCTCTTCAAGCGCGTAAGAGTAATATTTCTTTACAAGAAAAAATTACTGTTTAGCCGCTTCAATAATTAGCAGGATTTAAAGTGCAAAGAGCGTTAATTTTTCCTTCAGGAACAAATTTCCCTAAATTTCCTGTTTTTCTCCCATCTTGAACCACCACAGCGTAACTTAATTGGCCTTTTCCCGAAAGTTCCGAAGAATTATTCTTTTCCCATGAACATGCTCTCTCTCTCTCTCTCTCTCTCTCATTTCATTGTTATATATCTCAAGAAATTACAATATTAATATTTATATTGTAATAATATTTCAAAAATTATAATATATGTATGTAGTTATAAAAAGTTTATAATTTATACTTATGCAGCAATACATCCTTATCGTTAATATAAACTTCTTTTGTAAGTTATTTATCACACATTTGTGTCCCTGATAATTCATGAATGCTGTATACACTAGTGGATTAAAGGGGGGTAGGGGGGACCAGGGTGCTTCAAGATCCTAATTCTTAATTTTGGAAGATTCTCCGTTGCTTACTAAATGAATCCCATTTCATTAGTTCCGTAATGAAACTTATCTCCTTATTTACGTTTTGAATACGCGAAAATCTCATTACTTATGTTCCGAATTGATTATACGCGAAAAATCTTATTACTTATGTTTTGAATTAACTATACGCGAATAATCTCATTGCTTACCTTTTTAATTGACTATACGCGAAAAATCTCATTAATTATGTTTTGATTGACTATATGCAGAAAATCTCATTATTTGCGTAATAAATATTATCTCGTTACATAATGGATTTTATCTCATTATTTATTTAATAAATTGCTTTTGTGGGGAAAAATTTCATTACTTAGGTAATAAGTTAGCAGACAGAAATTCATTACTTACGCAATAAGATTACCGGCTTATTGTTTTATCCTCATAAGAATGGCAATGCATGTTTTATTATTAAGATACGCAGTGATACCCTGGAGATATTTTAGTTATTTATAAAAATATAATCAAGTATGGAGAATTTTATATTTCTTTTAAACTTTTCGAACGAATTCCTCGTTTGACACAAATAGATTGCGTTTCGTCAATGGAGTTAAAAATACAAATAAACAACAATCTGGCTTAAGTTGAATAAAAAATTGTATACACATGTTTAAGAAGGTAGTATTGTTAGAACGATTATGAACTTAATGAGTTCATGAATGAACAAATAAGTAAGTTCATCAATAAATAAATAAGTTCATATGTGAACAAACAAGTAAGTTCAACGATGAATAAACAAATAAGTAAATTTATCCATGAACAAGAAAACAAGTTCATCCATGAATAAACAAACAAATAAATTCATTTATGAACAAGCAAACAAGTAAGCTCCTCTATGAATAAACAAGTTGATCCATGAACGAAGAAGTTGATCCATGAACAAACAAGTTGGTCCATAAACAAACAAGTAAGTTAACTATGTATAAACAAGCAAGTTAACTATGAACAAACAAGCAAGTTAACTATGAACAAATAAACAATTAATCCATGAATAAAAATTGAAGGTCATCTATAAACACACAAACAAGTTCATCTATAAATATGTACAAACAAGTTAATTTATAAACAAACAAACAAACAAGTTCATCTATAAATATGTACAAACAAGTTAATTTATAAACAAACAAACAAGTTCATCTAAAAACAAACGAAGTTCATGAATAAACAAAAAAGTTCATCAATGAATTTGAAATTCACCCAAATTCCAATTTAAAGTGATCATTAATTCCTTCAATGAAGTTCTAATTTTACGTGGATATTCGCGTATTTATCGCACAAATAACAAAGTGCGAAATAAAAGCAAAAGAATCTGGTTTAAAAGATCTAGCTTTTGTTATCTTCTCGGAAGAGAGAAAATCCACTTTTCATCGTAATGCTGTAAATGTAAACGTAGTAAGGGGGTGGGATCAGAAGGATCCATGCTCTTCCCATTGGTTATCAAGATATATTTTATGTTTAATGAAAAAGAACACAATCTTTTCAAAGTTATCTGGCCTCCACCAAGGCCGGATTATCCTACAGAGCATATAAGGTCAGAGCCTGGAACCCAGCACCAGTGTTGCCAGATCTGAAGATTAAAAAGTAGCAAACTATGATGAAATGCGATTTGGTGGCTAGTAAAAAGTGGGTATTTTGCAACTAGGCGAAAATCGTTTACTATTGCATATAACGACGAAAATTTACAAGAAGTTTGGTTTGCTATTCTACTCTATATTAAATATGTCGGTTATAAGGACATCGTATATAACGACGAAACTTGCTATAATGACGGCGATTTTGTAGTCTACGTAGATTCAAGGGAAATTCGTATCGGATATAACGACGCGACTTGACAGTCATAAAGCAGAACCACGTGTGTTAGTTATTAAAATTTAAAGTTAGTTATCAAAAATTTAAGTATATTATTTTAATCTTGTTTATTTACAAATAATGGATTTTGTACTGCTAAACCTGAATATTGAAGATAATAAACCTTAAAAAACACGTGATTTATTAATTGAATATCACGGGTCGTATTCTTAAGGGGCCAATTCTATTTTTTCAGCGTAGAGCCCATAAAGCTCTTAAACCACTGTTCGGAAGTCATTAGTATAATATAATAAATGCTATTCATTACATTTGTTTTCTACATTATAGTATACTTCATAAGTATTTTCTACAATTTTCAATTTAAAAAACTAAGAAAGTACTATGTATTTAGTGTGGCTATAAACATAATATAAACGGAAATTAAATTCATTATAATTAAGTATATTTTGTTGTTACTTTTATGAAATAAGCTTAAATAGTTTTGCTGTCAAAATAATGTATAAAACTCTAGAGTACATTATATAGGCTACTATGATTTTAAAAATATATCCTTTATAACGACCAGATTTTCACGGTCCTTGAGTCGTTTTCATAGTTTCTGTACTACACTACTACTAGTAGTAGTAGCTCCAACTTTAACCTAAATAAAGGAATTAAGGGCTCCAGACCCCTCCGATATGATCCCTGACAGTGCCTCGCCTGAATACGGAATAGCCTTGATCGTATCTCCAATAGTAGCCTAGAAAAAGGATGGGGCTTCCGGCCGACTCCGATACGCCCCTAACATATCTGGAGATATTTTAACTATTTCTATAGAATTTTTGCTTTTATGAATTTTTGAAAAACCACAACGCGTCGTGGTCTTTTCAACTCATTTGGTACTTTGTTCCAGGGCCTAATAGATATATACTCCACGGCAGGTCAACATATTATATCATTAGGCCCGAACCTCATCATTCAGAACCCTGTAGCGGAGTCCCAGCTTATAACCATATATCTGTGGGCTTGAACATAATAGATAATCATATAAGCAGGTCAACATAATATATATCTATTGAAGCTACGGTACAATAGATATAAACAGGTAAACATAATATACTTAATATTAGTGAACCTGTGATAGATATAAGCAGGTCAACATGACCTCTATTCATTGAACACAATGAATGGGTATAAGCTTGGTAGCATAATCGTCTTCGTGCATTGTTGGGCAATATATTGAAAATTGAATGGAACCCAAATTGAACTAAATATATAAGCTTACTTATGGAAAAAACTGCCATTAACGATTTTCCACAGTATCCCGAAGTGTACAATCTAAACTTAAACAAGCACGCACCATTATAATCAAGAGCGGATACAGACTTTCATTTTGGGGGAAGCGGGGTCAAGGACAAAATTCGCCATGGTCTTGGAATAACACCCTTCATTTATCATGAAAGTTGGAATTTTTTACAGTGAAAAAATATATTTTGGGGGTCATGACCCCTGTGACCCCCCCACCCGTATTCGCGCTTGATTATAATTACGTACTGTAACACAGGAAAATAGAAAAATTGACCTCACTAATGTAGCTCCATGGTTTGCACCTTCGAGCCTATATAGCGTATATATGCTCGAAGGTTTGCACAGAACTGCAAGTATAAAAGAGTTTTGGAGTCACGTGACACCCACCCCTGTATATATAAGATCTCTGTGATTAAAAAGTACCAAAACAATAATTGAACCACAGAGATCTTATGTGAATTGAACGAGTATCGAACATGTTATGTTTTAGTGAAACTATCGTTCACTGCGAATAGAAATGTTCAACAAACAAAATTTTTATTGTATTATGTAATACTAATAATATTTTGTGATTTTATATATGAAAATAAAAAAGTAGCATATTTTTCAGATTTATAGCCTGAAGGTAACTAAAAGTAGCCCAAAAAGTAGCGTGTCGCCCAATTCGAAATGTTTGTAGCGAGGGCACTTAAAACATCGCCCAATACCATACTTGTAGCCCAATCTGGCATCACTGCCCACCACGGCAACCAGCAGGTTAAAAAAATAATAGGCCTACTTGTATTTTTAGAACATTTCGTTTGCGAATAAGATTTTTACTTTCGAAATCTGAAAACGTTAAAAAACAATTATGAGCTACTCGTATTATAAAAATTTATACAAAGATACAAACAGCAATAATGCGTGAAGCCAAACGTTCTATCTCCAGCCTTTTGTGCAAAGTTTGTGCTTTTGTTGTTATCCGCTGAATCGGATCTTATTGCAAAAATAAAAGCTAATTCAGCAGACATTATTAAAAAATTTACTGCAACCAAAGCGCGCAAAGTACAAGTTTACAAGTATACTTTTTATTTACTTACTGTATAAAATACCGGAATTAAATTTAAAAATGTTTAATAAACTCATTGTTGAGTCTGGTGGAGTGAACTACATCTATGCAAAAAGGGCGGGGAGGGGCCATTATTTTCCGTGTGCTTTGGAGGCCCACTATGGTCTTAATCCGACCCCGTCCCCCATCCAAAAGTTTTAAAGTGCACGCAGGGGCCGACCATGACCATGCGGGGCCACGGTCCAACGTGCATTTGAGAAGCCATCTAACACGTGCATAGAGATTAGATATAAATCAAAAAGATGTATGCACCCCCTGCTCTCTTTCAAAAATGTAGATAACACATATATATTCAAAACAATACACTTTTCAATAGAATACGTTCAAAACAACTTTTCAAAGTATATGCCGTTCTATTGTTTTACGGATTTTTTTCCATTTTTTACTCCGCAAAATCTTAAATAACATCATCATGATTTAATTTCTGCGCTATGTCACATTCCATATAGAATATAGAAAGAGTAGAAATTTTCTGTTAGCCCAGTATACTTCTCAAAGGCGATTTTAAATGCTTTAATAAAGAGAGCGAACGAACTCTCACCACTACGATTAGCGATGGGAAGTGTCAAAATATACGTGAAGCTGTTTCTACATTAAGGAATGTAGAACTTAGATGTTTATTTTTAATTTATCTAGCATTTCTAAAGTCGTTCCACCTTCCTTGAGTATCGATGCAAATAAGTGAAAATCCGAAAAAAAGAGGTTTTTTCCCGTTAATTTACTATTTTATTACGTTAAAAAATCATCAAATAAATTTTTTGAAGCCCCTCCTTACGGGGGCCCCACGAGCCCTTGCGTTAACCTGACCCTGAGTTCGCTCCCCTGTTGTCCACAAGATGAATTCTCGGAACGCAAACATTTAAGTAGTGTAAAATCTCACCCATAAATACGTTTAATCGATTCTTTAGTAAAATTGTATTCCCTTTACAATTATTGCAAGTAACTACTCGGCGCATTATTAATATTATTATTTATTATATTGTTATTCAAAGAAGACAAATTATTTTGATCCAGTCTTTTTTTCGATTTTCCTTTTTCATAAATATTAAGCTGCTCGTGTTGGCAGAAATATTAAAAAAAAAAATGATCGAGCAGGTTTTTTCTTTGTTCCAGGTTGCGAACATAGCGATGGTTTGTACAGAAGTTTGAACGTAGTCGATCCTAACAACTGGTTTGTTCACATGCATGTAACGCGTCTTCGAAAGGCTTTACAAAGAGCGATTTCCATTTCCAATAAAAAATTTCCCCTTGGAGGGATTGGAAAACACAATTGCTACTATCTAAGAATATTTTTGAAGCAGATTAAGAATCTGTAAAGGGTTTGACGGTGCAATGCCAGAAAGTGGGTTTTTTGGGACTTCAAATTACACTAAGTATTTGTACTAGGAGCATGTGGAACAAACTTTTCTCCTATAGCCCTGTAAAGGGAAGTAAAGTACTTCTCCTATAATATAATATATCCTATAAAGTATTTCTCCTATAGCTCTGTAAAGGGAAGTAAAGTACTTCTCCTATAATATAATATATCCTATAAAGTATTTCTCCTATAGCTCTGTAAAGGGAAGTAAAGTACTTCTCCTATAATATAATATATCCTATAAAGTATTTCTCCTATAGCTCTGTAAAGGGAACAATAGGTGATCTCAATTCCGTTTAAAGGCAAGAAATTAGAAGCTACGATGTATCTAATTCAAGTAGGTTACTGCTCGAGAAGCGTTAAGAACTTGACTAAATTTAACTTCAAAAAATATTTTGATTTATTTTTTGCGAATAAATTTGAACATCTTCCAGGTATGTCCAGTCATCAATTCAGTCATATTAACTGTAACAAAATAAGTGGCAGAATAAGGATTCGTGGGGCCCTTGAAAAAGTTTTTTTCCGGCCCCCTTTCAGAATAAATTAAAAGTATGGATGGCGTTCAGAAGAATACGATTTGTTTGATGTAATTTACTGTTTGGAAAACGAAGTCTGAAAAAAAAGGTCGCTTCTAGGAGCATGGGGGACTCAAACACGGAATATAATGGTCCGATTGGGGAGATGAAGGTCGAAGGTTCCAATGCTAGGTATTTCTTAAAAAATATTAATGAGAAGCGAACTATTTTCTTACGATTATTTTGAGTATATAGCTGTACTAAAAGGCTTTCAACTATGCAAGTGAAGGAAGAGAGAGGTTTGAAAAGGAATTTCTTAAAAGGGGGCAAATGGATTCGAAACCTTATTAAAAAGGCCATTTTTCCCAAGTTTCAGAATATCTTTCCCCCATTTTAAAATTCAAGTTAAATACACACTTGATACACAAAAAGCTTTATTTCTTAATGTTGGCAGATGAGAGAGATTCTTTTTTTAAATTATTAGGGCGGAATTTTTTTATTAAATCGCGAACATCATATATTCTTAAAAGTAATGCAACAATGAAATATATTTTTCAAACATGTGAAAAAATATGCATCGGTTTCAGAAAAATTCGATCTACTTGATGAAATTTATAGAGTGAAAAAAAGGAAGAAGTTTAAAAAAAAAGTGGTTTTTGAGTGCACGGGGACTCGAACCCCAAACATGGTGGTCCGAATTGAGATAAACGTTGCTGCAATGCTACAGATTTATCAAAAAGACGAATGAGATGTGAATTATTGTTTTGTGAAAGATTACTTTGAGTGCATAGGTTGTAGAAAAATATTCTTCAATGTATGCGAGTGAAAGTAAAGACAGAGGGTTGAATTGTAATTTCATAGGAGGGAAAAATTTATTCGAAACGTTCTAAAGGCATTTCAGAATAGTTTTCCTTTCGTTTAAAATTCGAGTTAATTATTCACATGGTGAATAATAAAATGCTTTATTTTTTAGAGTTGATAGACGAGAGAAGGCTTTTTTAATTATTAGGGGATAATTAACATTTTATTCGTGAATTTCAGATAAAAAATGGATTTAATAATGAAGTATTCTTTTTAAAAATGTAAAACAATATGCAACACTTTCAGAAGAACACAATCGACATAACGAAACTCATGGATTGGAAAACGAATTAAGTTTGAAAAAAAAATAGCCTCTACTTGAACGGGTACTCAAACCCGGGTCATGGTACTCCGAATGGGGTTAAAGGTCGCTGCAATGCTAGAGATTACTTAAAAAGATGAATTGAAAAGGAACAGTTTTTTTAAAAGGGATTAGATGCGTCGGCCGGTAGGAAATTGTGCTATCATTTAAGCAAGTAACAGAAAAGATAAACGTTTGAAATGGAATTTCTTAGGAAGGAAAAATGGATTCGAAACGTTATTAAAAAAGCCTTGTTTCGTTTCAGAATATCTTTTCTTCGGCTTAGAATTCGAATCGAATATTCACATGACGTATAAAAAGATGTTTTATTTTTTAACCTTGACAGATCAGAGATTGCTTTTTTCTTGACATTATTACAGGGAAATTAGATTTTAAATCATGAATTCCAGACATATTAAAAAAAGAATTTAATAATGAAATATTCCTTTTAAAAATGTGGAAAAATATACATCAATTTCAGAAAAATACGTTATACTTGATATAATTTACGGATCAGAAAACGGATAAAATTTTAAAAAATAAAAAAAAGGTGAATTCTGAGTATACGAGAATTCGAACCTGGGACCTGGTGATCCAAATGGTGATAAAGGTCGCTGTAATGCTTAAAAAACAAATGAGAGGTGAGCCATTGTTTTAAGATTGGGCGTTTTGGGTGTGTAGATTGCAGAAAAAATGTGCTTTCATTTGTGCAAGGGACAGAAAAGACAGAGGTGAAGTGGAATTTCTTAGGAGGGAAAAATTGATTCGAAAAATTATTGAGAAAGGTCTTTTCGTATTTTTAAACTAGATTACCTTCTGATTAAATTTCTAGTTAAATATTCACGTTGCATATAAATCATTACTTTATTTTTTAACGTTGACAGATGAGAGAAGTTTTTCCTTGAAATTATTAGAAAAGACAGTAGTTAAATCGTGAATTTCATGAATTTTAAAAATGTATTTAAATATGAAATATTCTTCTTAAAAATGTGAAAAAATACGTATCTCATTCAGAAAAATTGATTGTCCATTTTTTTTTTTTTTGTTAAATTGGGGAAAGTAAAACTCTTATTCCCTCAAAGAGATTAAATTATTATAATTACTAATCAAATAAAATACATATTATACTCGCTAAATCCGGAAACTTGTTGTGTGTGGGCTCGTTGTAAGCGATTTCGACTTAAGCATTTGAGTATAACTATGGAAAAAAAATGCTGAACCCTTGGTGTTGTTTCTGTTACATTGAATCTGTCGTGCAAAGAAACGCCACTACAGGGGTAAGAGCATCCAAGCACAGAACTCAATCTGACATTTGCTGAAAATTTATTCTTTCTACATGTCAAAACAGATCAAATTGCTATGCAGTGTACTTAAACACAAATCAATTCATGCAATAGTCGTACAGGGAAAATGAAATTTTAGAGACCTTAAACTTTATGGGTTTTAGTTGCATACGTATAAATAATTTGCATACATGAGCATAATAATTACTACAGTAAAACCTCTCTACAACAATATTATACGGACCGAGAAAAATTATCATTGTAGAGGGAGTTATTGTTATAGGGAGGGTTCATTATACAGTAAAACCTCTCTACAACACTATTATACGGACCGAGAAAAATTATCGTTGTAGAGGGATTTATCGTTATATCGGATATCGTTGTTTGAGGTTTTACTGTATTACTTTCATCTGAATTAGAACGCCGGTTTACTTTTAATACTCAAATTATAACCATGTTTATATATATATAATTATACATAATAAAATAAAATGTGCTATGACGTTATAATTATTAAATCAACGGGCATATATAAATTTGGAATGAAAGATTGCGACAATTATACTTTTTAATGAAATATGTTTTAACTTATAATAAATTATATATGGACCAATATAATTCAAAATTAATAGTCTGCGATATATACGCTGCAAGTTTAATTAGATATAGTCAAGTAAATTGCGGAGAAACTAATTCACCACATGTAATTAATATGATGTGAATTCATAATATGTGTGATTCGAATTATCTAAGAAAAAATACATATACAGCAAATCATTTATAATTCTTTAGATGTTTAAAAAAAAGAAGAAAATTGAATTTAAATAATCAGTCATCACGTAAGAGAAACATTCGATCACTCTCATAAGGAAATAATTCTATTTTTATCATAATTTACTTTCAATTATTTCTGAAAAAATAATAGCATACCACGATTCGTATAATAAAACGTCGTTGATATATAAGCTAATAGAAGCTTTATGAAATATTTTTTTCTACCTTAGAAATTTTTACTTGTAGGTAAGAAATATGATATTGACGGAAAGGGATTTCATACAAAGAGTTTAATTAGCGTGGAGACATGTACTAATAACGGTTTTCTTTGGCAAAGCCCTTCGATAACGAAGAATAACGGTTTTCTTTGGCAAAGCCCTTCGGCAATGACAAATAACGGTTTTCTTTGGTAAAGCCCTCCAGCAACGACGAATAACGGTTTTCTTTGATAAAGCCTTCATAATGTGGAAAAAAACACAGAAATAAAATCAAGGGGCAAAGAGAAAAAGGGAGAAGCACAAAACAGAAAGATGTAGAAATCAATTTTAAACATTTATCTGAAATAGTCTGATATTAAGGGTGACGATTAAATCAAAATATATTTTCTAGACCCATTCGAAAGCAATATATATATATTTTCAATAATATATTTCCCCTATGAAAGTAAAGTATTCTTAAGAATCTTTAAGAAAATATTTGTACTAAATTCGATTTTGACCATATGACTCTTCGTCGTGTCATTTTGGAATACCGTGACTCCTTCCCTATCAGGGGCGCAAATTGGAAGAATTTATTATTAAGGGGCTGAATGAAAGAATCCACGTGTACAGTTATGTAAATCAACCAGGAACAGGAAAACATATATATAATAACAATTAATCTATTGCATACGTCACATTTTTCATCTTTAACTACATTTTCGTTTTTTTACTCGTTCTCCATCGATTTTGGGAAGCTCAGCCCTCAAATAGTTTTTGAGGGGCGGAAGGGACCTGGAATCATTAAAATTGGGGCCACTGCTCCCAATTTAGCATAAAAATGTCCTTTGTTTCAACTTTTATCAAAGCTAATGCCATTATTGAAGACCCAGAATGAAAGCAATCATGAAACCTTTCTTGGATGAGAGCCATTCCTCAGTCCGGTATATCGTACGATGCAAAAGCCATGTCGATTTATTGTTTGGTCTGTAACTCAATTTCTCGATCCATTTCGCCAAAGATGAAATGGACGAAACTTTATTTAAAGGGGGCTCCTCATTTGTCATATTTTCTCGAGCTATTGGATGACCAGCTAGCGGAAATAATTCAATCTGTCAGCAAGAGAAATTTTCCTACGAGGGAACCTTTTCCCCACAACTTCAATACGAACGGCCGCAGAGTTAACTACGTTATGCCCCTTCCCCAGAAAAAGGATATCTATAGAGAACGTCCATTACACGATTAAACTGGTGTCCTCAAACCCCAACCTTATCGAAAAATCCCCCTCTACATACTACTTCCGTTACAGTTCCCTTCTTCTGGGGAGCATAATTTTAATCCTGGCTGAATGGCAAGTCTGTAAGGCTATAGTAAATATGGTAATAAGGAGCGATTGGGGATCTAACACTCCCTTGTCATAACAGAGTATGGGTAACTCCCACTTTCACATCTTCCTCGATTTGTAGATTGCGTAAAGGCCGAGGGAGAGGAGGGGTCTAGAAATATAGGGTGCTTAGGATTTATAACCTCTTACGAAGATTCACAATGTGATGTAAGTAGGCATCTATAACGCTGCTCTGAATTATAAAATATAAATTTAGTTAATTGAAATTCTGTTCTTCACTGAAATGAAAAACTATGATACATTTTCATCAATTCGAGCAATTAGTAGAAGCTTTCACGATAAATGCTCACCATTGCAGAGAAATTAGTACAATAGTGTGATAATACTCTTCTGGTTTGTACATTCGAAGTATGCAATATTTTAATTAGTATACAAATATAATTCAAAGCAGCAAAAATGTGACAAAGATTTATTGCCCCGAAAATAAAACACAAAAGAAAGAAATATTTCTAGTCAATTTTTTTCCTAAATGATTAGTGAATTATATTTCAATTAAATATTATTTAATCATATTTTATTTAATTATTACAAAATCATGCTTAAATCAATTAACGTGCGATAATGCAAATAACGTTCTTGTCAGAGGAGTAAGATTCGTTTGAATTTATTTGTATCCCTTCTCTTCGGCAAAATAGATTATTTAGTATAGTAGTATATTCGGTTTAGGGTCAAAATTTCGGATGACGAAATGTCACGTGGACAAAATATCGTGTAGTCAAAATGTCTCTTAAATCAAATGTCGTGTGGGAAATATCGAGTGGACAAAATGTCGTACGAACAAAATAATTAATAAATATTTTTTTCATTTCTTAAGGTTTTTATCTGACAATAATTTTTAATTTACAATAGCTGTCATCACATGGTATTGTTTAAAATAAAGAACATGGCACTTGAATTACACAAGGGAAAAAATTAAAACATTTTCAACTTACAACTTTAATTGTGAGCAATTCCACAAAGGCAATCTTGTACTGTTCGATTAGCATAGTCTTCAATAAGAGTCATTATTCTGTTAGCAGTGTCTCGATATTTTTTTATTTGTCCAGGTCCTTCTTTTCCAGCGATGGGTTCTTCCATTTCATTTTCGTTCAATGATTGTTCCTTCTTTAAAAGCTCTGAGAAGTTCCACAAAAATGGATGATGGGCTCCTATTAAAGCGCTAAAGTAACGATGCTAAACTTCAGATGATTTATTTGTTTTGACTACTACGAGTGACAAATCTACGGGGGGGGGGATTACTGAAATTTCCCCTCCCAAATCCATAAAAAAGGCGGTGGAATTCGGTTATAAGGGGCGCCAATTATAGTAACTAACGGAATATAACGACTGAGTTTTTTGCAAAAAGTTTGATTTTTTGTTTTTTAATTGCTCCTTAAATCCGGGATCCAAAAAAAAAAAAATACCCTTTTCGCAAAAAGCGATTAAATTTTACTTAATCCTTATACCAAACGAAGTTCATATTTTCTTCAGAGGCGCCGAGAGCTAACGTGCCCCCCCACCAGGCTCACTTTGACCGGCCAGATCACCCCTGCCCTGGGACGCCTCCCCCCTCACAGCATAGGTCCTTGCCAGCGCGGGACTTCATCCGAGCCCACGGGCTGCAGCCCCTCCCCTCTCGTCGGCTCTGATTTTCTTCGCTATATCCGGAAATTCGCTACATGCGAGCTCGTTATAAGTAGGTCCTGATGTATTTTACGTACCTCCATCCAAATCTCTTTCTGCATCCACCTCTGCTATTATTGAAGATTATGCTTTTCAATCAACACTATATTATCTTTGTAGTATTGTTTACAATTTACATTTACGCGTTTAATATGTTTTCTTCTCTTTTTTTGCTTGTGTAATTCAAATATAATATTCTTTAATTTAAACAACATCATGTAACGACAGCTATTGCAAATTAAAAAATATTGTCAAATAAAAACCTGAAAAAAAATTGATTCTTTTTTTCGTTCAATATTTTGTCCACGCCATATTTTGTCCACCCGCCATTTTGGCCGCAAGATTCTATGCCATTACCGTATATCTTACACTTGTGATTCCCTGTTTGTGGTGTACGGTATCTAAGTCGTAATATGTAAATGTTCCCTCCTTGTGTCTGTTTCTACAAACTTTAATGAGAGAGGCGTTGACCGTGGCACAGTTGGTAAAGATTCTTACAAGTAAAATGAGAAAGGTCCCAAGTTCAGGTCTCGTGCTTTTCTGTCACGTTTGTATGAGATTTGCCAATTTATATATACTTATGCTCACGCATTTCAGCTGCAATTTACACAAGTTCGATAATAATACAACATATGCATTTGTTTGTCTTCCTCGGCAAAATAGATTTACTTGGTGCATGTATGTACTCACAACTTGGCTTTTCTGTTCCGCCGAATTTTAAAGATCTTTATGGGATCCACAACCTCCCCACAGACTCTAGGCGCCGTTCTTCAAGCTGTCTTCGGGTTTCCCTCCGGTGTTGTGCGCTAGTTTAGCCTCGGACTCCTCTTCTATTAACACTCTCGTTTTCTTGGATGAACTATCATTTTGCTCATAATTTGTCGTCTACTTCATACTAGAACTTTTTCTCTCAATAAAGACAACATGGTGGAAGTTGATGGTTTGGTTTTTCGAGGGACATTGCTTCGTCCTTGGCTAAATCCCTTCCACAAATTTTGGCCTTTCAGAAATTTCAAATGTGCTACGCTATCTGTGGGGTGATGCTCCACACTGGGTCTTGTTCATCAAAACATAACTTGGGTTCTACCGCATTTCGTTAAGAGCTCTGATCCCCAAATAGAGATTCTACCTCTTCCTTCCTTCTTTTCTCATTTCTTGGAATCTATGCCCCCCCCCCTCTCTCTCCCTCCTGGAAACACAGTGCCACTTGCTAGGGGGGGGGGGCAACATTTATTGATTATTTTTGTTATTAAGGCATTTAACACTTTAATTTTCACGATTAACATTAGAAATTTTCATATGAACGAAGGCTTTTTAATTCACTCCTGCAAATTTGTATTCAACTGCTACACTATCAGTTATTATTTCACAAAAACGTAATAGTTCAGTGGCTCATCACAAGCGGATTTTCCTGGTTCAAAATCTGTGGTTCTACGCCGTGGGTAAGTCTTTAAATTTCGCTTTTAACTTTTTTTTAGAACACATACCATAGTATTTTGAGTCTTAGCATTGCTAATAATTTACTACATTTGTACATTTATCCTTTTGGCGTAACTCTATTTTACAGCTCAGTATGTATATTTTATTGGAGGAAGTTTATTCTTCGTGCTTCTTAACAACAGTTTCGAATTCTGATTTATTTGAAGATCTCCAACGAAAAACCTTACATCATTAAATGTGCCCAGAAGAGTTGACTATCTTGATTTTTCATTTAGAAAGAAAACATCACTGTTTAGCGAAAATTGGTACACGAGGCAGAGTATATGGAGGCTGAGACTCGTGAAGGAAGGCAGAAGGATACGAGACTCGTCAAGCCGTTTTCACATCGGCTTTTTTCTCGGGTCTCCTGCTAAGCCACAATTCATAGTGTTGGTCCACTACACTGTATTTGATTAGGTATAATTGTGGGTCTTGGTGAAATAAATATTGATTGGTTATTATTTATTATGTTTTGCATACAAAACAACAGGTGCATGTATGTAGGGAGAGAAAAAAAAAGAAAGAAAGAAAGAAACGATTCTTGCAAGTCCTAGCATCGAGCTCAAGCTCTTTTGCTTGGATGAAAGACCATTTTCATTATTAGGGGATCATAAAACTGTCCGATATTATGTTGGCTATTAATACTCCATTGTTTTAGTCTTTCTCATTTAATTTTATTTTCATTAAGCTTTCTCTAATTATTATTTAATTTTCTGTTATTCATCTTTCACATAATTTTTTTTTCCAATATCTTCTCCTTACTTTGGGCAGCATGGGCTCCGTCAGACTCCTTGGTCTTTTCCCATTGTTGCCCAGGTAGACAAATTGTAATAAACTTTGTATACAGATTTGTGTTTCTACCCAAATAAAATTATTGTATTGCATTAATAGGCGTTTTACTTTATTTCTGTGGCAAAAGGTTTCATATGCTACTACTTGTAGTAGTAAAACTATTCGAAAAAATATAAAAAGGACATCCATTGCGTGTCCGATAGCGAACGCCAGACTCTATACAGTCATAAAAACTGTTTTCATTGTTTTTGATATATCAAACTGCTTGGTATTAAACTTTTTTTACCGTTCTCTGAATATACTGCTTTATTTAGCCAAATTAGCTTTTTTTAATGTAGATTAAAAAAAAAAAGAGAACTTCGCATTTCTTGGATCGAACTTAGGACTTTATATAGCAGGAGTTTCTAACCTGGGTGGCGAAATACAATTTCACTGGGTGCGCCAAATAGTATGTTATGCCGAGGGGCGGGCTGTGTCTTGTTAAAGGGCGCATATCTTAAATTTTCGGAGGGTGCGGGTCCTATAGCCCACTGGCCGGCGGCCCAGTTCTCCCCTGGTTATGCCCTTGAGTATAATGAATTATGATTCAACAAGCTGTCAGTATGAGTTGAGAAGCGATAATGAAATAAATTAGAATCTACTTGATATAACCACGTTTTATGCACGAAGATCAATGTTTATTTTTTAAGTTCAATTTGTCCACCCGCAAATATTGTATATGGTTTAAAAATTAGAAAACATACTTATTCATTTTTAAATAAGATATTGCTTTTTTAGTGGGTTCGAACACTAGTAAAATATTTCCTAGATGGGTATGGGGGTCAGCGACGGATTTCCAAGTAGGCACAGGCCAAGGGGTGGCACTTATCGGGAGGTGGCATCGAAGTGCTTAAACATAAAATTGTCCAATGTTGAAAAAATAATGTTTCTTTTAATTATTGCCCTGTTTCCCCAATAGCGATGACATATAAGCGACTACTTTAACTTGGGAGTTATCCATAAATGGTGTCACACTTTTTTTGAATATTTTTGATTCCTTCCCTCTGTCACACTTTACCAATCACCACCCCTGTCACACTTTACCAATCACCACCCCTGTCACACGTCACATAATGTATTATCTAAAGGGGGCGCTGTGATCCCAGAAAAATGTAAGTGATTATTCGGCACATTAGCATGACGTCATAGTCTTGCGAACATCGTACTTCCGGCTCCTGCAGATGCAAACAACATGTACTGAGCTATATTACTCATAATATAGCTGTTGTAAAATTGCTAGTTGTAATATAGCTCAATGGTAGCATGAATGAATTGCTTCCTTCAAGCCGATTCCAACGAGTGGTGTAACTCATACACAATCCTATAAAACCGAAGTTATATAAGTTACTGTGTTTTGGTTTTTTTTTAAGCCAACACTTGTCGAGTCAATTAAAAAAAATTATTTAAAAAAATCTAAAAATATGTTTTAAAATTTGCAGTGTTTGTGATATCACACTTTTATCAACTCCAAGCCTCCCCCTTGTCACAACTTTTTGAACCCCCTCCCCCTTTAGGCGTGACATCATTTGTGGACAGCCCCTTGCCTACAAATACAAACTAGAGAATCGAAAGACAATCTGAAAATCTTGCGACTGGGCATTTGTCCAGAGTGCCCATTTATAAATCCAGGCTTAACACGCTTTTTATATATACCAATAGTAAACGAGTGAATAATGAAAAACTTGAACTGATAACGAAAAAGTTTATTTTAGAGGTTTGATGGCTAATAACACCACTTTTTTTTGTACCAATACTATAAAATTATATATCATTAGAAAGGTAATTTAATAAAGATTGTAATGCAATAACATTTGTTCAATTATCTGTATTCTATCAAAAGTTATAGCCAAATAACCAGAAAAAAGAAGCACAGCTTGCTTACATTTATATGAAGTAGCTTTCCTTCATTTGAATGTGGCCAATGAGCATGAGTGTTTACAGAGCCAATCAGGTGTCATCTTGTTTTGGCAATGAGCCAATCATGTTTTCTCTTGTTTTGGCAATGAGCCAACAGGTTACAGGACATTTATCAGTGTGTTCTGTAATTGCTATCAAGTTGGTTGTTTTTTTTTTGTGCTCTTTGATTTAGTGTGCTTGTAAAACGTAATAAAATTAAAGAAATGGCGCAAAGAGTTGACTGGTCACCTAGGAAGCGATGTAAAATAGTAATATTAAGTGAACAAGGCTACAGTTATGAAGAAATTAGAAGAAATATTGGGGGAAACTTAACTAAAGGTGGCATTTCTAAATTTTTGAAGAAGTATAAGGAGACTCAGTCATTACAAAACCAGACTGGTAAAGGCAGAAAAAGGTGCACAACAGCAAGTGATGATAGAAGAATTAAAAGACAGTGCCTAGGTGACAGGAAAAAATCATCTCTGTGTATACAAGGTGAAATGGCGCAATGCAATGTGAAGTTAAGTGCAAGGACTGTTCGGCGCAGACTGCATGAATGTGGTCTAAATGCAAGAATTCCACGAAAAAAGCCATTTTTGTCTGTCAAACAGAGGTTGAAAAGATTAAACTGGGCTAAAACCCATGTTAACTGGACAACGGAACAATGGGACAGTGTAATTTGGAGTGATGAGACCAAAATCTCACTGTTTGGTAGTGATGGCGTAAAATACGTATGGAGAAGAATTGGAGAAGATTTCCATCCTGAGTGCATTACACCTACCGTGAAACACCCAGTTAGTGTTATGATTTGGGGTTGTATAACATCAAGAGGTGTGGGCAGAATTTGCGTGATCAATGGGAATATAAATGCCCAAAGATACATAAATGAAATACTTGAGCCCAAGCTGCAGCCTTCTGCATGTGATCTTTTCCAAGATAATGAAGCATTTATATTTCAACAGGATTCAGCTCCATGTCATGTTGCTCGTGTGTGCAAAAAATGGTTTCAAGATCATCATATTCAACTGCTGGAATGGCCTGGAAATAGCCCAGACCTTAACCCCATCGAAAATCTATGGAGCCGGCTAAAGAAGCTTGTTAGTCGGAAGCAACCCAGCAATAAAACACAATTAACAGAAGCAATAATTCAATCTTGGTTTCATATTATAACAGCTGCAGAACTAAAGAACTTGGTTCACTCCATGGGAAAGCGTTGTAAGGCCGTAATTAAGGCTAAAGGTTACCCAACTAAGTATTAACTGGTATGGTGAACATTTTTGTATATCTCATTTTTTCTATGTATATCACCTTTCTTCTTTATGAATGCTGTTCTATTAAAATACGATTCATAAATGTTATTGCATTACAATCTTGATTAAATTACCTTTCCAATGATATATAATTTTATAGTATTGGTACAAAAAAAAGTGGTGTTATTAGCCATCAAACCTCTAAAATAATCTTTTTTCAAAGGGTTTCCACAATTTTGTCCACTACTGTATATAT
>QLNU02015003.1:130410817-130435756 GCA_006491805.2 Dysdera silvatica | reverse complement strand
CCTTCCAACAAACCATACTATAGCACTTACGTGAAGCATAAACGTCTACAAAACTCTGAAAGCAAAAATCTTCGAAAACGTTGCTTCAATTGTCAGAAATTTGCAGGACATATTAGTGCTAATTGTCCCGAATTACCTTATAAATCGAAGAATCAAAACGCAAAAGCTTTAAATAGTTTTTATGCCGGTTCTAATTCTAAAAAGAATAACGAATGGATTTTAGACTCTGGTTGTAATATTCACATGACATCAAAAGGTGATATTTTTGAAAAATTTCAACCACAAGAGAATCGAATGACAGACGTTGCAAATGGTAACGGTGTGCCGGTGAAAGGAAATGGAGTAGTCAAAATTCCATTATCAACAGGGATCACTGTAACAGTAGATGTGATACATGCTCCTGACCTCACTTCAAATCTGCTTTCCATTTCACAAATTATGAAGAAAGGAATATTTGATGAGAACAGTTGTGGAATTGTATCCACAAAAATCAACGTGTCTAAAAGGAACATTATTGCAACTGCAACTCAAGAAAAAGGATTGTATCATCTTGATGTTCCAAAATATGTTGTATCAACCGCTACTTTAAATAATTACGATGTTTGGAATCGTCGATTAGGTCATTTAAATAGAAGAGACATGGATATACCTAAAAACCGGATATCAATTAGGATTGATTTAAAGTAGACCCACACAAACAATGCATATCTTGTTTCAAAGGGAAACAGCACAAACTACCTTTTCAAAGATCTACACACAGAGCTACCAATCCTTTGGAATTAATTCATACGGATTTATGCGGTCCGATGGAAACAGTATCTCTTGGTGGAGCACGGTATTTTATGTCATTTACCGATGATTATTCCCGCATGTCTTTTATTTTTTAAAGACCAAAGATGAAGTTCAAATGAAACTTGAAGAATTTAAAACACTTGCTGAAAATCAAACAGGTAAACGCATTAAAGTTCTTCGGTCTGATAATGGGGGCAAATATATCAGTTATTCTTTTACATAGTTTCTAAAATCTTTTGGAATTTGTCATCAGACTACAGTTCCTAAGACTCCTGAACAAAACGGAGTTGCAGAACCATTTAACAGAACGCTTGTTGAAAAAGCGGGCACTGTGTTGATTGATGCAGGTTTATCTAACGATATTTGAGCAGAAGGTATTTGCACAGCTAACTACCTTAAAAATCGTTCGCCAACAAAGGCATTGAAAAATATGACTAATAGAAGCCTGGTCAGGTAGGAAGCCTAATCTGTCTCACTTAAGAATTTTTGGATGTAAAGTGCTTGTCCATATTCCAAATGAATGCAAGAAATTGGACCTCTAGTCAACTGAAAAAATATTTGTTGGATATTGCAAAGACATCATGGAATATCGTATTATTGATCACGAGACAAAGAAACTTTCAGTAGCTCGAAATGTTTTCTTTGAAGATGAATTTATTGCCAATAATACAGTTGAAAATATATCAACGTGCGAATCCAAAGGAAAACTACATTCTCCTGAAACAGAGTTTGTTGCAGAGCATCTCATGAAAGAGACAAATACATGCATATACAATGAAGATTTTGTAGTCAATCAAGATAAATTGAATTGGAGACCCTCAATCATTTGAAGGGGCCATGAGTAGTCCAGAATCCGAAGATTGGAAAATGGCGATGGATGAAGAAATAAAGGCTCATCTTAAAAATAAAACTTGAGAAATTTGTAGTTTACCTCCTAATAAAAAGGCAAAAGCCGTTGGATCTTCAACGTTAAGCATAAAGCCGATGGAAAAATCGAAAGTTATAAAGCTCGACTTGTTGCGAAAGGTTATTCTCAAAAGTATGATATCGACTATGAAGAAACGCTTGCGCCAACGGTTCGGTATAACTCAGTAAGAGTCCTAATTTCTCTTGCTACAAAATATAACTTGGATCTTGATCAAATGGATGTTGAGACAGCTTTCCTTCATCCAGAGCTTAAAAAAAGAGATTTACATGGAATTTCCTCATGACCCAGAACACTTTCCTCAGCAATATTGTCGTCTTAAGAAGACAGTATATGGATTAAAACAGGTTAGTCGCGCGTGGTGTCACACACTTGAAGAATCAATAAAGGAAATGGGCTTACAAAAATCAAAATCAGATCTTTGCATTTTTTTCAACTGTGAAGGACAAATGCTATATATCGCAGTTTATATCGGTGATCTATTAATCATCTCAAGTGATAATAGCATAAAAATGAGCGAAGTAAACGCTTTAGAATGAAAGATTTGGGCGAAGCCCATTATATACTGGGAATGAATATTACTCGAGACCGTCAAAAAGACATTTCACTTAACCAATCGACTTCCATATTAAATATGCCCAAGCGCTTTAATATGAGTGACTGTAAAATGGCAAGAACACCATTTGTTTTAAACTATAATCTTTCGAAAGGCATGTCACTCAAAACAGACAAAGAAAAGAAAGAGATGGAACACACACCTTATAGAGAGGTAGTTGGAAGTCTGTTATATGCATCCATGGGAACGCGCCATGATATTTGTCATGCTGTAGGAGTGGTTAGTCATTTTGCCAATAATCCAGATCCAGAACATTGGATTGCTGTCAAACGAATTTTTCGGTATTTAAAAGGAACTATTTTAAAAAGGTTAAATTTTCATAAATCTGATGGAAATTTAATAGGCTACTCAGATTCTGATTGGGCGGGTGATTGGGAAGATCGCCATTCTACCACAGGGTATATTTTTAGTCACTCAGGTGGTGCCATTAATTGATGTTCGAAAAAGCAGCCAACAGTGATATTATCCACAACAGAAGCTGAATATATGGCTATTAGTGCAGCCACACAAGAACTAATCTGGCTTCAACAGGAACTGATTTCAAAGGACAACCTACCTATTACTCTATATTGTGATAACTGTAGTGCAATTAATATTAGCAACTATCCGATTATTTCACAGCATATGAAATACATAGATATTAGACATCATTTCATTATGAAAAAGACTGAAGAGAAACTGGTCGCATTAGAATTTATAGAATCTGAACATAATGCAGCAGACGCCCTTACAAAATCACTCACCAGTGAGCGTCTTGACATGTGTTCAAAAGGCACCGGACTTGAATGAAGGTGGGGGGGGATGTTGGAGCATCATTTCAATTCCTCGAGTTATTAATTATTGTCATTATTATATTTATCAAATAATGTGATTGCGTTCTTTCTAGGATTTATGCTAATAATATCATGTTTTGTTCATAATCAGAATAATAGTTTTCTTTCTAGTGCTAATACATATTTTTATCTTCGTATTCCATCATTGCTTCAAATAGCTTTTATCAAAGCTAAGGGTTAATTGCTGTGAATATTAAAATGGCTCCATCGCAGATATAATCCACAACTTAAACATGACTTCAAATTACGGCACGTTTGCCTGCAATTAAACTTATACTTGAACTGCTTTGTTCTTTGTACAAGACTGGTTAGATCACTGTAATATGACCGAAGGCTTAAGGTGATGAACTAATGATAGTTTTTCCCTTCAGACAGGAATCCTGAGAAAAAGGGACCACCAAGATCAGTGTATAACGAGTTATTGAACAGCAATGATTACTGGGACTTTTTTGCTGTTACATTCTATACCACAAGGATAGCTAAAGCTACACCATAAAAAAAAGTCTGTACAGCTTTAGGAATTACTGCATTGTCACAGCTTGTGACTCATTGGTTTGTCGGTGGTTACTCTTTGGGTAACAGCAATGCGGTAATGGATGGATGACAAAGCAGCTAACCTAAAGTTTCAAGGAGAGCTTAATCACATCTGTTGGTCAAGAAATTAAATTTCAAAACCATAGGAAAGGCCTCGAATTTTCATTGTCAATTTACTCAAATGTTGTGACATGTTATAAGGAGATGTGGCACGTTTGCAGAAAATATGGTAGGTGTAAAATGTAAATAAAATTAGAACTTACCATCAAATATGGTCCTTTGGCTGCCCAGTCTCTTGAAGATCCGCAGCCATATTCTTTACCAGCTAGGATAATCAATTCCTGTCCTTCACTGCGATAACGTTCCGCAGCGTCAAATACATCCATCTACATGAGAAGGTTCATTAATGACATACAACAAAAAACGTTTGCATTCACAATAAAAATGCATGTTTGTATTTATAATACAAATACAACACATATAAAATATAATAGCAGACATTTCTGATAAAATAATATTTGCATTTATGGAAAGGAAAGAAAAATTTATTACATTACAAAACTTCACGATGAAAAATTAACTTAAGTTTAGAAAAAATGTGTGTCAAATGAGGATTGCTTGTATTTTATGGTGTAGGACAGAGGCGGTTATATTGCAGCAAGCAAAGCGTTTGTTTCTAAATCAAAAGACATCGTTTATAACAGGAAAGCATTAGCAGTGTGTGATCAAACTATCTTCTAACAAGTGGATACCAAAGCCAAGCTGTTTTCTCCTACACTCCGCAAGACTATGGTGGGCAGAAAAAGTGGCACACATTCTACAGTACTACCAGAATCGAATCCGGATTAAAAGATACGACAGATAATTGCATTACCTCTACTATGCGACATGCCTTGAAGCTGAATTTATAAAATTCCATGTACAAAATAAAATCATTCATGAAATCACGAAAAGGGTAGAAATCCACATATTTTATGAAAAAATTATAAAAAAGAGCAGGAGTGTATATAAATAAACAATCATTTTGAATTTAACGAAAGCTTTAAAAACAATATAGTTTCGGGAGCTGTTTCCTGTATCAAGTGAAGATGGATGTGAATGTAAAGTGGAGGTAAAGTTCCTTCATTTGATAAAGGGAGCAGTTGGCTCTTGAAACATTTTTTAATCTTCACGCCAGTTGAAACTAAGCATTGTCCTGGTAAAACTTTCTATTGTCTAATTATAAATAAAACTTAGGAGATGTGTTGAAAGATCCTTACTTGTTCCATGCTGTCTAAATGAACGGTTTTAGGAGCAGCTTTCCCGAGGAATTTGTTCTGGAGACGTATATTTGCAAAAGTCCCCCGAGCCATAATTGCATCATTACCACGACGAGCGCCATACGAATTGAACTCTCTCGGAGTTAACCTGAAAATAGGATGAAAGCAAACATTCATGCGGTAAAATGACTTCATCCATATTAAAAATCATTCGATAAAGTATAATGACATTTTACCAAGCACAGAAAACTTAATTTATAGGACTGGTTTTAATGGACGAAGTTTTCTCTTAAGAATCTTTGCTATGGAAGTATGTTCACTTGTTTGTGTGTTATAACACAAGGACAACTAAAATCATGCTACAGGGTCTACAGTTGTTCCAAGAAATCAAAATCTCTGTGCCTTGAGTAGTGTTCCTCCACCGTCGAGTTGCGGCCCAGTACTTGGTTTCAATCACACCGGGTCACAAGAGGTTTTCCTAGAATCTATGCATTTTTCATGAATAAATGTTTTACAGTGGAAATATTCCGAGGAGAAAAATATTCTTGAATGTATTGAAAAATACTTTTGATTAAAGCATTTTTTATTTATTGAGCCACCTACAGCCCTTACTAGTCTATTACATTGAGCAATTACATCACTGAACATTCATCACATCATATAGCGTAATAAATATTAGATAATATGTGCGTGCTTAAGTAAGATATAATGTTTCGTTAATACACTCAAGGACAATGAAAGTTGTTCACCAACAAGAAAAATTCTACAACTACAATATTATGTAAATAGCTAGAGAGCAGGCTAATATGCAAATGATCTAGTTTGGTGCAACTGCGTGTGAACACACACCCATGAGCCAGTGGCCTTATAAATCGATGTGTAGTCAACATCCTATCAATGTGAGATGTTTCGGCCAACACAAGCACAAGTACACAGTGAAAAGAATGGTAGGTAGATGCCAGAAATGTCAACATATGCAACTGATGGACTTTGAGAGAGAGATCATTGGACTGAAATCTGCAGGGTGTGATATTTCTATTTCTATCTTTAAAAAAAAGGTAAGTAAAATTTCCCAAACTAAATGAAACAATTATTTTTATGTTTTAGATAAAGTTTGTCTACAAAAATACATGTTAAGAATGGATCAATGAGTTAAAGTGAGTTAATTCTCAAAAAGAGTTACTTAAGGTTACATTACGTAAATTAGATAAGGCAATCTTTTTCTTTATCTGCTGGTGGCAACACTCGTTTCGTTGACCACAGCAGCATGTCAGATTTTGGTATGCTGTCTGTGTTATGTTTTGCAAAAGAGAAGTTACCCTTCATTCATTTATTTTTGTGTTCAAAATAAATTGTTTTATTTTAAAGAGACTGCATTTCTTCAATTTTCTTCAAACAAACTGAAAGTGGTGCTAAACGAGTTGACGAAATTAAGTTTGATTTGTCACAAAGCGGTAGTAGAGCATGGTTGTAGCTCATTACTGTGAAGAGATTGAAGTAGCTATTTTCAACTTCGTTTTATACAACTTCCATTGCCCGTCAGTGTATTACTTATGTATGAAGTTCAACAAATCTGGTCACCATTCATGAGTAGGAAATCTTTTCCTATGAGGTTCTTATGTTTTCTTATTTAAACAAATGATTTACCATCTTTGTCTGGTGAGTACAGTTTGCCACGATTTATCAAGTCTTGCTCATACGCTTGATTCAGGGCATAGCATTTAAAAAATTTTAGAGGGGGGGGGGAATAACGAAGATCAAGTGATTCATCGTTAATGAGACCAATATGCTTCATTATGTAACGGGGGAGCTTGAGCCCCTCCATTTCCTATGCCACTAGTTTGACTCGTGATTTCAACGTCCCAAGTCTTATCAAAAGGTCATCTAAGGTAGATTAAATAGCTCATAACCTAAAATTTCATGCAACTGCAATCAAACTGTTAATGTGAATACTCAAAACGACAGGCTATTTGTTCACGTCAAGAATAGTTCAACATTATTTGGAAAAGATAGAATCGTATCACTATTACTATACAATTTGACGGGGACTTCGTAAACAGTTCATGTCAAAAGATATTCATATTAATGAGGTTAGGCCGCATTATGATAATACTGTGGTGTTATGCTGCTACAGCGAAATCTGTCTGTAATGATACCCAAGGGATGATGAAATGGTATAGCTATAGACAAGATGGAACATGATAATATACTGTATTTATTTTGTTTTGTTTGTTTGCAGTTTTACGGCTCAAGGACTACAGTGGTCATGCTGTGCTGGGACCTACTCTTTTCCGAAGAATCCAAACCTGTTAAGTCCTACAGAACCAAACCTCGGACTACATTGAGCAGTGAGACGTTTATGAGATCTCTGAGTAAGCGTTCTTTGCACTGTTGGGAGTCGAACCCGGGTTAATGGCGCACTAGGCGAACGCGTTACTACACTGCAGGGCTACTTTATATTTGCCAGAATCAAAGAAAAATATCATTATAAACAGATTTCACTGTCTTACGTTATCTAATGCCCATAAATAGAGCATATACCAATGCTAATAAAATTGCATCATAAACAAACACTGTAATTATTATATTTATTGCCCTGCGGTGGCGCAGTGTGGTAACGCGTTCTCCTATTGCGCGGCTAATCCGGGTTCGACTCCCAGCAGTGCAAAAAGAACGCTTACTCAGAGATCTCATAAAGATCGCACTGCTCACTGTAGTCCGGGGTTTGGTTCCCTAGGCCTTAAGAGGTTCGGATTCCTCGGAAAACAGTAGGTCCCGGCGCAGCATGACCACTGTAGTCTTTGAGCCGTAAAACCAAAAAACAAACAATATTATATTTTCAGTTCATTTGGTAACCCATGGTCCCACTGCACTATGGTTACCAGAGACAGGATTGTTGACTTAATGCGAAACCAAAATCATGGTATATTTACAATACACCCCGCCCAGTGAGCTCAAAATGCGTCATAACACCAAGTGACTCAAAATGCAATATAAACCAACATGTGGAAGTTGATCTTACCCATGACCAGCTAAGTAACGGGCTGCAGGACTGTTCCGAGAAATGCTTCCAGCAGGAGATATGTGATCGGTAGTCACAGAGTCACCCAAATGAACAAGCACCCTAGCATTTTTGATATCGGTTATAGATGGTAAATCTAGTGTCTAAAAAGGAAAAAAAGAGCACAAAATTTAAATATATACGGTACAATATATATATACAATTTGATTTTTTATCACGGTTGGAGTTCATTTAAATTTGAAGTTATTTTTTGTTTTGTTTTAGTTTTATGATGAAAAGACAGCAAATGTCATATTGCATCAGGACGTATAGTTTTCCAAGAAACATTAGCCTTTTAAGGCATAGGGAACCAACTCACGAACATCAGTGCGTAATTATTTGGAAAGTATATTGAGCGCCTTTCGGAATCAAACCTAGTTTGTTGGTATGCCAGGTGAATGTGTTGCCACTGTGCCACTACAAAGACATTAGTTGGTTGTATTTTTATGGTGCAAAGATAGCAAGGGTCATTCTGCACCAAACGGGGACATTGAATTTGGAAACAAAGCATGAACGTCAAAAAGTGAAAACATTTGTTAGTTTATTGAACTTTGATTATGTAGTTAGATCAAGGCAAGCTACCATATTGGGCTCTTACTGTCAGGGGAATTTTTGCATTTTCCGAAGTGACGAATTGAGAATGGTGGACAGAGTCCATGGTCTCTGCACTTAGCCAATATTATTCTGCTTATTTCTTCATGCAGGAATTTCAATGATATTATTCGCAAGACCTCAGTGACCTTTCTCAATAAACCAAAGAACCAAATTGCTGCTGTGATAAAAACAATTACATTGCAGATACTGGGGAATAGGTGGAAGGAAATTGGTTATTGCTCGGTAATCTTATGTGCAATGAAAGGTGCACATGTTGAATTTATTTAGCATTCTCTAGTGTTGATTCCACAAGTAACCATACATTTGCATTACACTTTTACATTCTATAAACAGTTCTAATTTGTTTTTTCTGTTTTGAAAATTATAGGCTGTGAAAACCCTGGTAATAATTTTGAATTAACCTATACACATTAACACAAAATCCAAAATTAGATTATCTGTACTTTGAAACTAAATTCTTCCTTAAAAAAAATTATTTCCCGCCCCCTTAAAAATAGGACAATATAAGTAATTTTTTGGCATCATACATTTACAAGAATTTGTAAACCAAGTCAATTAAAAAAATTAATATAAACAGTTTTCTTTATTTTTTTTAAAAAGGGAAAGGGGATGTATAAAATAAATTTTCTTTAAAAAATTGGATAGCAGAAATGATGCACTAAAAATTATTATATAAATAGGTAAAGCATGCAATGTAAATATAATTAAGTACATAAATCGATCTCACCATATTCTCAAAAAATGGTGGAGATTTGATATAAGTAGATTTTCCGTCCCAAGGATACAGCAAACTATCCGCAGTATACAGTGTGTTCCATCTATCATTTCCATGCTAAAAATATAATAATCTCCATGAGTTTAAAAAATCATAAAAAAAAGTCTGAGCTAATTTCTAGTCAAACTGCATCGTATTACGCTTCAGTTACAAATAATCCAAACACGGGCTTGATTATTTTTTCAGTCACTTATGAATCTGCCTCACTATGCTTTGAAAATATCTACGGATGATTAAAATGACACATAAAGTCAACAATGACTTGTGCAGCAATTATTTGTTTATGATTATCAGTAGGCCAGGAGGGATAATCAAAATGTTTCAGTTTCTGTCGTCAAATGAATTCCAAAAATCACAACATTCCATGCACTGGTATTAAAATTTGGAATTTATTTCCCCAAGAATTCGTCACCTATTATTTCTTCAAAAAGAAAACATTCGATTGTTACCTTATTTGCTCTAATTGCTCAATTTGGATAATGACAAACTTTGCAGAAGCTATGAATATCAGCGTTTGAGTGAGTAATTGGCTGACATATGCTTTTGACATAGCAAAGTGAAAAGAGAATTTTTTATGGGTTCATAGATCCATTAGTTTTCGTTAATACCTGATAACCCTCTAATAAGAGGTGTGACATTATAACGTGTTCCATCTAGTGTACCAACTAACTTCCTCGGAAACGTTGTAGCTGAAGACCATAAGGAACTGGTTGGGATCATGTTGTTTCTGTATCACAAACTTGGCTACAATATATCTTTAAAGACCCACCCTCTCCACACCCACTTCGATTCCTTACCTGATCACTGTGGTATGGTTGACGATAAGCATGATAAACAATTTCATGAGGAAATTGCAACGATGGAGAAACAATACCAGGGGAATAGAGAATTCAATTCCCAACACCTTCCCACGTTGCAAAATAGAGAGACACCCTCCTGTTTGGTAAAATTTTCTAGAATGAGATTGTCTCTCCTCTTTCTCTTTACAAATACGTGGGTGTAAGGAAAACACTGTCTAGTTTAATTCCCTCCCATCCCCCCCCCCCACCACACACACACGAAAATCACAAAAATATTCCCTGGTGGCTTTGTGTGTGCTGATCAATATTTGCCAATTGTGTTATCCCTGCAAAAGGTTCATAATATCTTTCAAAATCTATACCAGAGTAACTTGTCCATTTCTACATTAGTTAACAACTACTAGATACCAAATATGATTCTAAGCAATCATATAAGTGACGAAGTGATATCTGGTGCAAAAGCAAACTTTTACTGGCACACACACATATGTATTACTTTATGAAATTATGTAAGAAAATATTGTGCATTGATTTATTAAAAATCAAAACAATTTTGCATTTTCGTTGCAATATTCATGTCCAGCACCTCAAACTCCTTAAAAACCAGTTCCTTTTATCTAAGAGACATGACTTTTCTCAAAATTTATTGCTCAAGTGTAATGATCGATGCTCTAATGTATGTAAAAATCTAAGCAGCTAAATATTCTGATTTTACAGCCCGGCTCAAAAATGTACACATGAAATATCCAAATGAAAATGTGCTTACAAATTATGAAAACTAGCTAGAAACGAATACAGTATTGTGCGTATAAAGCTATGGCTAATGGGTCACCAGACAAAAAATAAAAACAAAAATATGGCAAATAAAAAATGTAAAAAACTCACCTGTATTTGTGAATACACTTTTGTAAACATGGAAGGAATGACATATTTGCACTCCACCTCCTGTAAACAAAGCATTTTTTCAAATTAATTTATAGATTTTCCAATTTTTGTAAAAAAAAAAATAAAGCCAACTTGAGTGTCAAAATTTTACACTCGAAAAGTTTGCAATGTTTAAAACAAGATCAAGAAGTTGACAGAATAATCCGAACCACCTGACCAAATGGAATTCAGCCTAGCAACTTTAAAACCTATACACCCATCACGGAACACAAAATCCATTTGATAAAGAGTGAGAACCACTTCCCATAGAAATATCACCCCCCCCCCACGAGTAAATGATTAAAATTATCAGCATTAATTGAAAATAAATCTGATCCTGATTACGAATATCTAAAAACTTTGAAAGTGTGATGTTAAGATGTAGCCTTTTTTTTGTTTTTCAAATCACAATGGGAGTCTATGGGAGAAACATGTTTCTATCAATAGGGTCCTCAACCGGTTAAATTTTATAATTTTTACTGGGGACCCGTCACGGGGAAATGCAAATTGTATTGTCTGTTCTAAACTGTGTGAAATTTATTATACTTAAATTGAAATTCAAGATTGCATGCAATATGTATCCCTTGTGACAAATAAACATCATCATTATGATTTATGCAAGTGACCTCAGTTATGAATTTAAAGTAGAATCTAGCAGCTATACTGCATCTAATACTCCTGGATTAATGTTCAGAAGCATTGGGAACATGTTCAAATTCAATTTAAAAAAAAAAATGAAATTGAACATAAACATATTCTGGAGCTTCCCAAGCATTAATCCCGACACGTTAGATACAACACAACTTCTAGTTTCTTATCCAAAATGTAAATGTGGTCACCTATGCGCTCTTTACAGAAGCAGACAGGAAACTTTATAAAAAAAATTTCCTCCTATGTACTCTCATTGTAATTTGAAGTCTTGGGGGGGGGGGGAAGCTTTCTGGATAGTGCACCTTCACAATCTTTGCATATTCAACCTCAGAAATACTCTTAATTAATACTGATGATTATGCACCGAAAGGGGGAGGGTATTTTTATGGGAAGTGGAGATCACCTTTTTCCCACACTGCTGCCATATAGCTACATCATTTGAAACATTAAAATTTTAGAAAATCATATGAAAGCATTTAAACATGTTTTCACCTATTACATGAAGGAAGATTTTAAATGCAGACCCTTCCTTTAGATATGTCAATAAAATATTTAGGTCCATCAACAATTATCCTATTTTAAAAGAAAATGTACTAAGCTGATATATCAGTTAAGGATTATTTTAAAAATTATAAATTATACAAAATAATAAGCAATTACCTGAATTTCATTTCGTGTTGGCCAAATATCCCGTAAATACACAGGATGACCTTCAGAATTTTTGCCTAAAATCGAAATAAAATCATTGAAAATATCTGCACATACATTTCCATTAAAATATAGTTTAACGTTTAGTAAAGGGAACGAGTAAGAAATTCTATTACCGATGGGTTCCGTTTCGAAGTCGATATCCACAGTTCCAGCTAAAGCATATGCAACAACTAACAATGGAGAAGCCAAGTAGTTTGCTCTAGTATGGGGGTGGACTCTACCTTCAAAGTTCCGATTACCTGAAAGAACACCACATGCTACGATTTCTCCCTGAAACCAAAAAAATAGACCCTATTTAGCACTACCATATAAAATAAGTACGTCAAACACAGATTCACTATATGGAATTCACATTTTTGTTAAGAATTGGTTAACTAAGATCTCCTAAAAACTCTATACTTACCTCGTCAATAGCTTCTGGAATACCTTCAGGCAAAGGCCCACTATTACCAATACATGTCATGCATCCGTAACCGACAACATCAAATCTACAAAGTAAGAGTTTAATTCAATTTCAGTTTCCAAATTATTACACTGGTTATGAAAGTTACCACTCATACAGGGTTCCTACTCATGTTAGCAATTAATTTATAACAATTAAATTAATTTATAACAATTAAATTAATTTATAACAATTAATTAAATTAATTAATTTATAGCAATTAATTTTGGCATTTCTATTATCTAAGAGGCAAGATCCTTGCATTTATGAAGTGCACGCACATGCACAGAAGGCAGAGCCCGACTGCTCCCGTCCTGTCTCTAGACGCTTGCATTCTCTGTTGCCAACTGAGAGCAGTACAGTATTACTAATTTAGCTCATTTCAAGCTCGATCTAGCTTTTTTAAAGACCACTTGACTTGAAAAAATATGGGCAAGCAATCCACCTTAATTAAAATTAATAGTTTATATAAGATTATTAATAAACTATTCATTAAAATTTGTATTTTTTTAATAATTAGTTGTATTTAACACAACTTTAGATGGGAAATTCAAAGTGATACTTCTTACAAAAATTGATATAAATGCTCTTGAAAATGACAAGCAAAATATGCTGGAAGAGAGTATCCAATTTTTAAATGAGAGATTCTGTTGCAGTATTTGACATGTTTCAATGGCCGGATGGTACAGATTTATTTAATTCTGGAGAAAGTAAAATAAAAACGTTAGGCTTAGATTATAGAAAGTTTCTAAGTAGTAAAGATGAGACTGAAGAAGAATTTCTTGGTGATCTTCTAACAGAGCAATTTGACCTAAAAACACTTGGGAAAAAAATTTAGTACTGAACAATTGTTAGAAAAAGTTGAAGCCATGAAAAACAGGTTTCCAAGTTTTTCTCTATTCAAGATAGTAGCTGTTACACCAGTTTCCACAGCATCATGCGATAGAGGATATTCTCACATGAACCTGATAAAAAGTAAATTAAGAAACAAATTGGAAGTAAGCAGTTTGCAAAATTTATTGATAAATTTGAATGGACTTTATTTAAAGAACTTTAATTCTGATAAAGCCATTGATGACCATTGGTATTTTAAAACAAAAACTGTGAGGCATATCGAAGGACATAAATGCAATGCATAAAGTGTGTTTAAATTGAATATGTATGTACTTTGTATGATCTTATTAGTGCTAAATTTTCGTTCATAAAATTAGATTGTGCTGTTTTTTCTGGCTCCTAACATTTCAAGGGATTTTTCAATCCCTGCGTTATATTACGAAAACAGAATTATCACACAAATTCACATATTATTACAGAAAGGGCCCTTTCTAATTAGATTATACAATAATTTGCTAAATTTGTATGTTTTAAGTCTCAGCCCTGTTTTACGAGTCATTTAGGATGGGACACACGACTCAATACAATCTCCGAACTACAATACATTGACATCAGCTGCTCGTTGGAGGTCGAAATCAGCACAGCTTGTTCAAAAACAGCGTTTATAACCATTTAAGTGTAATTCAAACGAACCACTAAAGCACACTGAACCTTACACATGAACATAGTTAAGAACTCTGCAAAAAATCACGAGAGCATCGGGAACTCCCCAAGTGGGGAAATTACTAACCAAAAAAGAAAATATTTTATAAAGCTAGAGACAAGGAGGAATAAGATTTATTCGCAACAATACTCACCCTAGTTTTTCCAGATAAATAAACACACCACTTTCCTGTAAGTAATAAGTAACAACACCGCTCCCAGGAGATAAACTAGTTTTGATATATGAAGGAACCGAAAGACCCTTTTCCACGGCTTTTTTAGCTAAGAGTCCTGCAATATTAGCATAATGGCATTACTTGCCATCCCAAGGGTGGCTCATAACTTTTCAATGCATGAGAATAATGCTAGTGAAGTGTTACCTGCTCCCAACATCACAGAAGGGTTGCTGGTATTTGTACAGCTAGTAATGGCAGCAATGACTACAGAGCCATGGCCCAAAAGATATTCTGAGCCATCAAAGGAGAAGGGAACATGCGTCTGCAATTTCTCAGAGGGTATTCCATAGCCTTTAAAACCCACCTACAAACAAAGACCATCAAAAGTTTAAGAATTCGTTCAGTTTACATCTCATCTAAGAACCTAAGACTACATTCACAAATGATAGGCACAATTATTCCTTCAATGGCCCATCATCATTTAATAAATCATTCAATCATTCACCACACAATTTCATCCAGCTCTTACAGTCATTTCAAACGAGGTTTACCTTGCTCAAAAGGCAACTTTGAAAGTCCTTTTTCATGTCAGAGATGGCGACCCGATCATGAGGCCTTTTCGGTCCACTGACTGAAGGTACAATAGTGGTCAAATCTAATTCTACAACCTATTTGAACAAAATAAATACTAATTAACTATATATATAGCAATTATGTTAAAATATATATAACTTAAATATAACATAAAATTACATAATGTCCTAATTACTAAAAGCTCTAATTTGAGCTAAGAAGGTGGGTGCCAAATAAAAATATGAGTTACCTTAATTCCTCCACAAAAGACATGCCATGATGGCTTTGTATGTTGCCCAGTTTGGCAATTACGTTTGTTTATTTGTGGTTTTATGGCTCAAGGGCTACACTGGTTATGCTGCGCTGAGACCTACTATTTACCAAGGAATCTGAACCTTTGGTCTTAAATTTTTTCAAGGAATCTGAACCTTTTAAGGCCTAGGGAACAAAACCACAGGCTATAGTGAGCAGGCAATTGCGTTAACCTTGAGAAGGGTGATAATATCTTATAAACCTTAAATATGAAGAAAAATAGAATCATTGCTGTATCTTGGTGGCTTAGAGGGGAAAGGCACTCTGGCCCCAACAGAAGGTCCTCAATTTGGCTCTAGGCTAGGGTGGTAACCCTTTTTTCTTCTATACATAAAACGCTCTAGTTTAAGTTAAGAACATGGGTGTCAAAAATTATTAGACGATTTAAACGTAGTAATAGAAATACTGATGTTATGGTATGGTTAGATGGTGAAACACTCGTAAAGAAAATTTTTTCTGCATCCGGTGAGACACGATCCCACAAACTTCTGCTATCTGGACAGGTGTTTTTGTATAAAACTTGTATAAAGCATGTGACTTTTATTAAAAAAAGATTTAAATATCGTTATAGTTATTACATGAAATAGATCTGGTTGTGCACATTAAAAACAGAGAGAACATTATTTGGCATGCAGGGTAATTTGACGTAACACTACGAAGATAAGGTTTATAAGTGGGAATCAACGTTATAAGAGCGTAAAGTAACTAATCATTAAATACGTTATATGCATAAATACTTTACTCATATAATGTTGATTCTTACTTGTAAATATTGACTCGCATGATTAGTTTTTTCTCTTTTAATTAATATCTCCGAGTTAACACTGTAACTGTAAATGAAACTACCTGTTGTTGTTGACCATTACCCCTATGAATTGCAACATGCCAACATTAATCACTATAAAAACATTATTAAAATTAATATGCAGATGAAATGTATAGATTAAATACAGCGTTCACATAGGACTTGATTTAATATCTGTTTTCTCATTCGCTGAAAAAGATATGAAAATCTGATGAACTTCAAAGCATAATGTCTAAGCATTTTAGAATGGTTGTACACAATCACCAATCAAATTGTTAGTTTCATGGTGAAAGAACAGAAAGGGTCGTGCTGCGCCGGAACCTACATTTTTGCGAGGAATCCAAATATCTTAAGATCTAAGGAATCAACCCCCAGATTACGGCGAATAGTTAGTCAATAAGCATTCTTTTTTTAGCATAGTTGGGAGTCGAGTCTGAAATAACCACACGCCATGCAAACCACTGCGGGTCCTCCCATCAATTGACTGATTGAGAGATTAACAATTGATCGATTGAGATCAGCTAGCAAGGTCTTATATTGCTGCTCTTGCTACATTTTGCATATTTATGTTTCATGACTTTTAGACAAGTACCGTCATGTTGCACCGAGACCCACAAATTTTTTGGAATCAGAACTACTGCTTAGTGATGAGACAGGCTCTCATCGTGAGCCTGGGCCAGAAATGGGCTCAGGCTCCATATTTCATATTGATTTTGGGCTCAGATTCATCAGACAAATACAACTGAAGTCGAAAACTGACTTTTCAATATCGAAATTCTCCACACAATACAATTATGTGATTCGTTTTCGAGGATTGTAGAAATACGTGTGTATGAAAATTCGAAGGAACTTAAATGATGTAGTTTAGCGATTTTTTTTACTATTTAAATCGTACATCAAGGGGTTAAAGTCATATTTGAAGTTTTGGGCTTGGGCTCAAATTTCCACGAAGCATTTTAGGCTCAAAGTGCGAATCATCAGGTTCCAGCTTAAAAAAATGAGCCCATCTCATCTACTGTTGTCTTAGATCAAACCTTGGACTGTGGATCCTTAAAAAAAAACTGACAGGCACTGATATCCAGTAAAATCAAACCCAGTTTATTCATGTTGTAGTCCAGCAAGTTACTCTTATACCAACGAAGGGTTTGATCACTTTCTCCCTCTGAGTTACAGTAGAACCTACCTATCTCGAAGCTCATAAGTACAAGGAAAAAACTTGAGGTAAGTTAATTTTTGTAAACATAATTTTTTTATTATTATTGTTGTCATTGCAAATAAATGCGTGCTTGACACGCGACACCTCTTCCTTATATTGAAGAACACTTGCGTGCTAAATAGTGTCAGAAAACGTGTCATTTATTTTTAATTAACAAAGATGTTGGCATGATTTCATGGAAGTCGCTATAAAACTTCTGACGATGCATCAAGAACATGCTACATATAACTGCATCCTCTTTACTCTTCATATATATTGGTGATACAACCATAAGCAACTTTTCAATGCAATCTTTAAGTATAAAAATGGTCAATAAAATATACTGAATTAAAAATTTTGCAATTAACAATTTAAAATGTACATTAACATGTGGATGATTTTTAACTAAAAGTTTTATCAACGATTTGCAAATAGTGGTTTCTCTTTTCAAAATTTTTGTCACATGAAAAGAAAATACAGCCACAATTGATCGAAAATTGCTTCCCGATCAACTGGTTAGCTATGCATATTTATATACAGAGTGTTTCCAAATTCATGGAACAAACTTCTGGGGTTGTTGGGGACACCAAATAAAGCATATTTGCCTATATTCGCATGTAACTACTGTTTACATCCATGTCGTTGCTATGTAGCCAATTACGTGAATTAAATAAAACTTTTGATACGTAATTTAAGCGATTGAGCTAATAATGCAGTAGGGACAAAGAAATTCCGTTTTCTGATTTTGATCTGTGTTACTGTTTAGTGAAAATAAGCCTAAAACTGCCTTTTTTAACACACTAGAAAAGAGTTGGGAACTGCCAAGTATGTGCAACAGGTGAAGCACATCAAAATAAACATTTTTTGTTCAGTGAATTTTTTTCCAAAAATTAGCCGTTCGGGCACTACAGTGAATTTAGTGTTTGCATCCACCCCATTTAAGGTTTTCACAAATGGCTACAATGCGCCATTTTAAAAATTTTTCAAATTATTTAATGTGAACAGACATCGGGCTCTCTCCGGTGATTTTTTAAAATCAGATAAATTCGCCAGAATTGTATGTGTAGAATTCGCCGCTTCAGGTGCGATTGTATGAATTCTACACATACAATTCCGGTGAATTTAACTTATTTTAAAAAATCGTAAGAGTGCCAGACGTATGTTGACATTAAATAATTTGAAAAATTCTTAAAGTGGTGCATTAGAGCCATTTGTGAAAAGCTTGAATGTGGTGGTTGCAAATACTAAATTCGCTGTAGTGTCTGAACCGCTTTTAGAAAACAACACAATTCACTGAATCAAAAATGCTTATTTTAACGTTTTTCACCCATAACACATACTTGGCAGTTCCCAATTCTTTTCCAGTGTGTTAAAAAAGGCAGTTTTAGGCTTATTTTCACTACATAGTAACACAGATCAAAATCAGAAAACGGAATTCCGGATTTCTTTGTCTCTGCTGTATTATTAGCTCAATCACTTAAATTATGTATCAAAAATTGTATTTAATTCATGTAATTGGCTACGTAGCAACGACATGGACGTTTGTTTGTTTGGATTTTTATGGCGCAAGAGCATCTGGGCTATACTGCGCCAACCCCCCACATGGACGTAAAAAGTAGTTATGCTACACAGCCAAATTGGCCCCTTTGCGGACACGGGGATATGGGCAAATATGCCTTATTTGGTGTCCTCAACAACGCCTAGGAGTTTGTCCCACGAATTCGGAAACACCCTGTATTATACAGATAATATGGACACACCACGGTTTAACAAAAAAAACAAAACAAAACCCATACTTCAGAGAAAATTGGATCTTCGCTAGAATCAGTATAATCTCTATACATATTTACAGCTTTGAGGTATTGCTCCACATACTTTAAATGTTTATCCTCGCGGCCTGAAAATATTAAACCATTGTTAAAACCCAAAGAAAAAATTTGTTCAAAAAATTAAAACTATTGTAACTAATAATGCTCTGAGTACCTGGATTAATATAATATTCTTTTCGTCTCCATTAGTTTTTCAAAATTGTGACAATGTAAAACAGTACGTCGTTTTTACAGGAATAAACTACCCTACAAGGAATGTACTTCACACAAAGTATTAAGACCAGACTACCACTTGAAGAATGGTCTGCCTGGTGGCATGTTCAGCACAAAGTCTTTGAAGAATCATACATCGAAGTAACAGAAAAAAAAAAGAGTTGCACAATAAAAAATAGTGCATGCAGTATCTATCAGCATGGAATCTACAGAAATATTATCAGATACCTTGTCAAGACAAAGTTTTTTTTAAGTGTCATATCATATATCCTTCTTCAATGTATGGTTGCATGTTCCTCATTATAATTAGTTTCACCAAAACAATGGCATTACTAATTCCTTGTCGGAATCTAACAAAATCTGTCAGGTGACAGCCAGCCTTCTAATAGCAAAAGGTTCCTCATCCTTAGGCTGAATTACAATTAACAGCACCATCATTAAAGCACCATAATCGGCAACCACAGACTAATGAATAAAGCAAAAATCTTCTGAACTTCTTCAACACTCACAATTCAACGAAATAAGCGTTTCCATCTGACCATTCTTTTGGAATCCTGACAACTTTCCAATGCTGATATTCCGAACTCCACATTAGTTAATTCTCAACCTTACATGACAACATCCTCACCAAATGTGATAGCTGTAAAAAATTTATCGTACCCTACACATTTAATCATAGCTAACAAGTATTTTATCGTATATAATAAATATATACTGTACATATTGCAACAGGAAGCATGTATTGTATAATACAATGTTAAATGTGATAAATATCACAATGCTCATGTGTTACCTGTCTGCTGGAGATATAAAAGGCTTTTGCCATCAACTGCAAAAAATCCAATTGTGGCACCATATTCAGGACACATGTTTGAAATTGTTGCTCTGTCGGCAATGGAGAGATCAGCAACGCCTGGTCCGAAAAATTCTACAAACTTGCCAACAACACCTACTTGACGCAGATGCTGAAAAATGTTATTAGATATTCGTGTAATTCAATTTCACACATTTGTTAAAATAAGTTATGAAACTTTTAATGTAAGTTTTTAAATGAATTGAAAATGGACAACTGACCTTTGTAATTGTTAACACAACGTCAGTGGAAGTGGCAAGTTGATTCAACTTTCCGTAAATTTTATAACCTACAACCTTCGGCAACACCATACTAATGGCTTGACCCAACATAACAGCTTCAGCTTCAATGCCACCAACACCTGGAAAAAAAAAATAAATATATATATATATATATCTTGATAAACTCTTCTGACCAAACTTTAATTATAGAAACTTTCTACCATTAGAACCATTCTTGACAGCGACAAAGCAATCACCATAATCGCCACAAAGATAAATTATCCTAATGTCAGCATTTCCACAAAGTATCATTATTTAAATGTCAGTATGTAAGGGAATTATAATTGATTTAATTATGCATAATCTTTATAATATAAGAATACAATGAGTTTATTAGATGTTTTTCTTATTTTGCCTTATTTTTGAGCATTGTGCTGGTGACAGAACAAGTAAAAGAAGTCTTAGATAGCTCAGAAATGTGGAGAGAATAAAAAAAGCGATAATAATTAAGAACATGAAATTTATGAAAACCAACTCAAAACTGAAAGAAAACAGCAGCATCGCAGAAGAAGGCAGATGGATGGAGGAAGACTTTGCAAAAATAAGAAAATAAAGGAAAGCTTCGTAATAAGGTCTAGACCATTTGCAGACTGCATGGCCAGAAAAAGAAGACTTATTTGGGGTGGGGGGTTATCAGGAGTGGGTGTAATTCTAATCGATTCCCAAAATCAGTATGGTGTTGCAATGTTTTTACGAGATATTATTACCCTTCTCAGGGTTAACACAATTGCCAAATGGTCAACACAGGGAGCTATTGGGGCATTGTATTTTGTAACTGGACAATATTTTTGTATTTTGACAAAGCTGTTAGACATGTACTAACAATTGTTGGTGAGTGTTAATGAACTCTTGACCACCAAGTTGCAAACACTACTGAAGAAAGAGGAGAAAGCCACAAGGAAAAATGATTCTACACCGTACCAAGAGATTTTGAAATCGCTTTAATGATATTTAGAAGGAGACTGTTTACCAGTTTTGAAATCCTCTGCAACAGATACATACTTTTTTTTTAAATTTTGGTATAAATAATGAATTTGTATGGCATGTGTATAAGTCAGATTGTATTTATGCCACGATAATATGACATATGATTGTCTTCCAATAAATTATAAGATGTAACCAAGCTTACTAAAAAACATTTGTAGCATGGCATACAAAAGACACAATTAGAGCCACCAGACCACTGAGATGCAAAAGGAAAATTCCGATTGGCTAAATACTTACCCCAACCGACAACACCAAGACCATTGATCATCGTTGTATGCGAATCTGCTCCAACAACACTATCTGGATAAAGCAAACCATTGTTGTTGAAAACGACTCTTGCGAGATACTCCAGATTCACCTGGTGGCAAATCCCAGATCCCGGAGGCACAATGGTCATGTTTCGAAACGCTTTGGCTCCCCACTAAAAGTACGTAAACAGACATGGAAGTCAAAAAAGCTCAAATAACATTATACGATCATTTTATATTAACAAAGCATAAATGACTATTTCTGCAAACAGTAATCTATCCTGATTTTAATCAATTGTGTAAAACAGCAGTTCTTAATTCAGGGGTCGAAATTAACTTTTTAAATCAGGTGCACTAAATACTAGTTAGGTGTACAAGTAACTAACAGAATAAAAAGTAAACGTCCACAGCAAAAACGGGTAAAATGTAAATGTAGCAATATTACATTTAAGCATGTAAGCTAAAAAAAATGCAACTTTTCAAAATAATTGAACATTTGTATGTAATAAAACAAAAAAAGCAAATGCAGATACATTGAGAAAATTATATAAAATTATTCCATAATATATAATATAATAAAATAAAAAATTATTCCATAAAAATAAAATTATTCCACTGTTCTTGAAAAATAAATTTAAGTAGCCATAGTTTTGAATAGTTAGGTGCACTATGTGCATCCAAAATTTACATGCATGGATAAAATTTCATGTGCACAGTGCACCCACTAATTTCGAACCCTGCCTTAACGTTTTCTTTACCAAGGACTTCCTTCAAATATTTTTGAACGTTAACAAACATCGAAAACTTAAGGTTGTCAAATTTAGAAAGAAGGGGGGGGGGGGAATAAATAAATGCACAAATTTCTTGTTACAGTAAGGCTTCCTTAAAGCAACTTAAAAAACACATACTACACCCTAGCTTGTTACTACAGTCAAACTCAGACTCGTCATTTTTAACATTATACCACAAAGTATACAGTTTTGCACTAATATAATAAATAAGTATAACACAATAACAAATTGCTTACTTATCTCATCCTTTCATAACTTTTGCATCAGTTCATTACACCCGATTATAAACCCTTTTGATTATCTAAACTTGTTCGGCTCCCAGTTAGTCTGGACAATTGAAATATTCCGTGTGTGTGTATTCACACAGCAGGATCTCTATTACCCCAATTGGGAGAAATTTCTTAGTAATCAAAAATGCATCAATTCAGTACCAGTTATAGTACTAATTAGAACCACATGCTTTTCTAATTGGCATTCGTTTAATACAAAAGGGCTGTTACTTTAAAAACTTATATTTGAAAATACGGTTGCCTGATTTTTACTGTGAAAGTATTTAAAACACTGAAAAGTCTGAAATGAAATTTTATTTGATGTAATAGCACTGTTACAGAACATGTCCCCCAGCGATTTTTGTAGTGGGAATTGTTTCCAACATGCATGGCAACAGTGACACTCCCTTTCTGCCATGTTGTTTACATCATGTCATCTTAACAACACAGACGTCCCGATTCAGTGAAGTTAAGAAAAAAAGAGGTACTAACCTTTATCGCTCTTCTTTTTTTGTCAAATGTGTGTGGGTTTTGTGGCGGAAAACAAGTTTTCTGGTCTATTTTTATGACGGCGCTGTAATATCCACTCCACTTTCTTTTTCCTTCCTTTTTTTCTGCCTCCTCTTCCTTCCCTCTTCATCTCCTTATCCTTTTCTTTCTTCTCTTCCTTTTTCCTTCCTCACCTCCTCATCCCTTCCTTCCTTTCCTCCCCTGTCATGCACATTCTGGTAACGGCACTGAAAAGTGTCATTCAAACAAGGCTTAACTCACGATTTCATCTCACATATCCAGACAAAATTAATTCTTCTATAACCTACCCAGCATATTTCTTTTCTCTTTCAATCCTAATCCACAAAAAAAAAAAGGGCACTTGTTCAGACATAATAAAATCCACTGCAACAAGCCGTGAAAGAGTGACTGCCAAATCATGTGAAAATGCCGGTATGTATGACATCACAATCCTGCCTTCAACGACTTTTCTACTCTTTTCTAGAGGAAAAAAATTGCTGGGGGGACGTGTTCTGTAACATCCCCGATGTAATTGTGATTGCCTTTGCTTTGCGAATCTATCGTGGAACATTTTCATCAGCCTGAAAAGGCTATAGAATTATTTTTTTTCTTCCAGCTACACTATGTCATAAGGAAGAAATAATAAAAAAAATCACTATAAAAAAAAATAACATATATGAGTTAAGAGTTCAGGTTAGTTGGCTGTATTTTTAAGGTACAAGAACAGCAAGGGCCATTCTGCGCCAATTAGCATTCTAGATAAAAGAGTCAGTTGATGGAAGTTCTACTGCATCTATACATAAATACAATAATTTTATAGTACACAAAAAGAAGAGCATTACCTTTAAAAAAGCAAATCTTTCCTTGTTTCTCTCAAATTCCATATCGAGATTTTTCTCAAGTGCATCCGAACTATAAAACACCAACGAAAGTCACTTTAAACATTTTTTAAAATAAATTTACAACTAAAAAAAAAAATATATACTTCATAATTTCAGGATTGCAATCACATCATGGAGGGTTTTTTTGGGTTTTTTTTACGTACCATGGTGCCAGGACAGCTAAGCTCATACCACACCAGTAATTTTTTTTTGCAAATGGGGGGGGGGACTGAGAAGGGTGGCTGCCGAAGACAGCACTGTAATCACACCAATACTCAGCCCAGGTGGCTTTACACGTTAACCATTTGAAAATTGTGGTAACCCTGAGGTGGTTAATAATATCTTTAAAAAACAGTAATTAGTTTTCCAAGAAATCTGGATCTCTTTTACCTATAGAATTGAACTCTGAATCGTGGATTAGTAATTAAAAAAAAAAGGAGGGGTGCAAGAGGAGGAGGAAACACAAAGTACCTTCTAAAAACAAACCTAGATTTACATGGCTTGTCGAGCGTGTTCAATACTGCCACCACAGGGTCAAGAGG
>QLNU02015003.1:130389061-130403369 GCA_006491805.2 Dysdera silvatica | reverse complement strand
CTACTTATAAGCATATTAACTTATATGAGAGTATGTGCATATATATATATATATATATAAAATGGTCTAAAACCGATTCGACGACTTACGAAGTTTGGCGACTGCAATTTTCTAAGAACTGAGGTGAAAGTTCAGATTTTGATTAATAAAATATACAGACTGCGGATGTATACAAGAGTAATTATCCTATAATGAGTAACATTTTGTCGCTGGTCTGAATGTGAAAGAGAAAGAAAAGGAAATAAAATAGAAAAGTAAAATGGGAATAACAAAAGTAATGAAAAGAGAAAAAGAGATTAGAAAAACTTAATGGAAATAAAAGAAAGGGGGAAAGAGCAAAAATAAAGCTACATAAAAGGGAAATTAAACAGAAAGAAATAGAAAGAGAATAAAAATAAGCAAAACTTACCAATGGTATAAGAAAATTTTGCAACATTTGGAGAACTATTACTCTCTTTATTAAGCAAAGTATTTTCCTTCATTTTCATTAGTTTTTCTATTTTCCTTCATCACTTTTACTGTTCTTATTCCCATTTTACTTTCCTATTTTACTTATTTTCCTTTCTATTTCTTTTCTTTCCTTTCGCATTCAGATCAGTGTGAGCAATCGCTGTATTCTTTTGTAAATATTTATGCTCTCACAGTTAAGGTTAGTGCACATGAATTTTGTAAATTTCTACTGGCAACACAAGTTTATTTTTCATTGCATTATGATAAGTATGTGCAGGAAACAGTAAAACTGTTAAGGTGTATGTTTTGGGCTGGAAAATGACTGAGAAATTACAATGGAACTCAAATGCAAAGGTGAATTCACAAAAACAGAATTCATGGTACTGCTTGGAAAGCACAACATTGTGAGTTAAAACAGTTTATTACTGTAAAACCCTAGAAATTCTGAGTGGAATACATCCTTTGGTGTGAAACATGTGGGAACGTGTTTATGTTTTACAGCACAAAAGAACATCTTGGGTCATGCTGTGCCAGAATTTTCAGTTTTCCAAAGAATGTGAACTTCTGTTGCCTAGAACAGTGTTTCTCAACCGCCAACCGGGCCCTTACAACAATTATACTGGGCTGCGAGAAATTCTCCTGGAATTTGTCGTTTTAGTTTTCTAAGCAGTTTTCATAAATATTGTATCGTGGAAATAATCTGAGGAGAATAATATTCAGAGATATATCGAAAAGCTCAGACCCACAATGTCTGAATAACATATATGCAGCAAATGCCAGTGACCAAGGTGTGTATTTTTAATATACTAGTTTACATGAATTACTGAGAATTTTTAAACATCCAAATTTTTCAACATTTGAGAAAAGGTATATACCTCATTATGACCGGTCATAGGAAGTGTCTGCAAGCAAATAACAACAACATCCTCTGTTCTTAACTGAATGAAATAACATCTGTAGCAAATGCTACTGACCAATATGCAAGGAGGTGCACTGGCAAACTGTATATTAATACAACTGTATATTAATACTATATATTAATAGAAGGGGTGTACTGATACTCTTTATGATTATGCTATAATTAAGTGTTCATACTTATTATAGTTTAATGTACAAAATTTAAAAAAAAAATGGAAAGGGGTATTTACGAGTAAATTCGTTGAGACCGGGTCTTTCGTCTTTTTTTAAAAAAAAAAATTGCTGGGCTGTGGTTTTGTTGAGAAGCACTAGCCCAGAAAGCTCAATCCTGGATTATGGTGGTTAGAGAAACGGCACATATTTTACAGCCCCATTGAAATAGACGTTAGGTCAACACAATAGATGAATGTGTCATCAATGGGTCAATGTACAGCTTGTAGGAATCTGTTTCTTCTAAATTAATATATTTGCATATTAACCACATACTATTAAAATTATGCACATCTTTGCAAAGATTATCCTTTATTGATTCAGGTATAATTAAAAAAATATAAAAAAAATGTTTAATGCAAAAAATTTATGTTTAAACAATCAGGAATAACACAGAATATGTATTATATATTACTAATCCAATCAGAAAAATTCCACGTTTAGGTAAGAAGTTCTCAGTGAACCTCCAAGAGAGCGAATAGTAATAAAAACCACAAAATTTAGAAACTTTAAACAAAACAATTGTTTGTAAGAAAATTTATTTTCAATTAATAAATTATTTAAAAAATGAACAAACATACCAATTTATTGCTTTTCATTTTCATAAGGGTCATATAAAAAAAATACTAACAGTATAAGAACAGTATAGTGTCATGTGGTGCCGAACAAGGCTTTCTGCTGTCATGGCAAGCGAAATTTCCTACAAATGAGTTGACTGAATTTTTATGGCGCAAGGACAGCAATGGTCATTCCGCCAAACAAGGACAGGCGAATGAGACCAAACTGAGTCGTGTTTCTAGATACCCATCTGTACGAACACAAAACAAATATAAAATGCACATAAAACACGATTAGATGCTTGCTGAAAATTTACCTCCTTGCAAAATCTACTTGAACAGAATGATCGATAACAAGATCAGTTGGGCAAAGAGGGTTTATTTTATCAGGATCGCCTCCAAGTTTCATCACGGCATCCCTCATGGCAGCAAAATCCACCACACAAGGAACACCACTTTAAAAAAAAAAAATCAAAACAAAAAGACGCATCATTAATATTTTTACTTTTGGTAGGCAAGTTTACATTTGAGATATTCAACTGTCATAAAGATGCTAAAACAAATTTGAAATATACATAGAACATTGAAAATATCAATGCAACATACGTAAAATCCTGGAGGAGGACTCTTGCAGGTTTGAAGGCCACCTCCACGCCATCTTCCTTCAGCTGGTTCACTCTCCAATCTAAAATCTTCTCTACGTCTTCTTCCTTGACTTGGAAATTGTCGCAGCATCGAATGGCAGCTTCAAGCAGAATGCGGATAGAAAATGGAAGTTTTGCTGAAAGTCAAAAAGAAAAAGAAAATTACTCCAAAAAAGCTAAAATGCACCTTACAAGAGCAAAATAGGTTCCATGTGGATGAACAAGCGGTAAAGATAGACTAGGTTCCTATCAGCATCGGTTATTAAAATGTTTTTTTGAAAATACCAATAGGTTAATTACAATAGGTATTAATAAGACGAACAGATGTCCCTTTTCGACGAGACAGTCCCGTTATCTCCAAGGTTTCCCGTGGGACACATAATTTTCCCACTTTGGAGGGAAATCTGTTCGATTAGTTAAGTAATTACCGAAAAGGACCGAAACTTTTATACACTTTCAACGAAATTCCATGAACCATCAGTACATTCGCAAAATATATACTGCCACTGCCAGAAAGTAATGCAGCAGTTAGGCTAGTTTCCCGGCAATCAGCAACATGTCAACAAAGAAGAAAACTTAGATTCAGCACTTTAATGTATGCTTGTGTGTAAAATGTAACACATAGGCGTCGTTGGCAAAAAAACTATCTGAAAAAATCCCAAAAATTAAATTTCAATTAAGTTTTGATCTGTAGGGCTATGGTCCTCACCAATACTTTTAAAACAAATATGTTTGAACATCAAGTATGAATTACAAAAATGTCTATGTACAGTTTATAACTAAATATTTGAATGGGGAAAAAAAAAAAAAAAAACTGAAACGGCCTATTGCACTTTCAATCACAACTCTCTTTGTCTCTTCCATTCTCCCACAAACACTGTCCAGCTTTTGAACAAATATAAGTGAATCAAAGAAGCACAACGTTTCAGGCATAGTAAAACTTGAATAACAAACAATAATCAACCCATGTTTCAGATGGGCATTGGCTATCCCATGTCAGGAATGCAAGTGGTCTAAAACTTAACAGTACTGAAGTGTCAATGTGCTTACATGTTTGTCTGTGCGATGCTAGCTCCATCTGTTGGTGGCAAAAAAGGAATTAGAAGTTGAAGAAATATATAGATCGGTGGTGTCGTGTGATCATTTCGGTTGGGTGTGCTACACATGTTACAAAATTAACATTAATGTAAACATTTAATTGCATTATTGTCAATGTTTAAAAGCAGTGACAGTTCTAGGCTGGGGCCGGGGGGACCATGGCCCCTCAAATATGAGCTGATTTTATTTTTTAATTATAAAAAACAAATTTAAACAGCTCCACTGCACGTAGGTAGGAATTTGTATCTCCTCATTTTTTTTGTCCAGCACCGCCACTGTTCGAAAGGTTTAAATATGCACACCACATCAGGACTCACCTTACTTGGTTCCATATAATTAATTGTAGGATATCATTGAATGCTTTAATTATTAAATAGTACAATTTCACATATGTTCAATATTATTTCAAATGAGCCAATAGTTAAGTTTTTCATATGTTGTTTATTTGAAAAACGCACAGAATTTGCATTTTGTGGTATGATTAGGTTATTAAAGAAAGGTTGAATTACCTCATTTTGTTGTTTATTTATACACAAATTCCATTCTCATATATATATATAAAACATCACCATAAAGCAGAGGTTTTTTTTCAGTTCCAGAAATAATGTCTTTTCAATTACTAGCAAACTTAAACGGCATAGGCTTTCTTGTGCTTGCGTTCCTCGATAACATGTATGAATTCTCTTCAGGGTCGAAAAATACCACTTGACATTAGAACTAGAGCTTGGAATCGACATCACAATTTCTGCTAACTTATGAATTTCTTAAAATGTAACTTGAAGTTGATTTTCATTCATAAATTTTAATGAGTGATAAGCTGGTGTCCCAGAAATTTCATCAGAAATAAATAATATTTGCAGTTCATTTTTTAAGTAAATATAATAAAATATCTGGCCATAGAAATCCTTAAGTTTTCTAAAATATTATCGGGAAACATTTGAATATTAGCCATATTTTTGGCTACAAAAAAGTTGTAAAATTCAAATCTCAAAAGTGAAGAGTAGCTTTCTTTCATCTCCAGAGACATGCTGTTGACTATTTCGGAGTACAATCGATGACTCGCATTCTTCCACTCTTCAGACTCTTTCTTTTAGGCCTCGGTTCATCAATTGGGAGCTTTTCTGTTAATGTAGAAATCCAAATTTCTTCAAACCCAAGCTCACTGTCATTTCTGAGCTGCTCTATAGTGTCATGAACTTCCTTCCAACAATACAATATATCATAGGATAAAGTTTGCAATATATTATATAAGGTATTCTACTTTTTAAACAGCATTTTAGCTTTTTGCTGTTGCCCATAGACATGTGCCTTGTGTGCCTCTAAAAGTAGTTTTTATATAACGCATGTTTTCATAATGCGATTTACAACTACAGGAATACTATTCATAAAATGCAAACTTTTGGTAAATGTTTGATGACTGTGATCGACTATAGCACGATTTTATTTCGAACATTAAAACATATTTTTTTGAAGTTTCTTCCCCAGCAAATTCAACAGATTGGAATCTCTTCTATTTTATTTATATTGATGTGTTTTCATTTTATTTGCCAGAGATTAAATGTTTTGATGTTTAAATATGTAGCTTACCACTGCGTGTAGTGTTACGAAATTTGCATGTCATCTTAATTTTTCTGAAATTCCTGTTGTTATTACTCTTAATTTTATTTTATATGGTAATTTAATTATCACTTGATTTAATAAGCATACCATTTAATAATAATGCAAATTAACACTCATATGAATTTAATAATCACTCAATTTAATTATTTTATCTCAATTTCTTATCTTTATTCAACTTATTAATAATTTTTAATGTAAATAGTTCACTACAAAATGAATATTTTTGAGCCTTTTCAAACAAAGCGGCAACTAAGCGGAGTTGGCTGAAATCCGGCCGACTTAACACCAATGACACAAATTCCACTTGAAGACCGGTTCACGTTCGTCCAAAACCAATGAAAAGGCATCATTCTCGGGTGTTTGAAAACAACCGCACAGCCTGGCAAAGGTTGCCAAACATTTCTCCCATATTAAAATCGAAGCAACACCAAAAAATACAGTGCTAAAACTCCAATAATACATGTGTTAAAGTATCACAATAGCATGTGGTAGGAATTTTTCAGAACTATGCTATAAACGTGAATATTATGCTATGTTTTCACATAAAAACGTCTTAATTGTTTATTTTTCTCATCGGAACGAGGAATTTCGTTAACAATTAAAAATTTTATTACCAATTCAAGTTAAAATTATATAATTTTGAATTAAATTGTGGGAGTTTTTAGTGGAAATCAATTCACAGATATAACATAATATCGGTGATGTTGCTTGTTTTTGTGGGTGTGCGCCCTACACTCAGAATATTCGCCCCGATATAGATACTCGGGGGACAAATTAAGTTTTTCCATGCCTGGTTGAAACTTGTGAGTTGTCTTGTGATCATTAACAATATTTTCAGTGTTAAGATTCATGAAAAAGACTTCCAAAATACTTAATTCGGCTGGTGACCTTCATTGACTGATAATTGTAGCACCTTAGAAGTTCAATTTGTGGTTTATATCCCAGCAGTGAACTGCGATAGGGGATTTATTAAATTCGGCCCTTGAAACATAACGTCAATCCTCTTTAATTCTGTAAAGTAGAGCATGTTTTGTCCAGCCAATATACGCTACATTGGCAAAATATTTAGTATACTCCACAGAGTTATAGTGTAGAAAGTTCATCTTTAAGTTTAGAGGGCTGAATTTTATTAAACAGAGAAAAAATTACCTTAAAGTTAGCATGCTTGAGAATTTTAGCAATAGAGCAGCTAATTTTGGGGAAAAAGGGAGTATACCGGAATGTTCAATGCCCTCATGGTTAGAAAGCATGGTTTGTGAAGAGAGTTCGGTGAATTTAGCAATGACCAAATCGATAACAATGAGGCTATAACCTGTGTCCATTGGGACTGGTTTGGAAAGAAATTTCTGTCCTCTAAGTATCTAATATCTCCTCAACGTATATTTAATCTAATTTTACCTAATATCCCCTCAACGTATACAACTATAGTTCCTTTTTTGTTATCAAAAGATGGAGCTAGCATCGAACAAACAGACATGTAAACATGGCAACCCTTCAATGCTGTTTAGCTTTGGACCACTTGCATTCCTGACGAGGGATGACCAATGCCCATCCAAAACCTAAGTTCATTATTGTTATTAAAATTTTACTACACCTAAAGCATACTTCTTCAATTCATGTATACTGTGTGGTGTTAAAGCACCTTACTAATCTTAAAATACATCTGGTTACATTAATTAACTCTTTAACCTATATGTTAAAGAAAGCACTGGGTCTCTCAGTAATTACAATTTTGGCATCTTATAACTTTATTTGTTTGTGGTTTTATGGCTCAAGGACTACAATGGTCATACTGAGCCGGGATCTACTGTTTTTCAAAGAATCCGAACCTCTTAAGGCCTAGGGAACCAAACCCCGTACTGCAACGAGCAGTGCGATCTTTATGAGATGTCTGAGTAAGAGTTCTGTTCACCGTTGGGAGTCAAACCCGAGTTAAAGGCGCACTATGCGAACGCGTTACCACACTGTGCCACCACAAGGCCATAACTGTATACAATAATTTAAATTGTTGGTATTTAAAATGTAGAGTTCCAACTCATATTGGGGATAAAATCTCTGACTTTTCAATGTTTTTCTAGCAGAATTCTAAAACTAATCTTAAATAAAACTTTGACTTGAACTTCGCTTTAGGTAAGAATAGCTTCATGTTTGCATGAAATTTAGCTATTCAGAACAGAAATTAGTAAGGTTTTCACCCAACCTTTTCAAAGTTCGATCAAAAAATCTTGTTTTCCCTCCAACTTTAAGAAACAATTTCAAATTCCCTTATAATTCCAGGTTCTCCAGGTGCATAGGAACCCTGTCAATGGTACTAGTTTTTTTTTCTTTAATGCATATATAAGTTTAAATTACCATTGGTAAATATTTCAAATGTAAAAAAAAAAAAATTTATGCATCAACTTTAAAACTTACAGTAGCGAGGATCGTTCAGGGAAGAAAGATCAAAATAATTGTACTTTGCTCCATCTATATCAAGGCTTTTCACCAGCTTTTTGAATGGATTTACTGCAGAGAAAAGAAAAAAAATAGTTGTATACAGCTATACTTCACTGTAACAAATACTTCATACATGTTTTTCTCACTGCTCCAAAAAAGTAGCAGGCATTAAATGAATATAGTAACAAAATACTCATTAAAATATATATTAGATATAGAAACACTAAGAGACACCACCTAAAAACTACTTTTGAAATCAACGCAGAGTTTTGTTTTATATAGAAAAATCAAACTACTTCTTAAAACAATCACTACCACCATGTGATTCATATACGCTTCATACCAAAATTTCACTCTCTGTTACATGTGGATCATACTTACGTTGTACACGAGTTATTAGTTCAGGACAAATTCTCATCTGGAATAACTGGGGGAGGGTATATATGACTGCCCCCATTAAAAAATATGCAGCCCCTCCCTAGAAAAATACAAACATATGTTACATGAAAAACATTGCGGTGGGGCTACAGCCCTCCCAAAGCTAATTACACCAATGGATTTATGTCAAAATGAAATGCTTATGGAGAGTTCAAGTATTACGTAAGCACCCTCGGTCGGGGTTGCTGTTGTGCTTATTTTCCCATATTAGTCAATGTTAGTTTTTGCTTACTGGGGGTTGAAAGTGCCAAAATATTGCTTATGTAATACTTGTATGCACCCTTACTGGTGAAGGAAAAACATGACCCTGTAAACAGCAATATGTACTTAGTCCAAGCATGGACACCCGGTGGGGGGATCACAGGGATCGTGACCTCCCCAATTTTTTTTTTTCCCCTGAAAAGAATTCAAACTTTCATAATAAATAAAGGGTGTTATTCCAAGACTATAGCAAATTTTGTTCTTGACCCCGCCGCCCTCAAAATGGAAGTCTTTGTCCACCCCTGAGTTAGCCTAGAACAACTTTAATAGTAGGTTATTATAGGCGAACATATAGGTATATCATACAGCATTTCGGTTTTAAGAGAAAGGGAAACCTACGACTTGCAAGGTATTATGGGCTTATTTTACACATTTCTTTATCGGGGAGTGGGGGAGCACCAATTTTGCTGAGAGGAATTTTTACAGCTTACCTGGATTTCTAAAAGTTGCAAAGTAGTTAAGAAGATCATAAGAACTAACTAAGCCAGGCAGAAAAGGGAAACTGGACTGCCCTGGGAAAAAATCGTTGAATGAAGTGGCGAAAACCCTCAAACAAATATGAGTAAGAGAACAAAGAAGGAATGAAAGCTTTAAACAGACAAGAATGGGTAAAAATTTTTAAGGAAACCCAGGTCCTTAAAGGATTATAGCACCAGAAGAAATCAAAGTGACGGAAAAATACTCAGGATGGTGACTTGTCACTGCAACTGAAACCTAATGATTTTTAGCTGAAGATATTAAATGATAACATAATAAAGTGACATTTGATAATACTTTCATTTTGACCACACTGTACCAAATCTGTTGTCGAGAAAGGAGGTCCCTAACTCAGCAATTTCATTAACCCTGTTTTGTAGTGATTTTTAGAGAAGCAAAAGATACTCGACAACAAAATAAAATTTCCCTTTGCTCAATTCAATAAATAGCTATGGCTATATTGATGCAGTGAACGCAGCCGTTGCAACTGGCATGTTAAACTTATAGTAGATTTATCTTTGAAGTCAAACCCAACACAAGTTTTGTATGATAAAGTTTAACCCTGAGAAGGGTAATAATATCTTACAACCTTATTTATATATATATATACGGAGAAAGGGAGCGTTGTTTTTGTCCTTGTTGGTCTAGTGGGTAAGACACTTTAAGCTCAACGGAGGGACCCTAGTTCTACTCTGGGACGAGAACATTAGGGATTTTTTCCTATACCTAAAAAAAGCTCCAATATGAGCTTAAACGTGGGTGTCAATTTATTACCGTAATTAAAATCCTCTATGAAAAGTCACAAAAACTCCCTCCGGTGACTTTGTATATTGACAATTAATTGGCAATTGTGTTAGTCCCGAGAAGGGTAGTAATATCATGCAACCCTATACATGGAGAAAAGAAGCATTGTTCTTGTCGGTCTAGGGCACTCGGGGCTCAATAGAAGGGCCCTAGTTAGACTCTAGGATGTGGGGGACGATGTCTCTTTTTTTTTGTTTTTTCTCCTATACCTAAAAAAGCTATACTATGAGTTTAAACATGGGTGTCAATCAGGGATAGAGTCGGTCGCCAGCCAACCGGCCCCTGGGCCAGTGCACTCTTCAATAATCCAAGGTATGTGCCCTTTGAGAGGACCCAGTCCGCACTTGGCATCAATTTATTAACCCTAATAAAGTTTTATAATGACTCTTACGAAAAAAATAACTACGCAATCTGTTTTTTTTCCCCCCCCGTATTTTTTTATGCTTCTTGATATTTTAACTTGTATTGTACATTCCGAAGGTTCCAAAAAATAAAATAAATAAAAAATAATGATTTGTAGAAAAAGAGTTATTTATTTTGTAATTTTGTGTGCCGAAATTCCATCAAAGCATTATCTGATGTGGGACTAACAGATTAAGGGGACTACTCTGGATCACAATAAGCACATCTGCATAAAATTAGGCTTATTACGAGTCAAACTTAATTAGCAAGCTCAGAAGCTGCATCCTCAGTCAGTGGGTCAAATACGAACAATAGATACGTCAAGATACGAACTGCAACTAAGACAAGTGCAATATGGAATGTATCAGGTCTATGAACAAGATATAAAGAACAATTCCAACCACCACCACCGAAAAGGTGTGCTTCTGATAGATATTCTTTTTCTCATAAAGAACTTGTTCGTTTGTGGTTTTACGGCTCAAAGACTATGATAGTCATGCTGCACCGGGACCTACTGTTTTCCGAGGAATCCGAACCTCTTAAGGCCTGGGGAACCAAACCCCGGACTACAGTGAGCAGTGCGATCTTTATGAGATCTCTGAGTAAGCGTTCTTTGCACTGTTGGGAGTCGAACCCGGATTAACAGCGCACTAGGCGAACGTGTTACCACACTGCGCCACCGCAGGGCCACAAGGAACTTGCGATATTATTATTCAAATGGAGAATTTAACCCCCACCTCTTGTGCATGACCTTAGAATGTGTGTAATGGGCTTGAAAAATCTGCTCGCCATTAGCAACTGGATTTTTAAAGCTGGCGAGTAAAAACATTTTCCTACAGGTTTCTATGTTTTCTTAATGAGGTGGACGAGTATCATTCCTGTCTGGCGAGTTTAAGCTGCCACAACTTACCAAGCCCTGTACATGTACACATATTCCTCTTTCATTGTGATAGAGGAATGAGAAACGAAATGCATAGGTACACTGAATTTAATAATTTAAAATCCATACCTAAAAAAAGTTGATTTAGCGAATGTGTAAAAATACTTACATTTTATATTACACATATTTATGTGTCTAATTGTGTTTTGTTTGGTTGGCTGTAGTTTTACATCTTAAAGACTACAATGGTCATGCTGCACTGGGACCTACAATTTTCCGAGGAATCCAAACCTCTGGACCTACAATTTTCCAAGGAATCCGAACCTCTAGATCTACAATTTTCTGAGGAATCCAAATCTCTTAAAGGCCTAGGGATCCAAACTCAACTACAGTGAGCAGTACGATCTATATGAGATCTCTCAGTAAATGTTCCTTGAACTGTTGGGAGTCAAACCCGGGTTAACAGCTAACTATGCAAACACGTTACCAGTCTGTGCCACCGCAGGGTGTCCAATTATGTGTGTGTTAGATAAATTCATTATAATGAATTTGCCTAATATATTCAAATTAAACAACAAGGCCACAAAATAATTACCCTGCATTAACTTATATTTTGTTTTTTTATTATAATTTTAAGAATTTAAAGACTATTCATAAAGCCATTTCCAGCCATACATTTTGTGCACTGGGTGTTGCTTACAGTGGAATTTAGATTCCCATTGTGGATGTAGAACATGATAAATGTAAACAATTATAAAATATATATATTTCTTTAATCAGTATTTTCTCAACAAGTAAATCTTAAAAAGATTACATAAATGTCCAAATCAAGTTATGCAAATGGGGATGAATCAGTTTTGAAATAAAATTGTACTTTCAGTGAGGAATTGTTAAAATCTATCCTATGCCCATATATCCATTTAAATTCATTATCACAAATCATGCTCACGAGCATGATGTTTGAAAAAAGTAAAATTATAAAATGAATATTGTTCGTTTTATAATGCAAGGGACAATTATGCTATGGTGGAACCAAAAGTAGATATAAGGAGAGACAACATCGGGAACATACACCCTTCTCCAAGAACAATAAATTTATGCTTATTTTGCTTTCCCAGACTTGGCAACAAATTTCCTAGAACCGATCTAAATTGGTTTTAAGATTTTTCCCCGCCCAGAAAAAAAAGTTGTGATCCACCTGTGTTTAGAACCTAAGATTTTTGAATGAATCTATAATGCACAGAGAACAAACAAAGGACTATGGACCAAAAAAAAAAATGGCATACACATACATTCTACAGAGCCATTTGAATTACATCCAAGTTATGGAACAATAGCAGAATGTGTTACTTCTACGCCACAATAGAGGAGACAGCCACGTGTTTATATTCTTCTGAGATAAGCATACTACAGTTTCTTTGGAATAGGTGCTAGTCTTCAAGTGCACAGGTATCGGTATCTACTTGATAGGGTAAAGCAACACCGTTATCTTGTTTACACTGATAAAGGTGAAATACAGCGATGACCTATTGTTACACAACATCGAAATGCAACTATCAACCAAAGCTTCTGACCTTCATAAATTAAAAGCAATCACCCAAAAACCTACATATAAACTGTATGTATCACAGTATCTAATATAAGCTAATTATAAACGGTTAACTAAAGCCAATATATCATTCAATGAGGGCTTCATTTGGACTAAAATTTAGCCTTGGCGTAGCAGTAATGCATTTGTCTAACATGTAAAAAACATGATTACTCCCCTGAAATTAGATGAAGCTTTTTTTTTGTTTTTACTTATTCATATTCTGGGGGATTGAATCCCTAAAAACTATTAATAATAATAAATTTATTCAAACCTACGATAAGATACATATTGAGTGGTGCATACAGTTTATTAGTGCATGTGAATTACTTGCGACAATGATGTATGATTATCTAGAGTATTAAATTATGTTAAAAATGGAAGAGAATATAAAGCAGAAACCTGTTACGAGATTCTCCTACCAGAGTTATGAAAAACATTAACTGAATTTGTTATGAGAAGGTCACATTTAGTGAAATAACTGAAAATGTCTTAATCGTTAATCCTCCTTGTATTTCTTAATCAGTATATCAGGCAGACAAAAACTCGAAAGTAAGTTATATAGTTATTGGTATTCGAAAAAAAGTACGCTAATTTATTTTTGCTGATTTAGGCCTCATTTAAGAAAATTGAGACAAATGTGTATATTAAAATTTATTATTAAAGCTGCTTAGGATGACAATGCTTAAATTTTAAAAATGTGAGATAGTTTCGAAGTTGGTACATCCATCAATACATGAATACATACATTTATGCATGCATACAAATATGAAACATGAATACACAATATAGTGCATACATACATGCATGCACAATATAGTGAATACATACATGCATACACAATATAGTGCATACATATATACATAATATAGTGTATGCATACATAATTTAAAATCCTCTAGCAAATAAAAAAAAGGGTGCATTTGTACTAACGAACTGGAAAAACTAAAAATGAATGCTAAAAATGAAGTGTCAACTTGAAACTTAAGCTGAAATTCTCCTTGTCATTTATAATCACTGTGTGTCAGAGTTAAGAGGCAAAGGAAAACTGTTGTAAAACGGTTTTAAATTGCGTCCTATGGTGGAAAAGCAGCTAACATCACGCTGTACCAATACTGGTGGAGACTCAGATATATGAGAGGACTGCCTGAGAAGAAAATGTGCAAATGAATCGTATCTTAACCTAAATTATAGTTTTAATACAACACCCGAAAATATAAAATATTGGATGTTCTATTTATCTGCAGACAAAAAATATTCACTCTTTACAGAGAGTGGACGTTTCAGTATTTCACTGCAGTTTTGTCCCTATCGGGCTCTTCCCTATGCACAGCATAGCCAGCACTGATAGGTGATTTTCTGATATGTCCCAAAGCTGAATGTGCTAAAAAGTGTGAGGAACATTACAGAACAAACAGCTTCACTGTAGAACAATCGCGGAGCGAATCAATTTTCTTTTGTCTTAAAATAAAGAAGAAAAAAAAAACCAGTCTGACAAATGTTTTCTACACTATTATAAAAGGAA
>QLNU02015003.1:130376381-130386669 GCA_006491805.2 Dysdera silvatica | reverse complement strand
TTTATATTTGGTTTTTATTCAAACTTTTGTGTTCATGTATGTTACAAAAGCATTTAATTCCGCACTGCTCACTGTAGTCCGGGTTTGGTTCCCTAGGCCTTAAGAGGTTCGGATTCCTCGGAAAACAGTAGGTCCCGGCGCAGCATCACCACTGTAGTCTTTGAGCCGTAAAACCAAAAAGCAACCAACCATTTAATTCGTTGTATTTTATTTGAAAAAAAAATTTTTTTTTTTGGTGGAGGGCTAATATATGTATATATATTCAAAACATGTCCATATACTTTGGGTAGTTTTGTTCAGAATTCTTGTTATATTAATAAGTCTTGATGCCGCAATCATTTTCTTTAAAAAATGTTTTGATCTTTTATGAAAATCAATTCTTTTCTCCTTAAATTTACAGTTTTGATTTTATAGATCTTTAATTTTCCATTTATTTTTTGTCTGTAGGGGATATGGCAGAATATCTAATAACTTGAACCATAATTATAACCCCCATCAACGACGTAGTCAGGTTTTTGTTAAGGCTGGCCCCTTAAAATAAATTTTTATAATTTATTTATTTTTTATTTCCTTGAAGTGGGGTACGACCAAGCCCCCCTGAAAAAAAACGGATCTTGTATATATACACACTGAAAGAACAATTTATCTTCTTCGTTCATGAAATTATTGAAAAAAATTTAATTTGTTACGAATCTGTCAAGTGTTTTTATGGCCCTTTAATTTCCTGCAAAAATTTTTTTATAAGCGCACTGAGAGTTACACAGCAAAATATGTATCGCTTCCAGAAAAATAATATACGTGTATATAATAAATTGCTCTTTCAGTACATGTGTATATATATGCATACATAAACGCAGACTGGGTACAGTATCTGAATACTATATACTTTACTCTTCATGGAAGCATGAATTTGTTCTCGCATTTCTTCATTATCAGGGTCATAAAAAAAAGATCGAACATGTGAAGAACGTATAGCGTTTTCTGCACGTTCGATCAGTTTCGGCTGATCCGAAAAAAACACGGAAATTTCATAAAATGAGAACATTTTAAATCTATCTCATAAGCATAACATAGCAAATGGCAGTTTGTTTGTGCCCAGCGCCATATTGAAACGTCACACTTCACCGACGTATAGTGATCAGTACCATTTTCATATCTCGAGGCCAAAGGCCCTAAAACGGCAAAGCTTAATTTTCGCTTACTACAAAAAATCAGAAAACGTAAAATTTCGTTAAAAGGGTCCCGAATAATAATGGAGTTTAGGTCTTGGAAGTGCCTTCAGATAGCACTGGCAGTGAGATAAGTTCTTTCTTTCTTTCTTTCTTTCTTTCTTTCTTTCTTTTCTTTTCTTTTTTTTTGAAGGAGTGAAAACACTTTGTGTTTCTTGTTTTTTCTAATTTTATCCTTAAGCTTATCTTTTAACTAAAACTCATTTGCCATACTTTTCGCAAGGAACTAAAATTCTTCGATGTCTTTGCGGCCCTTCTTTTTTTTTTCTATTAATTTTTAATGTATGATAAAATGCTCCCATCATTCACGGAATCAGTGGCGTACGCAGGATTTGATTTCGGGGGGAGGCTCAGCTTGAAATGTCCGATTCTGAAAATTTTATCTGTTCTAAGCAATCAATTGATCTATATTTATTAATTTTAATTAATTAACCTATGTTTAATAACTTTAATTAATCAATCAATAGTTATCAATTCTGATTGATTAATCTATGTTTATTAATTCTAATCAATTAATTAATTGAGTGACTAATTAATATTTATTAAATTCTAATTTAATCTATATCTATCAATTCACGAATCAAATTCTTTTATTTACATGACACATCTCTAAAATCGATTAATTGAATGATAATGAAGTCACCGGTCTAGATCAGTAGCATTATAGTCACGTGTTGCCTTCAAGGCCCTTAGGTGCGGCCTTTTGACCGAATTAAAATTTTGAAGAAGAATTCATTTACTTTATTAACATGATTCTGATAGTCTTTTCTATTTACGTTGTAACCTTAAAATGAACTTAAGTAAAGTATAAAAGAGTACTAGAAGATTTAACGAAATAATCTTCCTTGATTGACTGACGCAATCAAAACACAAGCAGCCTTTGTACATTACAGCTAACTTAATGCGGCCTTCTAATATTAACAGCTAATTTATGCAGCCTTCCAACATGAAAAGGTTCCCAACACCTGGTCTAAATCATAAGCTGAAACATCCAACAAATAATTATGTTGAAATGCCTAAACACACACACACACAAAATTATTTCATATCAAATCAATGAACAATACGAGAATACGAAAAATTAAAAATTAAATTTGAGTTTACACGTCAGAAATATGCAAATTTTTACTTAATATTTAGGTTACATTTGTAAAATTTGGATTAATAGTTTAAAAAAAGTATACAATCCTAAATAATGGCTTTGAACCAGGGTTTAAGCTGGCTCAAAACATGCTGTCGCAAAAATGCTAAAATGGGGCAAAAAAGTTGTAGCAAAATGCTAAAAAATATTAGTTGCTTTCGTTGCTCGAAAAATCGTATCAATGAAATTATTTATATCAACAATGCTTAATAGGTACTGTTAAGAACTTTGAAGAGGAAACAAAAAGGAACAAGAAAAGATCGCTGAAGTGCAGTGGTGTAGTCCTAAAAAGTAGCCCAGCGCTCTTCAAAATCAGGGGTGGATTCAAGAGGAGAATCAGGGAACCCCCTAACCAGTCAACAGCCCATTAGCCCGATAGGGGCAGAGATTATCATTATGGGTTGTTGAGCCGGCATTGCAAGACCCCCAAATGCCCCTCTGAATCCGGCAGACACTGCCTACAGCATATAGCTCTGGGGCATATAAGCATAAAATAATAATATTAATGTGACACAAATGCATGAGCCCAAGCCGAACTAAACCAGGAATGACCTCTGAAGTGAGCTAATAAAATAAAGAAAACAATTGAAAAAATAGCCAAAAGTCCTCCTTTTCGCCCTTGTCGCCTTCATTGTGTCAAACAACACATCGTTACATTTTCTGTTGTGGGAATACAATTTGTGATACGTGTTCCAAGCTGTAATTTCATTTTAATTCCCACGCTTCTTAGTTGATTTATTCAAAATTTTAGGGTCATTGCTCTAAAGCAATTTTCTTAATAAAATTGTAGAGCCGCATATTTTTTATTTACAACTTGAACAGAATTTCGTTTGTAAAATGTATGATTTCCTAAAATTTTGCCCTAGCGCCGCTAGGCTGCGCTAGGTCTTGTTTACACCCCTGCCGAAGTGCAAAACGGATATTCTGGAATCGAGGAATCCTGTTTTCAGAGAATAAACTGTGGTTAAAAATGCCTGTCGCATTTTCGCGATGGGCAAAAATTTTTTCTTCGCATTTTCGAGCAACTCGTCGCATTTTGCGAAAAATGCGACTGCAGCTTAAACCCTGCTTTGAACTGTGGGGAAAAAAGTTTTATTTTGTATCTAAACCTATTTGTATAATGCGATGTGTTCTAAATATTTAATTGAAGACGTCTTGCATTGCCAGACCCCACGAAGTTATCAATTACTTCGTCATTCGTAATGTTTAGAGTTAACTCTCTATGTATGAACAGCGATGTAAGACTATGAAGCCTATTTTCGCAGATTGTACTTCTTAGGTATGACTTAATTAACTTCAAGTTGAAAAAGCTACGTTCCACAGAAGCTATAGAAACTGAAAGCAAAACCAGCATTTTCAACAAGATGTGCACATTTGGGAAACAATCTCTATCACATTCGTTTAAACCGTCGATCGCACATGTAGATTTTTTTTCCAACTCCCCTCCATTTTTGCCTCCATATTTCCCATTCTCCTTCAAAGGAATCTTTCAAATAATATCTCAAAGCTTCTTTATGAAACTCAACTGCTTTTTCTATTTTTTCAAATGGCACATCACAAAACGCAGGAATGACGAAGTGAAATGAGGTCTTGATGAGTCAAAAAACGTTCTATTAAAGAAGAAATTATGTCCTCTATGCAAAGAACGTAGATGATAATTCGATAATAAGTCTCCGGATCAGTTAATGGAGGGTTTGGTCTATGTCTCTGAAGACTAGAGATTCTTGGTATGCTAAGAATAATGTTGAGACTGGAGGCCATTTTTTGTACTTCTGTAAACAATTGATGAAATTCGAAAGTGGCGTTTTCTGGAAGATACTCAATGACTGTCTTAGTCGCATTAACTTAACTAACAGCATTAAATACGTCACTATTCGCTTTTTGAAGACATTTGGAAAGATTATGTGTTAGTCGCAACAATTTTGAGGCTACAACCAAGGCTGATATGAACGATGGGATACATATACTGTTCGAAATAAGTGAGGCCTTTTTGGAATGATCACCTGGCAAGTCGCTAAGATGCTCCAAGGCTGACACGATTGGTATAATCATTTCTTTAAAAGAGTAACACAACTTCATGACGCCCACGCCATCTGGTTTTACAAAGGACCTTAAGTCTGCAATTATCACAATTTGGCTCATGTTCTTTAATTGTATCTTCCAAAATTTTTATTCGCTTTGCACTAGCTCTATGAAAAGTTCAAGTTTCTGATATTACGCCCACTGCGTTCTGAACACATTGGACTTTAAAAGAATCTGGGAGGCATAGATTTAAGCAGTGGGATACACAGTGGGCGTAAATAGCTTTTGGGAATTTCTTCTTTAAATGGGCTTGAACACCGCGAAACTCACCTCTCATTACGGAGGCTCCATCGTAACCCTGTCCTCTTAAGTTGGCTAAGTCTAAACCGTACTCAGTCAACTTTTTTCTATGACGGCTGCCAGCGTCTCATCAGTAACATCGTAGACGGGAACAAATGTAAGGAAATTTTCCTTGATCATAAAAGGTTTGACACTTATAACATACCACAAGCACAGGGAAAACTGCTCAACTTGGGAAATGTCCGTTGTTTCGTCTGCTAAAACTGTATAATATTGACTTTCTTGTACTTGTTCCACGATCTTTTTCTACAAAATATGAGAAAAGCAATCAATCAAACTGTTCCGAATCCATGGACTAGTGTACATTACATTCCGTGAACTGTTTTCCAAATGATCCTTAAGTATCAGATCTCCTCCTTGGGCCCGATAGCTGAGAAGGAAATTGCCATCATTTTTTAAAGGCGTTAAAAGCGAAATGCGTCCCCAATCGGAATGGCCTCTCAAAGAGATGTTTTGCATGTCGCAAAATCGAATGGTTTCAACAATTGCATCCAGTCTTAATCAGTTATCTTCAACGTCATTTTTCTTTTTAGAATCCTGTTGTTTTTCGATACATTGCTTTTTTTTCCTTCAACAATAACCACAACGTCGTTTATATTCAAAACTACGTATTTATGATATTCGGTTAACTGATGATTTTTAAAGGATTCAACAGCTTTCTTCAAATGTAGGTAGTATGGTTTTGTGACAAAAGCAATCTGTGTTTGGTGAGAACCTTTGCCAACCGTACTTTTATCCAAGAAAAGTACGCAGTATTTGCAATAAAGGCCATTTTGTCATTTTAAATAAGCCAGCCACTTACATTCATCGAGCCATTTAAGTTGGAAATGGCGCTTGAAACCTTTTGCTTCTTCTATTGGAAAGCAATAATTTGATGAAGGTTTCCAGAAAAATTTCATTTTTTCTACTTTTTGATTGTGGTAAGCTCAACATGAACAAAGTTAGAAATATCTTTCATAAGCGTAACATTGACAGGTCCCGATTCTTTTATCCTCTTTTCATCCCAAACTTTCGTGCTTGTTGACTTCATTCCAATATCATCGTCTGAATTAGAACTGCCTGGGATGGCAGTAAAATCAGTTGCTTTCCGTTAGATAGGATATTTAAAATATGAGAGGATAGTTCCTTTCTTCATGCTTAAAAAAAAGGAGGGAATTTGTTTGTATTTCATTAAAAAAAAATTAAAACAGTGAATCAAGCGTATCTGTAAATAATTTATATCAAAAGAGGTATGTAATAACCAGGGCCAGATGCAGAAATTTTCTCTCCCCCCCCCGCGAATAATGACAAAACACTCCAACAAATTTTATGCAAGTATCTCATGATTGTCATTAAAACATACTTCGATAAAATATGTACGGATGCGGCTTTAGGGTAAGGCGAAACATGCGACCACCTAGCAACGGGACAATGTAATATTTAACTTAATTAGAACTATTTGTAAAATTGAACACTTTAAAAACATTTAACTATATTGCTAGAATAAACTGAAAAAAATAATAATCGTTGCTTATTTCACACATAAAACTGAGTTATAAACAAGAGACTTTACATACATTAAATATTGGAATTTAAATCATAACAAAAGTAGCACCATTCCAAAATGCAGTTTTCCCTCAATTCTAAAATGATACTAAAATAGATAGGTAATATACAACACGCGTGCATAGGAATTCGTGATCTATCTTTAAGTGGGTACTGAACTCTGTTATCTCTTTTTACTAAAAATAATGGACTAGATAAAGACCGTTTAAAATAAAAATATTATGTACAAAAGTGTAAATATATATATATATATATATTGTAAAAAATCTGTTTAGAATATATTTTAACGTCAAAGAAAATTTCTCACAAAACTGACCTAATGTACAAAACAAAAAATAAAAATTCTACACACTTATTATGAGAAAAATAATTTTCGGGGGGGGAAGTGTTGTGACCATTACTTTGTAAGCTCAGCCCCTAGCGCCATCTTGGCTACGGCCCCTCTTCAAATGCACATGAATAAATTGTTTCACATAGATTTTGTTTTAAGATAATTTTCTTCACCTTTGCACTATATGGATATGGCACTAATCGAATAATGTTGGACTATAGTTTCTTATGGATTCAGTCCTTTTCCCCCTTTTTTCATAAGCCAAGGGGGTGCAAGTGCACCCTCTTGCGCCCACTCGGGGGCGGGCCCATGTTTGTCACTCATGTCCCAAAATACCATGGGACTTAAATGGCCTTAAAGAAGATCATGTGCTGGTGTCTTTGAGAAAATAAGGCGTTTTGATGTTCAATAGGAGTCTTTGGGCCCCCAGTATCCCTTTGTACACCACAGGTTACCACTAAGCACTAAATTACGGTAATAAATCGTAAAATCGGACCGTTAACAGTTAATTACAAAGTGACAGCTGTTTAGAGAAGCTGGCGTGCGTGCCTGCTTGCCTATCTACCTAGGTTTCCAAGGATTTAATAGGAAGGATAGCCGCCGAAGGCGGCTCTGTAATCTTAGACGGGTAGAGACATTAATACCGAAAAAACTAACACCTCGAGAGATTGGGAAAGGGGGTGATGAAAGTCGACCATGGCCGGCATACAAAGATGGGCCGTTCACACTCATGTCTTCACTCAACGTCTCCCGAATCCAATACATCAATCTGCCCTGATGTGCATTAGCGATCAGCGGATGGGACGGAAGAATACCCGGGGCCGATCGATGCTCCTACAAGACCCCACCAGACCCCGTTTAACGGGTGCGGCGCCACAAAGCGACAGGGAACGGGCATATCCATCACCAGAGCCGAAACCCATTCGCCAGGAAAATTTGGAGAAGAAATTAAGCGCACAGAAACGCATCCACCCTAATCCAGCGGCCTGGCCAATGTCCCATACACTTATTACGGAGCCTTTTCGTGGAGGGGGGGTGAGGGGGCTCAAACCCTTATTAAAATTTATTGGGAGGGGTTCATGACCCTTTAATTCTACGCTCATATCCCTTACCTTCTTTATTTATTTTACAATATATATACCTTTATTATATCTATACACACATACGCTTCTCCGGCCAACATCTGTTGACTGGCTCAGCATGACCTTTGCTGTCCTATCACTGTAAAATAAATGATAACATCTGTTGAGGACAGACGACGCTCTGATGTTGACGTTTTGGGAAGGGTGTTTGTTGGGGGTATAGCAAACTCCCTTCTCAGGTTGTCACATGAGCAGGGGGTCTGCTACACCCCCTAGACCCCCTCAAAATTTCTTGACACCCCCCCTAAGACTCATAGTTTATATACTCGCTAAATATTTAGATTACAAGGGAAAAAAACATTGCACAAATTCTTTTCTATACATTTCTGCATATACAAATTGCAATAATCTTTTATATGCAGCAATTTTTTCAGAGAAAAATACGAATAAGAATACCAAGATGGGGGGGGGAGGTACCGTATGAAGTAAAACTCAAGCCACCCCAAATTTATCAATTGTCTATGAATAGATTAAATGTCCAAGAAGAAATGCTTGACCCTCGTTTTCCGTCAGCAAAATTTTTTTGTAAATATGGACAAATTATTTGATTGCTACTGAATATTTAATTTCGTATCTTTTTTGGTAGGTACATTTTATAAGAAAAATTAAAATCTTCAAGGTTAATTCTATATCCCCACTCTCCAAAACGAAGCTCGGCACCCCTCAAGAAAGTTTGACACCCCTTCCTGAGCAAATATTCTGGCAGACGCCTTGTATCTGAGTCGGCCATTGAATGTTTTATCTTGCTGTAAACATTTTAACCATCAGCTGGCATTATCTTTTGATCGAAATATTTTTAATCTCAGTGAGCATTTTACGCACCTCTTTTAATCATGAAATAATTTTGAAATTTTTCATTTACTACTGATATCAATGGCGTAGCGGGAATTCAAAAGTGGGTGCCCCTCATCTCCGTTCGTTCCCCATGCGCCCCTGAATAAAAAAGCAACATTTCATCATCATAATGATGATATTTATATGAATTGTGATCTTTTTATTCGAGGGGAGGGGGGCTCATGGTGAACAATTGGAGATGACCTTTTAAATTCGTTCTGCACCACTGACTGGTATTAAAAATTTATTTAATACATCTAATTATATTGCATCATTCGTTTTCAATGAATTTTATGCATTTTTTACCTTTATATGAAAATTACTTCCTCTCTTATAAAAAACCACATGTATAACAACATCTTATTTGGTGCAAAATGACCTTTACTTTCATCAAGGGCGTATTCGGGTGAATACAGAAGGTTGTTCTTGAACTGTCCGTGCGCTATAAACGTGTAAACAACTCCTTTCTAACAGGCCTCAATAATATTAGCTCTTGCGGGCTACGGTCACGATTCATTCCAATCTTATCTGATTATTATTGTGTACGTGTCCTTGGACAAACGAACACGTACACGTGCATGCAAATATTTAATGAAGCATTGTTTTGGTGTTACTATTACTATTAGTTAAAGCATATTGTCTTATCTTCTTCGATAGACCAATGCTTCCCAAAGTGCGTTCCGGGTAGCCTCGAAACTTAGCAAGCAATTCGTAAAATGTAGCCAAAAATTCCAAGAAAATCTGTAATTGCTGCAATATCCTCCGCTTCCTATAATAACCCTTTGGATAGAGTAAAACTAACTATAAAATACAGGGTCTTTCAAATTAAACGCTCCCTGTTTAGAGGGGTGTATAGGACGAAATAATGGACTGATGTAAACGAAATTTAGCATATAAATGTTTCTCGCCATGCGAACGCGAATTATGCTGAAAAAGGTAATGATGTATGGCTCACGGTTACGGTTATAGTTACCGAATTTCAAAATTTTCAAATGGCAACATCCATATTCTTTAACAGCATAATAACAGGCATCATCGAAAGCCATACATACAGTTGGAATTTTATTTTTAGACCTAAGACTGACAAAGTTATGTAACGTTATTTCAAAGATAAATTGCGAGAAAAAATAAGTACAGTTAACCGAAATATCTTTCAAAAGCTTCGAGAAAATCGCTGTAATTGAATAAACCTTTCGGAATTAGCTCAGTTGATGTTTGTATGTACTACAGGCCATGGGCGCCGACGACATAAAAATATTGGGGGGGGGGGGACAATATACCTTTAAAAGGCATTTTGTTTCAAATTTAAGGGGGATATGGAACCATAATACCAACATTGGGGGACGGGTTACCCCTGTCCACCCCCGCTAACGGCGCCCGTGCTACAGATAGTGTCAGGTTAACGCATGGGCTTTAGGGACTACAGCCACAGGCGCCAGGGGGAGTAGGAAGGGGCTCGAGCCCCTCCCCCCCAGCCGTTCAAAAATTTGATTTCCTCAATTCTGCTGTGCATTTATTTTAAAAAAAATTTCAGTCACATTTTAAAATAAGGTACTTTTCAATTCATTACTAATTGTCAAGCAGTATCAATTATTTTTGTAGCCTTTTGGTATCTTGTATATTCACTAAAATTCTTGACAGCTATGAGAAGGAGGTAATAATTTTTCTCAGCCCCCGCCCCCCC
>QLNU02015003.1:130362158-130376281 GCA_006491805.2 Dysdera silvatica | reverse complement strand
GAACTTGTTTATTACGGTGTTTAAGTTTAGATTGCGTGTATTCAAGACCGTAGCCAGGATTTAATTTCGGGGTGGGTTCAAAAATTTTTACAGCATGTATCGATACAATCACAGCATGCAAGGCCGTAGCCAAGTCCCATTAAAAATTTAGTTTCGTACAGAGGACTGGTCCCTAAATTCCCTCCCTCTTGATACGGGTATGTATGTATGTATGTATGTATGTATGTATGTATGTATGTATGTGTGTGTGTGTGTGTATGTATGTAGTATTTCATCTAGAAAAAAATTAGGGCAGGACGCATGGCCTGGCAAAACGCCATTTCTTTGGCGCAGTATAGCCCAGATGCTCTTGCGCCATAAAAAAGCCAAACAATCAATCAATCTAAATACACAGGTACTCATCATGAATATACGCCGTTACGTCATCTTTACTGCTACCAATTCCTTTAAACAACGTCTTAATTTGTTTAGTTCCTATAGTTGCTTTCTTTAAATTTTAGTTTTTGTTTGCAGGTAACCATTTTTTGGAGGTTTTTTTTAGTTTAGTTCCGAGTTAAGTATATGCGAAAGGCGAGCGGAAGGTGCACGTGATTGCAATCTAATGTCAATGTTGCCAGATGGCAAGATTAAAAAATCTCAACTTCATACAAAATAATAATTAAATTAATATAACTATAATTTAGTTAAACAATATCCTATAATAATTTTATCTATTCAAATATCATATACCAGCAGTTCTTCAACTGTGGGCCGCGGACCCCTGGGGGTCTGTGAGACCCTCCCAGTGTTCCACAAAGATTCGAAAAAATACCGAAACAAGAGCATTTGCTCTTTAATGCTAAGAATAAATTATGAGGGGACGAAAAATTCTTTCCTTAAATGGTGAAAATTAGTGATGAAACACTAGAAATAAATATGTATGATGCAAATTCTGGGTTTTAAACTTTGAGTTAATTCTTGGGGGGTCCGCAAGGGCGAGTGATCTCTGAAGAGGGTCCGCGGTCTAGGAAAGTTAAAGAACCGCTGTCCTATACTGTATGACAAGTAAGCTTCATAAAATAGGGATGTAAAACATGCTTAGTTTAGAGCAGTGGTTCCCAACTCAATTTAAGCCGCGGACCACTTTTCCACTTCAATTGTACCCGCGGACCACTTTGAAAAATTCTCATGAGTTGACTGTAAGACATTAATAAAAAAGAGAGTCCGGGTCTTTTTTGGGGGGGAGGGGGATGTGTTTGAAAAATCGTGCTTTGGAGGAAAATAAAAGAAGAAATGATAAACGGGGAAAAAATCTAACGGCAATACAGTCGAATCTCGTTAAGACGAATTACTTTTAATACGAACCGTTTTCTGAAGTTCTGTCAGATTGTAAAGTACTACAAATGTACTATCAATTTCATTTTTATATTTAATTTTAATATTTAATAATAATTTTTATAAGCGTTTTTATTAATTATTATTTCTTTTTAAATAATGACCCGTCTCGCGGACCACCAGTTGGGAACCACTGGTTTAGTGCTTAAAGACAAACAAATTGATTTTAACAAAAATTTGATCTCAAAAATAGGTGGAACCGCTAACGTTTATCGGAGTAGTCCGTGGTTGAAAGTCTGCAAACCTGGCAACAGTGCTTTGTTTACAAATATTCGTCTGCAATCTGGTTTTGCCAAAACCATCAGTGTTATTACGAAAATGAAATGCTGGAGTACAAAATTTTTATAAATCAACAAATTTCGTCACACGTTTTGGATTCTAACGTGGGAATTTGAATTATCATCGGGGAAGGATGATGTGTTATTTTCCGAGGGCTAGATGGGACATATGGGCACAAGGGTGAACAAGTTGAAGGGCGGGGCGCTAATGGGTATGGCAAGGCGTTGCGCCCTTCTATTTCGCTTTAGATGAAACACTAATGTATGTATGTATGCTTGGCGCAGTATAGCCCAGATGCTCTTGCGCCATAAAAAAAAAGAAGGCGCAAGAGACCTCTCTGAGTCCCGTGTGTAACACAAACATTATGCCATTTTTTTCCCTTTGAAAGTAATTGAATTATTATTTTTTTATTGTCTCATACTAAATGTCCATGGTATCTACTAATATTTCTATTAAAAAGGTCTGTGCATAAAATATTTATCTGCAGTATTGAGGTCGGAAGTTATGAAAATGTCCCATGCGTAACGGGAGAATGGGCCTATTATATAATTATTAATTTATCACAGCAAATGTTAAAAATGTGCATTTTTATTGGGTGGAAGTATGTTATTTTATATCTTTGCCTTAGGTATGAAAGAACAGCCATTCCTGTCCGGTGTAGTTAACATGTGTAGAAATGGGTTTCCCATTTTGTGGGACTAAATCGATAGGAGAAAGGGGGATGGGGAACAGAAGTAAAGATACAAGGGCCGGGCGCGAAACTTTAATGATACAACATACTGTGTCACTTAATATAATTAGTTGAGGGACACAATCTGTTAAATTACCTAGGGTCCTATGAATTCTGTCCTCGGACCTGCAAACCAGAAAGTGGTTTTTCAGAAATTTCGGATATAAAATAAACATACAGTGGGACACTACATAGACATTACTCCTGATGAAGGACTGTTATTGATACGTCAGAAATCTTGGGAGGTTTATTTCGTTTTTAGTTTGCCATTGTTTAACCTTCTGTGTATAAATTACTTCCATTGTAATACTCTGCATTTATTCCAGTACGTTCTGTATTCCCATGAGAGATGGTCAGCGTCCAGTATGATAAAAAAAAATGATTGCAAGCGGAATTTATGTGGGGAGTATCTATGTATGTTGCTCTTGTTATGGAGAACTCCAGTATCAGTAGCAGTTCTTACGTACTCCATCAGAACAGAACAGCCAAGACAAAACAACCACACAGAGCCAATACCAACTTGCACAACAACTTGCTGACAGAATAGATCCATAACCTCAGGTTGTCTTCACACATAGATGTTCATCCAGAGCCGACCCCAGAGAATCTCTGTAACCACGGGCGCCGTTAGCTGGAGGGACCCGTCCCCAGGCAGTGGCGCACCAACGTAAGGGTCCCCTTGGACTAACAAAGCGAAAAATTATTACTCAAATAGACACTGGTCATTTCTTCTTTTAAAGTAAGATTGAAAATAGTGATAATCCCAACGACATTTCCCTGAACTCTGGTGACATTGATGAGACTGCTCTTGAGAAAAGCAACAGCAGTGGCCCGCGACTGTCTTCAAACAACTTTGTAAGAGGTAAAGGTAGAGCAAAACATAATATCAAACACAGTTGAAGTGGAAATTCTGACTGCGGATATTTTTACTTATGTGAAGAAATCTAACCTCACTGATGAAGGTAGGATAACAGTGCTGAAAAATCTTTGGGAACCATATGCAAATTGAAATTTTCCCACGACTGTCGCTAGTGCTGTATAAAGTCAAGGAAAATCTTACCTTGGTTGGGTAAGCATAAGTATATAGCTTACTCAAAGAAAGAAGACAGTGCTTATTGAAAATTTTATGTTCTCTTTGCACCACATAAAGTCGATTTAAGATCGACACAAGCCAAGGATCAATTTGTTTCAAAAGGATTTAATAATTGAAAGACCTCGGAGAAGTTCAACCAACGTGAATCTTTTATTTATCACACGGATTCGGTTTTCATAGGCGATGATTTTTTAAGGGTCGTGGAAGAGAAAAAGGCTTCTGTGGATGAAGTAATGGACAGAGGGCAAGCAAAAGCAAGTTTTGCAGAATAGGGTTATTCTTAAACCTATTATCAAAACGGTAATTTTTTATGGAGGACAAGGGCTGGCCATTGTAAAATTTTATGAACATAATCTAGTACTACTTCTAATGATTTAAGTATCTTGCACTGTAGAATTATTAGTAATTTAATAATGATAAATGCACACAAAAGGACAAGGGCGGATCCCGAAATTTTTCAGCGGGGGAGGGGGGCTGTGGTTTGTTCCCTATTCCCACTTTTAGCCAAGTGTCCCGTACTTTTCATATTATTTTCCATGATGAGATCCCAGCTGGGGGGGGGGGATTCCCCATGCCCCCTCCTTGAATCCGCGCTTAAAAGACAACCGTAATTGAAGATTCGATCATTCGAATCGATTTTCGATCCCACTGTCACGCCAACATCGGAGTTGTAATTGGATACTCGCTATGATTTCTCTGAATTCGTTTTGGATTGTAAATCCGTAGAAAAAAAGAATGAAATTTTTTTGTATCAATTTACTGATTTTTACATTAAATAAAATTGTCAAATAAATTTTTGGGGGCCCCGGCATGGGCCCTGCGAGCCCTTGCCATAATCTGGCCCTTCCTATCTCCCTAATATTGGTATTAGGGTTCCATATCCCCCTCCAATTTCAAACAAAATGCCTTCTACTGGTATATTGTCCTCCCTCCCCCCCCAATAGTTTTATGCCGTCGGTGCCAATGTTTGTAACAGCATATACTAATATTATTTTAATTTGAACACTGTGGCTTACTTGGGCTTTATTAATCTAATAACTTCATACCTAAATTATTGCTCAAATCACGATATTCTAGTTCGATAAAGCATATTCGTACCTAAAATTGTTCCCCAGAACTTCATATTGTTTGCTTACTGTTTACGTCTATAGCGTAATAGGTAATTTGAAATAGGATTGATAACTTAACGAGACCTCAAAGCAAATTACGCTTACACGTAGATCTTAATAACGGGATCAGTAAAATTTATTGCAGTTAATTTTTTTTTTTATCCGCTGAAGTTGTTTGAAAATTCAAAAATAACTGAATTACTATAAACCTATTTAAATAGAGCTTTTGGAGAGAGAGAGAGAATAAATTTATTAAGAGCCTCCGCCCGGCAAGTGGAAGGTCGTGGGTTCAGGTCCCACCGAAGGCAGAAATATTTATTTTCTTTCGAACGTTTCACCATCTAATCACGCCATACCATCGGCGTTGGTATCACTACGCCAATAAACGTTGATTGATATTGTTGTTTAATTTAATATAAACGTGTTATAAATACTAACACTCAGTTTAGTGACGGTATGGACACTATTCAGTAAAAACTGTCTCCTTTTTAACCAATGCGCACCCTATTTAAATTTTGGTGAAATTGCGCAATCCGTCACCTATCGATTTTTTTTTTTTCAACATCGCCAAAAACGACTGCTAATAGACGTAATAACCTTCCGCCATATTGGATTGGTAGTTTCAGGTGATTTTTTGGGCACTGTAATTTTCCTTTATCAGTGGATGTCTTGTGGGTGTGCCCGCACAACCCCGCTACCAAAAAAAAACAACAAAAAAACCAGATAAGCCCGTAATCCGAAACTATTGAGTCAGTAAAGAGTGCAGCAGTGAGAAAGAATAAAAGCATTGAGCAACCGCCGATGTATGACGTCAGAGAGGGCATATGACGCCACAAATCTAATACTATTATATATATATCTAATAAATCTACTGCAATTTTAGAGCGATTTCGGGAGAAGAAAAAACGCGGTGGAGAACTGTGCAATAGCGCCACACTTTCTTCTTCCTTTTCACGTTCACTGTCATGCTCTCTTTTCCTCATTTGCAAGCCATAAATTAAACTTCATTTTTTGTTGCAGAGACATTATATTTTGTTATAATTTCCTGTTTTCTTTCAAATAGAAAATTTTTCCACTATTTGAGAAGAAAAGTGTAAGAAGATAAGAAGAAGGAGAAGTATGGTTATCAGCGGGTGGAACAACAGAGCTCCAAATTGGTAGAGTTTATTTATTATACCGATAATTTTCTTATTGCAAAAAGCTGGAAATTAAACAATTGATGTAAAAAAAGCCCCAAAACTTAGCAGAGCTCAGCCCCTCTAAATGCGTTGAATCGCCCTGATTACCAGTGTAATTATAGACATAACTAGTGGAGAATTAATGGACCTTAAACCCCCGCCCTATAAAAACAAAAATTACAAATGAATAGGCTAATATGAATGGAATTGGGTTGAGGGGGCATATAGTCCCCTAAACCTTGAGGTTAGCTATGTCAATAAGTGTGAATTCTGTCTTCGCTAATTTAAACCCTCCCCCCCCCACCCACATAACCTTGCTGACCTTGCCCCATAAAATCCAACTAATTGATTTACCTACATCCCCTTTCAATAAACGAAAGGAAGCGTTCACTTCCTATGCAGGAAAATTCTCAAAATTTGAACCCAGTAATTTCCCCCTTCTTCCCGGAAGCAAAACAAATTTACGTAGCATTATTTCTTATTAAACATATGTATTGTTCTCACTTCTACAGATAAATGCCAAAACATTAAAATACAGCACAAATAATCGTCTCTAGTTCAGTTATCAGTTTTTTGGGGAACTTTATTTTCGTTCCATCTGTTATCGCTCAAAACACATCAGTTATTAAGTGGATCTGGCTCTGTGGCTTGTTTAATCGCAATTCACGTGCTCATCTAACAAATATTGTTGTGAAACATGGATTTACGCAAAAAGTTAATTCCCGATAATAAGAATTATAGAACTGTGGAATCCCAAGAAGGTAAGCAATCAAACTTCGTAAAATTCTGTAATCTGTTATTTATTATTTTTTTAGAAAATTATCGTTTGGTGTTTGCGATCGTTTGGTTCTGCAAATAATGTCTAATTTTGGCTTACCAAACGATTTTATTTAGATTCGACATCAGAAAAAATATTGCACGTAACAGTAAGGAAATTTTTTCGATCTAATGCTCGTTGAATGTGAAAATTATAAAGCCCCAAAAAAATTTGCAGACAAGACTGTCATATCAATTTTTTTTAAACTATTTTTAACTCATTTTTTGTATCTCAGGCTTTTAATTTTATATATCTATTTTTAAATATCATTTTTTATTTTTATATAGGTTTCTAGCCAAAGCTCAGATTTAAAACACACACACACACACAAATACAAAGCTCAGTAAATTATTTGCAATTATTACACACTTATGAGCATTAAGAGTATATACGCAATGTACTCAATGTATACAGTAGAATAGAGAATACTCAAAGTACAATCTGAAAGTTTTTTCTAAATAAGGCAGATATATTTCTACCAAAACAGTTGTAAAAAACGTACCAATTTACGTAACAGCATTTAATTGCGATTTAAATGCAAATATCCAATGATCATCATTTATATGGGGAGTACAGGAGTGTGCAGTATCACAGTATTTCCCAATGTCCCCAATCCACATCTTGCATTACTTTATTTTCCAACATTTGTATGATTTTATACATATGCGTATCATATGTTGCATGAAATTTATGCTGTCTTTTAAAGATCTAATTGAAAAAATAAAAATATTTGGCATATCTTTTTGCAGAATTTCGAAAGCAAATGGCTTTAAGTAGTATGAATTTGTTTACGTTAATTTTCAGTTCTCTTATCTTTTTCATGATCTAGCCAATATTGGCTGTTATCACACCATTTTCCCATCATTTCGGAGTTGATTATGCAACCGATAAGCTTAACATTATCACTTTTTCGAGTGCCTTCATCATTAAATTGCGAACATTGCTATTTCTTAAGCAGGTTTTTTGATTTAAAAACCCATCTCTCTCTCTCTCTCTATTGCGTGCGTGCCGACAAATCCTAGTCAACCTCTGCAGTTTCGTAATTATTCCATACCTATTAACCGAGTATTTTTCTGCCGTAATCTTCTTTCAATACTATAGACTCAATCAGGTGGGTCTCCGAAGCGTCTTCTAGTCCGCTGATAAAATACTGCGTTACGTCATTTTTTACGCCTTGTAAGAGCTACCACTTTATTGCACGTAGCTAGATACCAAGTATCTTTGCGCAGTGTTGCAGTTCTCACAATTTTTTTTCCCGCCAACAAGGAGAAACAAGGTGCATAACCTTTCTGAATTGCTGTTTTTAGTATCTACACTGTGGTATCATTATCTCACTCGGAATTATCTCACTCGCTTCCCAGTAGCGCTCCGTCTCAGTGACCCCGCGAAGAGCTTTGCATCGTTGAATGTATTTTCTGTTCAGCTCATAACCTCTTTTCATTTATATGTCAAATTCTTTGGCATTGGGGGGAAAAAAATAGAGTCCACAACGTAATACATGGCCTATGACTGCGTGGGAAGTCAAATAGGTTTTTGTACAATAGGCGGATTAAGACGAAGCGAGGGGTGTTCGTTGACAAAAATTTCTTCTGTAAGGAATTTCATTTTACAACTAATATTGTTGTTCAAATCGGAGGAGAGGGGCTAACACAAGGGCCGCGGATAGAAACTTTGTACAGGAGAGCTCGGATAGCAACAGAGGGACTTAGAATTCTTTATTTTTATGTATTTCACTAGTATTTTTGAAAATTATAATAAAATAAATATCACCAATATGGGCATAAAACATGCAGTTATAGGTGTTGAAGAAATGCATCAATTCCATTTAGTTAAAATAAATTTTATTAATACTTTAAATGTTCAGATTAATTAATTAATACACGCCAAGAATAAATTAATTAAATACAACGTTAAAAGAATTTAGTACGCCTTTTTAGCGGAGCCTCCGAAAATTACGTGTGCACACTTCGATGGTAAACGGAAGATTGATTTGATTTTAGAATTCAGAAAACAATTACACATACTATTGCGAAATATAAAAGGTAAAATTACAATTATACAATATTTGAAAAATATGAAATAAAAGTAACAGATTTGGCATGGTGCCAATTTTAGAAATTGAACTTTTTAAGTTTATTTTCTTGCTTTTCTAAGTGGCAACAGTTAAGAAAGCCTGCGAAGCGAACATGGTGTTTCTATTGTGGGAGCCCACGAATGTTTTAATGAAAATAATCAATTCTTAGTTCTGTGCATTTATAGGTGTAGAGCTATACGAGCCCGTGAGGTCTACGTCCTCCCCACAATTATTTGAATTAAATTTGTATATACATTATAATATATAAATGCACATAATATGCGCTTGGTGCTTCCAATAATTTTGAAAGCTCTACGTTAATGTAAAGAGGTAACCTTGTAGGACTAAACTTTAAACGCCGCTACGGCGATATAGAACGCTTAGGACGGTTTTCTGGCAGTCCTGGGTTCAGCCCACTGGCGTACGCAGGGGGGTGTTGATGGGGGTTGTAACTCCCATTGCAATGAAATTTTGTATATTTAACATAGGAATATATGAGTTGTAGCTCTGTAACTCCCTCCCTTCTGAGTAAGTCAATAGTGCGGTCTCTTTAGTCAAAAATCTGGTTGAAGTGCGGATTATACTCTTGAGAGCAAGGTTTTCCCACCAGGACTCAGTGCCATACGTTAGGTGTTTCACAAAAGATTGCAATTAAAAATACCTTATGGGTGACACATATGATTAGCAAATAGTGTAAATCAAAGTTTATTACCGTTTTGAGAGAAGAATTTTCTTGTGGCAAGCAATTATTTGGTAGGCATCTATTATGTAGGTAAGAAAATCTCATGAAAACCTTTATGCTCCGGTTGATATAAAACAGAGCGCACGTTGCCACAATTTATTGGATTTATTTCTTTCATCGAAATCTATGGAAGAAAAATATCCGATTCGGGTACTGTTATGGCTTTTCTTGGCGGAAAAAAAAAAAAGTTGGCTTCTGCAGTGGAAGAAATTTGTGCTGTGGAAGGTGGGGGAGCAACATCGGAAAAAAATGGCAAGGTTTGAGCTTCGGCAATTTAGGAATAGGGACTGCGACCTGGAATATCTTAGTCCACAATTGTTCGCGAACCTCATGAGCCCGACGAGACACGCAGAAGCTATCAACACAGGCGTGGAATTGAGCAATTATCCATCATCCTGAGAATAACAAACCAAGACACTGCGGAAATTGAAGAACATATTGTTGAATTTGTAGCTGTCAGAAAAAAAATACAGGGGCGAAGCTGGCTGAGTATGAAATAAACAAATTTAAGGAGTTAGGCTTATCCCTTGCCAACTGTATGGGACAAGGGTGATAACATGCGCGGGGAAAAAGAGCGACGTACAAAGAAGGCTGCCAAACATAAATCCCCCTGCATTCTTTTGGCGATACAGTAGTGGACAAAATTGTGGAAACCTTTTGAAAAAAGTTTATTTTAGAGGTTTGATGGCTAATAACACCACTTTTTTTTGTACCAATACTATAAAATTATATATCATTAGAAAGGTAATTTAATAAAGATTGTAATGCAATAACATTTGTTCAATTATCTGTATTCTATCAAAAGTTATAGCCAAATAACCAGAAAAAATGAGATATACAAAAATGTTCACCATACCAGTTAATACTTAGTTGGGTAACCTTTAGCCTTAATTACGGCCTTACAACGCTTAATGTAGATTATGGTTTAATTAGCGAGTGTTAATCGTTAGAAAACGTAATCACCACATATGTTTGTTACGTTTTTGTACTGTGGTACGACATTTTTGTTAAAATACACACCATCAGTAAGGTATGGCGAATTGTAAATATGCATTTAGGTGTAGCAGTTAAACACTTAGAAACATTTGTCAATTAGTTAGATGAATACCATCTTAGTGGTTTCTATTAAACATTGGTAACAGCAAGAGAAATAGCAGAAACTGGCACCAATAAGACGTTCAAGATTAGCAGAAGACGATGTAAAAAGAAAATGATTCTGCATGAAAGAGAGGGCAAAGCTCCCGATATTTCACTTGAAGACAATTTTAAAATCAACTATTTTCTGGTGATAATAGACGCAGTACGAATAAACTGTCAGACAAAATTTGCAGATTTGAAGACCTATGAAAACAATTTTGGCTTCATGTATCATATTAGGGGCCTTTGGGACATGGATAATGAAGACCTGATGAATAATTGTCAGGATTTACGACGGTCATTGAGCGACAGAGATAAACATGCTATTGACGCTGTACCATGTAATGTGACAACTGTGTAAGGAATTGAAAATGTCGGCACTTTTTTACGATGATCAATACGATGTACTTTCAGTTTTTAAGTATATTGTACAAAATAGCTTGATGTCTACCTAAATGTTCATGTCGCATTAAGAATAAGAGGTACAATTCCTGTCAGAGTAGCTTCTGCAGAAAGGAGCTTCTCGAAGTTAAAGCTTATCAAGACTTATCTAAAAACTCCATGACACAAGATTGACTATCATCTTTAGCCCTCCTCTCCATAGAAAACGAGTTGGTAACCAGTCTAGATTTCAGTAATTTGCTAGATTTCGGCCGGAAAAAAAGTCGTAGTGTTACATTGTAATAAAGTTCAATAAAGGTCAAAATTCACAAAAGACTGTGTTGTGCGATGAGTAGATGTTGTAATCTCTTGCCTTGAAATGCCGCAGTTGGATATCTCCCATAACGATTTCAGTTTATTATAACTAAGAAAAAAAATGTCACTCATGTAATGTTTATAATAATTCTATTTCACTACTAATTTGTATAAGTCTTCTTTCGCTTTGCCATTTCCCATGTTATATGGGGTCGGCGTTATGGTCCTTTAATCTTCTCTTCCACAATCTTCTATCCAATGCCTCTTCTCTACTCCATCCATACTCTTCCAGATCTTCCGTCACTTTATCCTTCCATCTCAGCCGTGGTCTTCCCCTCTTCCTCTTACCCATTACCACCAGCTTATCCAATACCTTTCCCACATATTCCTCATTTCTCCGCTCCATATGCCCAAGCCATCTTAACCTATGTTCTTGTATTTTTCTTCCTATGGGTCCAACCTTGACCGTACCTCTAATTAGGTTATTCCTTATTTTATCCCTCCTTGTAACACCATTCATCCACCTCAACATTCTCATCTCAGCCACTTCCATCTTCCTTTCATGCGCTCTTGTAATTGGCCACGTATCCGCCCCGCATAACATTGCAGGTCTGACCACAGTTTTGTACAATTTTCCTTTCATCCTTCCGCTTACTTTCCTATCACAGAGCACTCCATTCATCTTTCTCCAATTTAACCACCCACATTGGATTCTGTGTTGTATCTCTGTGGTCAAAACTCCTAGGTTATATAAGTATACATCTTATACTGCTATAATATATTTACTTTCAGTGACATGTGATTTTGTAAATTAGTGTTTGTGTAAAAAATCTTTCCCTGTATTATTTTTCTTTCATTTTGATTTTCCTTGCTTGTCTAGTTTTCTGTGAATAATGTCGACTTCAATGGGAGAAGGAGAAATTATACAGTTATTAGCATGTAATTTAAAGTGCTGACCAATACCTTTCGATGTCTATTGAGTTTTCATAATTTTGTATTAGAAAAATTTTCAAAGATTTTATTGTCTTATATGATGACGCAATTTCACCGGAGTTTGATTGTTAATATTTATAAAACTACTAGCAATTCAGCATAATTTATCACGAAAGAATATCAAGATTTCTTAAGTTAGATTAGCAAAACCATCTTCGAAATTTAAGTTCCGGGTTGACTTAAAAACGTTATTTCAAAGAGTTTATTTTTTAAATTTTTCGGGGGAGGACCCCCAAATCACCCTTTCCCTGAGGGCTATTCCATACTCCCCAAGCCCCCGGTAAAATCCCGCTCCAAAATATTAGTGCCCCGCGAAGTCTAGGGTCACTACTGCTTTTTAGCTCATTACTAATTGTTAAGCAGTATCTTTTTTTTTTTTTGTAGAGTTTGGTATCTTGTACATTCACTAAAATTCTCAAAAGATTTGAGAAGGAGGTAATAATTTTTATCAGCCTACCCATAAAAAGTACTTGTATGGGGGTCCATGTCTTGAGGTGCTACGTACTTATTAAAATCGTATTTTATCGTCGAACTATGTGCTCTTATTAAAATCGAAATTAATTCAAAATTAAAATTGATAACATTCCATAAAAAGTGAAGGCCAGAACAGATATAATTTAAATTTAGTTGCTGTCTTTGTTTTTCTATCCTTATACTTTTGAATTCAATGTTGATAAGAAGATTGAACCTTATCCAAAAGAGAAAGAGTTGTGTTTAACCATGGAGTTAAATTCAAATTGCTTGTCAATGTTCATTCAGAACTGATTCGATTAATATCTTTTTCTTCGTTCTTGAGCCACTTGCTATTGAATAATTGTTGCCAAATCGTGACCATCGATACTACAGACTTAGGTTGCTCCCACACATCACGATTAAATCGAGAAGGCAAACTGAAATTTATCAGCAACTCATGATGGATTATCATGATGGTTTACCAAAATGAATAAACATTCACATTGAAATGTATTGCTTTTATAAATAGCAGAAAAATTTATTATCTTCATTGGTGTAGTTCGCCCCGAGGTCTAGAGAGGTTATGGGCCCCCATCCTCAATGCTATGCACATTGCATTCTTTTATAATTTTGATTTTGCCAGGGGAGAGATGGCAAAGCCCCCCCCTCCTCCGCGCTTCTCCCGTTACGTCAAATCAGTAGTGCATGTAAAAGTTCATAAGCAAGAGGGGATAACTGGCTTATAAGGAATCGAGTTACAGAGTTGCCAGTTCAGTAACGTCACCAAAATGATAACATTCACATTGAAATGTATTGCTTTTATAAATAAAGGTTTATTATCTTCACAGGTGTAGTTCGCCCCGAGGTCTTAGAGAATTCCCCATCCTCAACACACGCTATGCACACAGTGCATTCTTTTTGTATTTTGATTTTGCCAGGGAGAGATGGCAAAACTCTTCAGCTTGCCGTCAAATCAGTAGTGCATGTAAAAGTTCATAAGAGGGATAACTGGCTTATAAGAAATTGAAATACAGAGCTTTCACAAATTCACCATTTATATGTATAGAAATCCAACGAATGAGCATAAATATACGTAAAAAAAAGACAATATACTACTTCGTTAAAAAGAGAAGTCTTCGTGTAAATTGCCGGCAGGATAAAATATTAACATCTTTTATGCTAATAGATTTATAAACAATAGAATCGATTTCATCGAACTGTATGCAAATGCTTTCGGCAAACATTTCTTGTTTTTGCCGTCGTCAAAGTACAGATAAAAAAATTACTTTATTAATTTATTAATTAAAGTTAATTGTTATCCGGTACTGAACATAACACACAATAAACGCGAAACTTGACACTATCGTTGACCAAAATCTAAATACAAAGCTCATTCTTTGAACAAAAAAAAATTATCTTTATCTCTTTAAGCACATATATAAAAAGAG
>QLNU02015003.1:130349516-130362058 GCA_006491805.2 Dysdera silvatica | reverse complement strand
CCCCACCTCTTTCTATGCGCGGGGCCCGAATAAACCAAATCGGTTGAATCGGTACTTGGCCGAACCTGTACGCATCATACACTAATATCATTTTATTTTAACTCACATTTTTTATCAGTCCTATTTCTCTAAATACTGATGATTTAATAACAATAACTGAATTATTGATTACGACAAGCGGATTTGTTTTTATTTTTAAATGCGTTGTTTTGAAGTTAGCCAAATTTGATAATATGAAATGATTGATAACGTTTTCTGCGATTATAATATGGGTTCCCTCATGAACTTTAATATTATCGCCATTGCGTAATTTACCGAATTTCTTACTACATATGGATCTCAAATCCGGGCCACATGAATCTGTGGAGTTGTAGCTCTGTAACCCGAATCTGTGGAGTTGTAGCTCTGTAACCCCACTCCCATCATTGAGCCTGTACCTCTCCTTTACAAACTTTCTGCGTACGCGTATGCTAAGAATTAATTTACTTCGTTGAAACATTTTAAGTTCATATTGCATATATTTAATACAATTAATCTTTGATAGACACATCAAAGCTTTAACGAGTTTTGAGCCCCGTAGTTTCCAGGCTCCCTGTAAAAGCATCCGCTACAGTTCTATCACAAATTAATAAACAATATTGTTTTAAAAACAGTTATTTTGACACTGGCGTAAGGTTTAAAAACACGACGTTTCGGGAGCCAACTGCTCCCTTTGTCAAGTGAAGGCGGAATTCTGCTTTCGCTTGATGAAACGTGTCGAAATAACTGTTTGTTATGGAATCTCCTGGTGAAACTCTGTATTGTTTCGTTAGAATATTGATTTCAAATTAGTAGGCAATACTGTAGAGTATAGTTTTTGATATTTGATAAAACATATTGACGCATTTCAAACAAAGATGGCTGTCTTTTGTTTAAAATCGATCGGCGCGAACTCCAAATGAAAACGAAGTGTTGCCATTTCATAATACTGTTAGTTGCCTGGCGGCAATTAAGTAGCAGCATAAACAATTAACAGTAGCATGAAATAATACCCCATGTTCACTTTTGGAATTCGCTTCAGTCAACTCCTGATGAAGGACAGCAACATATCTCCACAACATCTCCATAAGCTCTAAAAAAATTACGCGCCTTAAAAAAAAAAGTGTTGCTTCTTAAAATGTTTTACATGATGCCACGTTGATCTTGCGCATATATTGATCTCATTATTGGGCAAATTTAATTACTTCAATGTTACAAAATAGGGATTGAGTCAGTGCGTAGGAAAAGCGGGCTTACCGGTTCAAGCTCCACCCCCACCCCTATTGGTTAATAAAACAACCAATTTTCTCTAAGGTCGCATCACTTCTGGGATTGCAGTGCTGTTTTTCGGCGGCCACCTTTCCCATTAAATTCATGCATAATCTTACTTTACCTTAGGTCACATCACGTGGTAGTCTTTAAAGTTACTGAGCCCCCCCCCAATTTTTGAACTGCTACGGCGATTGGACGGGGCGAGGGATTTCATAAATAATATGACAAAAAATATCATTGTATCAAAATATTGACATGATATAATTCTTTCTAGGACCTACGCAATCTTTTATTGTTAATGCGAGGGGACTGCATATTTTCTGGTTCGGGACACTTGCTCCTAAACCACAACACTTACCCTTTTTATTTAATGACTCTTTCCCGGAGCTGGACCAGTGGCGCACCCATAATATTCCCAATGAGGGGGCAGTGGTGCAAGAAATTTTGGTGGAAAAAATTGCCAGAAGCCGTATCAATTACGTTTCTTTTTTCGTCTGTGTGTTCATTTATCATTATTAAATTATTAGTAATGTTACAGTGCGAGATACTTAAATAATTAATTTCTAGCCTTTATCTTCCACAAAAAATTACTGTTTTAGTAATAGGTTGAAAAATAGCCCTATTGTGCAAAACTTGATTTTGTTTGCTCTCTGTCTACTACTTGATCTACAGAAGGCTTTTTTTTCTTTTTGTGACCTTTAAAAACTTATGGATTTTGCATGGGCGCCCGTGAGGAGGTCAGGGGGGGCTTGAGCCCCCCTAGTCGTTGGTTAAAAATTTGATTTTCCCGATTTTGCTATGCAGTTACGTTCAAAAGTACAACAACGAATTCTAGGTGACAGTTTTATCACATCTCATTACGAACTAATGAAACAGAAATGTTTTTAGAAGCGGGAGAGGGGTGTGTACGCATGCGTGGATTTAGGCACCCACAAGCTTGTTTGTTTTGACGCGATGATAGGATTGACCATTAGTATGTTCTAAACAGTAGTTTCTGTAGAGCTTTCCAAACGACTGGAATGTCCTCCGCTCTTGTCGATTTCTATGGAATTTTATTTTTGCTTTAAACAGCGAAGCATTGTAAGTCCGAGTAAGTTGATTTTGCGATTCCTTAGTTTTGCTATTGACTTCGTTACTGTTTTATATTTAAGTGCGCATTATTATTTTTCATTCTATTAAGTATTGAACTGATTCTCTGCCGTGGATATAGAACTGTGGATTATTATTTTAATGCTGTAACTCTTTTTGATAATGGACATAGGGAAGATTTTTGATCAGACCAGTGGGAAAATCGTTAAAAAGGGGAAACTAGTGCAACAGCAATCTACAAGAGAATTATCTCCGTGCGGGATTGGTTTGGAACAATTTTTAGTGCCTTCAAAAGGAACAGAAAATTCATTTAGTGGTCTCTCAACTTCAGCAGAAAGAATAGTTGAGCAAACCATCCAGTAATGATAAAGACACTCCTCTTTAGCTGTGAAATTTTTGCTGTACGTTATGATTTACGCCTATATTTGAATATCTCATTATCATATGTTTCAGATGATGTAACGTACCAACTGCTAACAAATCCACGGGTGAAGTTTTTTACTCGCGATTTTAAGAAAGACGTACAGGATTTTGGTAAAGATAAACGCCAATTTCAGAAGAGCTGGTTGGACGCATATCCCTGGTTGGTATATTCTCCTTCTTTAAAAGGTGGACTTTGTAAGTATTGTGTGCTGTTTAAATCGACTTTAAGAAGAGGTGTTTTTGGCGCCTTTGTGGTTAACGCTCAACAGGACTTTAAACATTTCCATGAAGATGCAAAAACACATGCCAAATCGTAGTGGCACCAAAAAGCTGTGACTGATGCCAAAAACTTCTGTGATTCTGTGGAAATGAAAAGCAAAAATGTAGTTAAACGTTTGGACTCAGCCACAGCTGAACTAATTCAGACCAACAGATCTAAACTTAAATCTATTTTTCAAACAATAATATTTTGTGGTGTTCATGATATTTCACTTCGCTGAAAACTCTCACAAAGTGGGGATTTTGGAAACCTACTTAGTTTCCGCATCGATTCAGAAGATAAAATTCGTGAAGACCACCTGAAAACACGTTTAGAAAATCCTAAATATACTTCTCACAGAGTCCAAAATGATTTAATCAACATTTGTAGAGTTATAATCCAATAAACGATTGTAAAAGAGGTCAGTAAATATGAAGCATTTTCTTTGCTGGCTGATGAAACTGCTGATATTTGCGGCAAAGAGCAAATATCTCTTGGAATAAAATACGTCAAAGAAGATGCTGACGTTGGTTGCGTGATAAAAGAAGAATTCTTGGGTTTACTGAGCTTCTGAAATTAGATGCAGAAAGTGTAGAAGACGCTATTTTGCAATCCACGGAACAGCTAGGACTAGAAATGGTCAAGCTTATTGGTTTAGGGTTTGACTGATGCTTCACGATGGCTGGTAAAGTTGCTGGTGTTCAAAAACAGATCAGAGAAAAATATCCAAAAGCTGTATATTTTCATTGCGCATCCCATCAATTGAACCTAGTGGTTAACAATCGCAATCATGTGCCAGAAATCAGAAACACAATCGGAACAATAAAGCAAGTGATCAAATTTTTTAGAGAGAGCACTCTTAGAATGAAAAAGTTCCAAAAATTCCTGGTCTTTGTGAAACAAGATGGACTAAAAAATACAAGTCCATACGATATTTTGCTAAACATTTTGTAACCATCAAGGAAGCTCTTAACCGTCTTTCTATTGCTGATGAGGCCAAACCAGAAACACGCTCACAAGATTTCTAGTTAGACATTGCAACATCATCTGTAGTGTTTATTGTGTGTCTCAAAATCATATCCAAATATTCATCCTATCTGGAGCCAGTTGTGAATAAATTACAGTCTATAGATCTTGACTTGCATTCTGTACGTCGACACATAAAGAAGAAACTTCTGGAGGTTTTTCGCAATCACAGGGTGGAATCAAAAGAAGAATTTACTGAAATTTTCATGGAAATAAAAGAAATATGTGATTTTTTGGAAATTGACGTCAAAATGCCTAGAACGTCTATAAGACAAACTCACCGTTCGAACATTCATTGTACCACTCCACTTGCTTATTATAGATCAGTTCTTTTTATTCCTTACATATACTCCATAATTATGTCGCTTGAATCAAGGTTTGCCGATCTGAATGAGATACCATTCAAAGCAATTTTAATTCTCCCCAACCTAATGAAAAATATGAAAAAAAGATGTTTTTATCAGTGTTGTAAAAGAATTGTCCCAGTTTTATGATATTGAAAATCTGGAAGCAGAAGCCAGAACCTGATATGATTTATGGAAAAACGAAGACTGTGGTGAAAAAATTCGAATAAGTGATCTCTCCAAAAGTTCAATTTTTCCTGCAGTTAAAATGGCTCTACTGAATTATATGGTAATTCCACCAACAACATGCACTATATGGAAAGATTATTTAGCACCCTTGGGCGAGTGAAAACATGGCTGAGGAGCCCAGTGAGTCAAGAGCGTCTTTCAAGTTTATGTTTATTATGTGTTCATAGAAATAGAGTAAAAGAGATGAATTTGGCAAAACTGACTATAGACTCATTTTTTAAAAACAAACGAAATCTGGAGTTTGCTTTTTATGAAAAGTACTAGATATTATGGTGGTGGAATTAAAATTTTTCATCACAATGTTATAAGCCTTCTACCTTATTTCTACAATGTTTTAAAGTGTAATTATAAATTTAATTGCATAGTTGAGTTATAACTACTGTGCTTTCAACAACAAATTGCTGCAAACTTTCAATTAATTTTAAATGTAATTTTACATGCCATAGATATACATGAAATATTGTTTTATACACACAATGCCAATGTTTTTAATCAGCTAAAACATTTATTCATGGTTTTGCAGCTTTATAAAAGACATAACGAACAGAACAGAAAAAAATTTTTGTAAGTTTTTGATAGACCTTTCACATTTCAAAAAACTTACTTTTTAGTTCGTTACTAATTGTCAAGCACTATCAATTATTTTTGTAGTATTTTAGTATCTTGTACACAGAGAGAGAGGTCATTTTTTTCTGAGCCCCCCCCCCTTCCTCCTAAGATTACTCATATGGACGCCCAGGCAACGCTACACTAGAGAGGAGGCCTCAGTGTCCTGTTGCCGCGACCCTGGAAGTAGACCATAATACTCAGCACTTGCGTTTTCTGAAGTAGAGTCCAGCTTTATCCATAATGCTCACTTATGATATTATCTGAAATCATTAGTATCACTATCCTTGAGGGCAAGCAATTCAGATTCACCATCAGCCAGTAGGTCTGTTCGATATGGAAATTTTAATATCGGGTTCGATATTTTAGTGATACCGAAATTTTGATATATCGAAATTTCGATATTTTTCGATATATCGAAATTTAAGAAAATATAAACTACGGTTCGATGTTCGAATTTCAATACCAAAAATTTCCATATACTAAAAATGTAAATGTATCAAAAATTTCGATATTTTAAAAATATCTTATCGAAACCGATATATCGATTACCGGAACAGGCCTACCAGCCGGTGAAAAAATTTTGTTACTTATCCCTTTCGATTAGATAGCTTAATGCTTATTTCATCTCTGAGAATTAGAGGTTCAGTGAATTTCAGCTTAATTAACATCTTCACCTAAATAATAATTCTTGAAATCATCACTTAAACATAAGGAGCCTTAGGAAATTGGTTTTCTCAAAAATTCCTATAAATGAGACAGAAGAAAATAGTTTCAGAGAACAAATTATTTATTTAGTTAAATTAAATGACAAACATTTCAACTTTGGACATTTCCATGAAAATTTCGATAGAAATTTTACCATAACAGACGATAGACCTAGAAGGCCTAATATTCTTAATTTTTACATATAATAATTTCTTTTACTATTTCAACGTTTATATTTCAGAAATATCGATATTCGCCTTAACATTGATCAGATCTCACATCAGCTTGAGCAGTGCTGGAACATTACTTTCACACTCTGTATAAAACTATGAAAGGGTCATAAGAATAATAATTATATAAAACATATTCCGAATCACGAAACGCTGCATATGTCCTTAAAAGCAATTGCACATAAGTTGTCCAATTTTAGGGGGGGAAATCACTTCATATAATGCTTTTTAATGCACAATAGAAAACAACTTGAAATTCTATAAAAGGCATTTGAAATACAGAATTCATATTGTATAATTTTCACATAAAAATTATTATCATTTAAAATTATAATTTTTTACGTTATTTATGATGAAAGCAATCACATACTCATGAGATGTTTAAAATTAATTGCTATGTATTCAATATGATGTAAGTACATTCGATGTTGCTGCCATAATAAATAAATGAACTATAAGCATAACGTTACAAGCCCGTCATTCGTGATAAAAAATTTAAATTTATTTAACATCAAATTCCATATATTTTGGTATATTAGGACTAGTTTTGAGAAGTCAAAAATTGTCTCAACCGCATATTCGTTCTCGAAAAGGCATCTGAAGGTTGTTTTATTTTTATTTTTTTTTTTTTTAAGAGACAAGCTTATGCCAAGTAACTGATAAAATTTAGACAAATGCAGTAGCACAGACAAAGTTTGTCAAAATCATGGAAATTTCTTATATATTCTTTTGGTTTCAAAATACCTGCTAAAATCGGGGCTCTCCAAGAAAAAGTGGGACATATTGTAACCTCCAATTATGCTTATCCACAAGTAAATAATGTATAAATAACTTCCATTTATTCAAATTTGTTAAAACTCTCTCAAAAGTACATCTTACAGTTAACATTATTTTTTAAATCATTTTTCAATGTTTGAAGTTTACGCTTTTTGTTGTACATTTGACAGGCACATCCTTTTTCTTTTTGCAATAATTTTTTAAGATTGCATTTGTCGATTTCCAAACTATGCTTTTAAAATTATTTTCAATCGAGTTCCCAGAATCACAATATTCAAATTCTTTATCACCTTCATGTAACAATAACAGAGTTAATCTACACGCTAACTCCCGTTGATTTCTGTACTTCAGAAACAACGATTCTAATAGCTGTGATACCAATTTTTGTATTATAATATGTAATAGCATTAACATTACATCATGGTATGGGTATATTAACCTACCCCTATCTAAATCTGTAATCAATTTATACGTTTTTGTAGGTAATTTTAATGCATGTATATATTTTTCCATAATGTTAATGTAGATATGTCTTTGTTCTTATAATTAACTTAAACTAACATTAATTTGTAATCCCAATGTATATTTTTTGTTGTTCATGTTGCTGCCTAAATAAAGTTGCTAAAAAAATAAAAAAAACATGCATATCACTTGTCAAGTTGACAACTTTTGAGTTTATATACCTGAGTGTTGATTTGTTGTGTCTGATATGTTGATTTTGCTTGTTAACCGGATTTGTATCTAATTTGGAACATACATTGTAAATGGTGATTGGATGTGGCATTATTATTATTATATTGCCTGAAAATCTTATAAATTTATATGCGTGCAGCGAATTTGAATATACTAAACTGTAAAAAATCATTATTTCTGGGGAATAGCGTAGCCTACATTTTTTAACAAAAATACAGGCTAACTGCTCCAACACAAATTTTAAAAAAGATCGGCTTTCTTCAGCAGCATGAGCTTCCATGCCTTTTGACATCAACATCGCAACAATAATGGTATTATCATCATCATTAGAATTTGGAATTGCCAATGACTCCATATGATTTACCACCTCCAAGAAGACATTAAAAGCACTTACAACCATAAGAAGTTCATAGTTCCCTGCTGTTTTTAGTTCCGTCTTTTCAAAGAATGCCGTTGATACTAACTGTTCGCTTATGACGATGGAGCTTTTAATACATGTCACTGGTTTAATTGTAACATATGCTAAAACAACACATTCTTCGTTCTTTATCTCAGTCCAATTCTTTATTGGACTTTTTGTTGATTCGATCCACTAACTCTTTCAATGAGAAAACTGTGTTATTTTTTTTTTTTCATATGCGTTTTTGGTTTCTAAAATAGCTTTTCGCAATTGCCGATTCTGGATTTCTTCCCATTTATCATTGGAGCATAATCTCACGCTATTTGTTGTAGACAAATATGAAGGAGCATTCGTAATTACCGATGGAATAACTCCTTTCGCCAGGATAATCCAAGGTAGTTGAAAGCTTTGCTCCGGTTTTAGGATCAAATTTAATCGTTTCTCTTTCAAGTTCCTGTGGGTGGAAATGTAGTTTGCATACCTATTAAAAAAAATAAACGTTTTGAAAAAATATCTCACAAAAAAAAATTAATATTAATAACAATAAACAAATTTTATTCAGCTTTTGTCAGTGCAACTGATATCGCTTCCATGAGGAACAGGAAAGAAAGAAAAGATAGGGAGAAAACAGAAAACGTCAGTGAACTTTTATTGAAAATTACGATAAAAAAGTACGAATAAAGTCTAAAAAAGTAAGACACAGTTTAAAAACTAGTAATCCTTGGTAAAAGTAAGAATTTTGTCAAAAGCAGGAAATATATGGTTAATAAAATGCAACCAATTTCACCAGTGACGATTTTTTTCTTCAGAACTAAAACTTATAACAGTGGCAGCTTTTCAGGGGAAGGAAGGGAAGTGCCACTTCCCCAATATTTTTCATCGAATTCATTTCTCATATTAGTCTTCTTTTTTAGTATTTCATATGCGTACATTTCGATATTTTTACGTAAAATTCATTTTCTTATTATTATTTTATTTTTACGATTTATAAATTGCTAAAATAATTGCAAATATAAAAAAAAAATTATTTCGCAGTGATCGTTATTCAGTACACGGGAAATATCTAACAATATTTACGACTGTAGATGGCGGTAGCTAAGCAGGGAAGTTTTTGGCGAAAAATATCCCCACATATTTCATAATCAAGATGGCTGCAATGACAACACCGCCATCAGAAGCCGAAAAGCATTTGGTCTCTCGGCCCGAAGGCAGAAAAAGTCTAGAAACGCGATTCCCTCTTTCTGTATAGAGTTGCCGATTTAAATCCAAAAAGTAGATATCCCCTCACTTCCCGTTGCACAGAAGACTAACAGAGAGAGAGCTTTAGCGCCAAAAAGTCTAGCCAACCGCACCGAAACTGCCGAATATACATGAAGTGGTTCAGTGATTTTGTTGACTATTTTGTTTTAGATTTTCCATCAAAATGAATTCTATTAATGATATTGTGTCTAATTTATTGAAAACTCTGTTTAACCGGTGGAAAGACGAAGACAAAGGAGACGTATTACATGAAGCACGTCCAACGGATTTATTGAAGACTATAGCCAAAAGGAAATTAAGAAGAGTGGTAAGTCGTATAATATTAGTTTTAAAGAGTGTTAGTTTACTCGGAATAAATGGCTATGCAGTAGTCCAACCTTAAAAAGATTATTCTGCTGGCCGTGCTTGCTGTTTAGTAATAAACATTCTGTTTGGAATAAAGACGGATTCGCGGACTTGTTAAACATAACTCGAGTACTCCATGGGCATGATGATTTTGCTTAACATCTGAAGTATGAACTAATGCTAAAAGTTTCTTAAAAAAAATCAAAACACGATTGCCGTTGCCCTGAAGGAGAATGCTAGGTATTTTAACGTGCAGTTCAATGAAAACGTTCGTTTGAATAGATTGTTTCTACAAACAGTAACTGATGCAGTAATATATTTGAGCAAACAAGAAATGGCATTCCGGGGCATGATGAAAGCAGTGACTCCATAAATCGTGGAAATTTCAAGGAATTGCTGAGATCGTTGATCTCAAAAAGTTCTTTAGAAATTCAAAATCATTGCAAAAAGATTAAAAACGTCTTCACTGGTGACTCCAAAACTATTCAAAATGAAATGATCGAGTGTATTTCCGATTATTTAAACGATCACGCCAAAGACGAAATAAACGAGGCTAAATTTTTTTATATTCAAGTGGACAACACCACTGACATAAATCAAACTTCCCAGTGCTCCTTTATATTAAGATTTGTAAATTGTGAAGGTATATTAGTTGAGCGATTTTTGGGTTTCCATGATGTGAGCGAAGACAGGACGTCAAAAATGTACAAGATGTTGGACCAAATTTTGGATGCTTTTGATTATCACCACAAATTAATGGGACAATATGCCAGGAGAACAGTATAGAGAAGGAAATATCCAGAGGGATTCAATAGGTCGGACAGATCTGGTGGGATCAGAAACATACTTCAGGACCTGGAACGACCTTTACAGAAACGAGCCAACCCCGGAAAGGAAGGTGTGAAGCGCCGCCAGGAGAGTGGCGCAAGGACGGGAGAATCCGGAAGGATCCAAGAGGTCGGACAGACTTGGTGCAAAGAACATAGAGTACTTTGCCTAAGGTATCCGTAGACCGAGCACCGCAATGACCATCAAACTGAAAGTAACGATTGAATGCGCATGACCAATAGTGTCTACTCCAAACAGTGTCTAAATCCGCACTTGCCATCACGACAATTAAAAAAATCCGCTACAACGACAAAAAATGCATCTATTTAATAGTGTGTGAGTAGATAATCGGACTGGAGATTTGGATTTGTCTGCATGTCGGTGACCTTAGACCATTTGGTTCCTGCCTCGGCTTGGTATTCTGTGAGAAAAAATCGCTGGCACCATCCGAAACCAGCGTTGTTTTTGGTGAACGCATTCCTTCAGTCATTCACTTTAAATAACTCTTGATGAAAATTTTTTTATGAGTCTTTCCTCTCCAGGCCTCATTTTTTAAAGAATGTATTCTCTGAATTCATTCTCGTTCTTTTGAATATTATTCATTCAATCACGGAATAAGGTCGATCGTTCTTTTAAGCGTGTGATCATTCTGATTCACCTAAGTGAATGTGTTGTCATTATCATTCATCTGAGTGAATGTTTAACCCATCTGATTCACTTGGCTGAATGTGTTATCATTCCGATTCGTTTTAATGAATGTATTCTTTTGAGAATAAATCTAATTTCTCACCTCCAATCTGATCGTATGAAACCAAACAGAAAAAAATTGTCTTAATAAGATCGCGACCTTTATTTTTTTAAAAAATTCTATTAATGAAAATCCAAGTTGTGCAAAAACAAATAGTTGATTGTCGAATGGTATAATTCAATATTGTTATCATTGACCGTAAGTTGCTTAGCTACCCGGGAATTGATTGAAGCAGACGACGGCCATGAAGCGGAAAAGCTCTTGCTTATGCTTTTTATTATATGCTTAATCGAAGACCTGAAGAAACATTTTTAGCCTTATTAGAAGAACACTAGATTAACATGGCGGTAAATTATGCTGTTTACAATTAGTTTTTTTTTATGTATATTTCGCCTATTTCTCGGCTATCGGTTTTCCATGTCTGGTGATTTAGTTTGATTTAGTATTAGTTTTCATGTACTATACCCGATTAGACGCAACATGAATGAACCTGAAGTTGATGATGTTGCATTCCTTACTGGTAAGTTTTCGCATGCTTTCAAGCTTTTTATGCGATTTGAAAAAGCCTATGTAAAAGCGATACCAAATATCATCCACTATTGTTGTTTGTAATGAGAGGGAGGGAGGGAATTTTAAAATGCAATTTATGGATGGGTGTCACCAAGTCTGACTTTTCGCCAAAACTGCCGCCAATTGTAACTCACTAATGATGCCTTCTGCATCTGTTATTACTTTGAGACTTAGTATTTACTTTTCTCTTTTATTTTTTTTTTCTTTATCCTTTCTTTTTATCTTTCCCATTATTTATATTGTTTTCACTTTTTTCTGTCTGCGAGCGATTGGATGTAGTAACCATTTTCAGTGGTCCTAAGGTTCTCGTTACATATATGAGTCCTACTGCAATTACACAGGCTTAATTTATGTAACAAGGAACCCAAAAAAAAATTTGTGTAGGGTACCGTAAAACTTTAATTCTACCCTGATGTAGTTAATCTCAGTTTTCTGTTACAGGTTATGTAAAGCATACATGGGCACCCATATGAATACTTCTTAGGGGGGGCTGAGAAAAATTAATGAGTACTTCTTTGGGGGGGGCTGAGAAAAATTATTACTTTCTTCTCAAAGCTGTCAAAAATTTTAGTGAATGTACAAGATACCAAAACGCTACAAAAATAATTGATACTGCTTGACAATTAGTAATGAGCTAAAAAGTACCTTATTTTAAAATGTGACTGTAAAACTTTTGAAAGTAAATGCATAGCAGGTT
>QLNU02015003.1:130332572-130344334 GCA_006491805.2 Dysdera silvatica | reverse complement strand
CCCTACGGTGGCACAGTATAGTAATGCGTTCGCCTAGTCTGTGGTTACCTCAGGTTCGACTCCCAACGGTGATCTCATAATGATCACACTGCTCACTGTAGTCTGGGGTTTGGTTCTCTAGGCCTTACGAGATTCGGATTCCTCGGAAGACAATAGTTCCCGGCCTAGTATGACCATTGTAATCCTTAAGTCATAAAACCACAAACAAACAAACGAAAACACTATTTAGAAAATTGAACATGGCAGCAACCAGGAAGAAACGAAATTTAATTGTTTTAAAAATTGAACGAGAGCTCAAATGCCCCAAAGCAGAATGTGCTAAAAAAGTGTGACGTACATCGCAGAACAAACAGATTCACTGCATAACAATCGCGGGGTGAATCAATTTATTTTGTCTCAAAATAAATAAAGAAATAAAAGCAGTCTGACAAATGTTTTTTGCATTTCTTTAAAAAAAAAATTGTTTTATAAAATTGCAGAACATTGCAAAACGTTCTGCTTTGGGGCTGAAATGTCAAAAATAAAAAACATTTTGAGTTACTTCTTAACTGCCGGTTCCAGTAATGAAAAGTCCAAAATGACGTCAGAAAATATGGAAATATTGGCGCAAGTTAATGTTCCCGAATCATGTCAAACAGATCTTGAGGAGCAGTGCCGAACACAAAACGATTGGCCGGATTACTAGTCATTTTATATATATTAAAAAAAAAAAAGATTTTTGCTCAAAAAATGAACGTTTGAACATACACAAAACGAAACTTGGCTGCACACCTTGCATGTTAGAAAACGTTAGAACTCTCAGAACCAAAACAACAATAGGAATAAAAATTTCCAAAGAGTGGGCTAACAATGAATCACCTATTATGGGAAAGATAGGAAGTTACAATTGAGCTCACTTCAGATTTTTTTTTTTTTTTTGATCACAGAGAATCTGCCGCACATAAAGCAGTATTAAAAAATATTTCTGAATCGATCGCCCCATCCCTTAGATCTGCCAATGCTTCAACACTCATCGGATACTTCCAAACTGAGATTATGCGAACTCAGATTCAAGTAAATTGATTTCAACTGGTGTTAGAGTGCTCTTAAACAAGGATGCCATATATTCTACAGAAGAATAAGACATGTTTTATGGCTGCTTGCATTTGTTATTTCAGCATGTTGTAAAGGCTCGCTTTGCAAAGGGAATTTTTTCAGCATGTATAAACGCAGGGCTTCCATCAGACTTTATGCAAAAAAGTAGGAAAATAAGGATCACTTAAAAAAAAAACTAATAAGTACCTAATACAGTGATTTGTATACATGAGTTTTTTAAAAAAAATTGTCACTCAAAATTCAAGCCAAGTTCCTCTATATCTTTATTTAGGATAATTTAAATAATTAACTAAAGTTCAGGGGAAAAATCATGGAAAAACAAGATTTTTAAGTCAAACAGGGAAAACTTTCTTGACCTCTGTTTTGAATTGCTAAATCCCCCACGAATGTGAAACCATTTTCCCTGTAACCGAAGAGTTCAGTTGAAAGTTGTTTAAATTGGTTGGAGAATTTTATCAGAAAAGTCAGGGAATTTTTTTTTTTTTTCAATGTGAGTCAGAACCCTGTATATATATATAAAAAGTCGCATTTAGTGGAGGGTGAATGATGTATTAATTCTTAGTGTTCATGTGTTCTCATTTCTGGATGATGTACTTGACTATACATGACCATTCTTCTGTTCAGGGCTTCCTCAATGTTTTCTTTGAGTCTTGTGAATTCCTTGTCCTCACTCAACTTAATTGTAGTTGATCTAGTACCATAAGAATACAAAAAAATTGCATATTGTGTTTTATATATACTGCCATTTGAATGTATTTTCGTACCCCTTGTAGGCGAGAATGCCAAAAAGCAAGTCTTGTATTCGGAAAGTGTTGGGCATGAAACCATCAGAAGGATAACCTGTTCTAAACGTGAAGCTTGTGGAGTTACTATTGGTATCCTCACGGCTCTTTTCATTATCTCACTAGTCGCTGCTTTTGCGCGACCTGTACCTACATGTAAATTTTTGGACAAAACAATGGACGAGAAGGTATCAACACCAAAGCCGATCGAAACTTTACCAATTTCAACGACTGGTGAAATTTTTCCATGGCTAGATATCCTCTTACCTCCTTTTGTATCACCTGTCCAGTATAGCTTGTTCATGCACCCAAACCTGACTACATTTGAAAACAGGGGCAGTATTAATATTTCTTTCAAAGTCACCACTGAGACAGATTTCATCGTCCTGCATTCCAAAGAACTGCATCTGACAAGAACTGCTGTGTTGCAGGGCGATACGGAAGAAATACCAGTCTTAAAGGTGTTAGAATATCCTAAACATGAACAGTTATACATAAAGGTTGATGGGACCTTGAGACCCAGTCAACGTTATGTCTTGTGGATTGATTTTAAAAAGCTTTTAGAAGAGAAACTTGAAGGGTTTTACATCAGCTCATACAAGACGGCAGACAGACAAAAACGGTAAGAATTGCAAATTTCGTCATAAATGTGCAGTTTTATATTGTAAATGACAACTCATTAACTATTATTAAATAACAAACTATTGTTTGATTATGTTTCTTGATAAAATTAATTTTTAATAATTTTATTAACTTTAATATACAGCAACCTCTCAGTAATACCATTCTGATTAACGACAATTTCTTATGTACAATGGTATTTTAAAGTGAGGCAAATGTGTCATACAGTGATGCATATTCCGAATGTCTTTTCCTATTTAACTTTTTTTTTTTTTTTTATCTCTTGAAAGTCACTAATGGGTGAGGTTACCATAGTATAATTGTTTAATTAGCTTGTGTAATTTAATAATGCATTTTTTAGTTTAACTAGTTCAATTTATTAATTACATTTCTAAATATAATTCTTAGTAAAATGTAAATATGGATTTCTCAATGTCTTTGATTCACTGAAGCTCATTATTGCAAAGACAGCTTTTAATTCATATTTACCTTAATTTTTTTTACTAATTGCCCGAAGAGAAATTAAATTTAGCCATTAATGAAATGTAATTGGCGTGCATCAATAACATAAAGTGAGGCTATATTAAAGTAAGATCAGTGGTGTAGAAAAGGGGGAGGCTCAGGGGACTCAAATTCCTCCCATTAGATATCATGCGTGCAATTATTTTTTGTTTATTGCTCCCTTTAATGTTACACTAAGCTACTTGCACCTTTTTCATAATTTTTGAATTGCCACATTCCTGGCAATGGTGTAGGAGAGGGTGGGGCTCAAGCCCCCATTTGATATCAAAACACATTATTTTCTTGTAGGCCACATCATAAAATCTTCTTTAAAAGTGCTTGAGCACCTCCCCTTCCGTTTTGAATTGCTACGCTACTGATCCCTGGGTAAGACAAAGGAATAATATAATTATACTGTTGCATACTTGTAACATGTTTGCCTACCATACAGAAAAAAAGTAGGTTTGAATCCTGTTGCTATACGGCGCTTGCCATTTTTTCTACCACTTTATATTCCTAGATTTGATACCCTAAGTCAGTGTTTCTCAAAGTATGTTTCCATGGAACTCTGCAGTTTTGCAAGCTGTTTGTGAAACATCACCAAAAATTTAACTAAAATTCATAAATTCTTCCCCATAGCAGCCCCCTTGAATAGTTGACATCATAAGCAATATCTCACATTAATAATGGAAAGTGTTACCTATCCTTTTTTTGTACTGATTTATTGCTTATCCTTATGATCATATCCAAGCATTGACTAATACTAGCCCTTTGGGTTTTCCTTAAATAATCTGTATAGAGCAGTGGTCCCCAAAGTTTTGAATCTGCGACCCACTTTTTTTTTTTTTTTTTTGGCAAAGTGGGTGTGGGGATTGGTAAAGGTAGCCACTAAAGGTGTCACTGTAATTCCAGACATGACGCTCAAACAATGCAACCAACCGTCGAGGTGGATTGGAGGGGAAAGGGGGGAATATTCGAGAGTCCACCATACACAGCACACAAAGATGCACGCTTACATAGGTGTCGTCATTTGTGAACTGAAACCAGCTGCCAGCATGGCTGCCATGGAGAGTGGCCCCAGTCATTGGACCAGAAACACATGGTGGAGCCCGGTCACCAGGATTGCGTCACAGAGACGTACGGATCTAAAAGTCAGGCAGACCTAGTGGGACCAGAGACACCCCAGGGCCAGCCAAGAACTCTACAGGAATTGACCAAGTGACCCACTTTTTAGAATGACAATCTTTTGCCCCCCCACTTATCTCTAACCATGGGCGATGTATCCAGGAGATGCCCCCCCAGGGCCTGATCACCGCAAAGGCGTCCAAAGCCCGGGCTTTAGGACTAGACTTTAGTGGGAGTGGGAACTGCACGGTGAACAATCCTTCTGCGCATGTGCGTGGTCCACGCATATGCGCAGAATAGAATCTAGTCCCAAAGCCCGGGCTTTGGACTCCTTTGCGGTGATCAGGCCCTGCCCCCCCCTCTCAAAAGAAATATCCTGAATACATACCTGGCTTCCACAGTAACCACAAATCTTGTTTTTTTCCTTTGTCCATTTTCAATTTTTAAAAACCGTTTCTGAAAATATGCATAGTTCAAAAACATTTTGCAACACACCAAAAATAGGCCTGCGTCCCATAGTTTGGGAAGCACTGGTATAAAAGGATTCCATGGCTAGGCATGTGTGTAGATGGTAAAAAAAGAGTTCTGTGGAATAAAAGGTCTTGGTACTACTGTCCTAGTGGGGCACAGAAAGGTTCAGATGTTTCTGAAAAGGGTACAAGTACTGGATACCCATACAGCATGATGTTATCGTTGTTCCATAAAATACTTGAAAATAATTATATTATAAAAACAACATAATCACAGTTAAATTTTAATTTAATGGCTTATTCCCATTTCGAAAGCGTGCCAGCTTCCTTTCTTCCTCAGACTCAAAATAACACTGACGGATACCACATACCAGAAGTCCTCTGATACTAATGCACTGATCATAAATCAATTCAAGGAAACCGGTTGTGGGTCCATAGCCGGATCTCTTGCCATGAGACTGAAGAAGTTTTTCGAAGTTGATGACATAGTGTTAAACGGATTATTATCATTAGTTTGAAAAAAATAAAAAGTTTTAACTGTGAATATGTTATTTTTATAATGTAATTATATATAGTATGTTGTGCATTCGAATATCTGAAGATAGTTAATAATATGTTTTATCAGGATTAATGATGCATGTTTGGTATGAAACTGCAAAAATAATTTTTAAAGTATCCCTTTTCGTTAGTTTCTTTTTTAATTATAACCTTTGTGTGTACGCTAAGCCAGGTAACACTCTGTGAACTTACATTTTTCCAAGTCATGCTAAGCTGTTGGGTTCTTGTCTCAAGTGATTTACGAACCTTCTTGGAATGCAGGTATTGTGTACGTAGAAAGTTCATAAGGTGGGATTGTAGGCTTATAAAGAGTGGGGAGATGCCAGAGTCACAACTCCATATGTCCGTATGAATTTATACAAAATTACATCGTAATGGTGAAGGTTATGATCCTGCATATAGCACTGAATGCAGAACTATTAAAATAAGTAATTTCTATTGTAAATGATAGAGAATGTTTAATAACGATCTTATTCTGTGTTGCTTATGAAATAGCTATCTGTGCACAGAAGGTAGGTGGGATTTCGCTGCATCTTTTAAATATTACTTGGTTTTTAGTTTTGTTTATAGCTAGTTTGATTTAGATCATCAGTTTAATAGCAGTAGTTCATTTCATAATTGCTAATTCACTTGCAGTTATCTGGCGACAACACATTTTGAACCTACCTATGCTCGCGCTGCATTTCCGTGCTTCGATGAGCCTGCAATGAAAGCTATTTTCCAGCTGACAATTGTACATCAGGACAATTACAAGGCCTACTTTAATTCAGACGTTAAGCAGATGGCACCTTATGGTGATGGATTGTCCATAACGGTATTTCAGAAGACATTGCAAATGAGTACCTACCTCGTTGCATTCGTTGTCTGTGATTTCAAAGAACGTAAGAAGATAAATCAAGATGGTATTGAGGTGAAAATTTATTTTCAATTAAAATTAGCATTTACTTAAAACTACAGGCATTTATTTTAAAAAAACACAGCTTCTAAATTGATGGTAATACCCTTTCCGTTTTCACTTGCAGCTGAAATACGCTGAAGTTGAATGTGTTGATGTGTTATAGTTTCCAGTTTGTTGTTAATCGATGGTAAAAATATTCAACTTCTGGTGATGAATGATTTAACTCAATCAATTTCAAACTATTGATGAGGAAATGATTAAACCTATTTATCATTATGAAATTTTCAGAATCTCATTCTTTCTTTCCCCTCTCTCATCATTAAAAAAAAAAATAAAAAACCTCCCTACCTCCTATATATAATGAAACTATATCTAATAGGCCAAGGCCATAGCCAGAACTTAATTTCGAGGTGGAGGGGAGGTTCAAAAATTTTTACAACATGTATCGATACCATCGCAGCATGCAAAACCGTATCCAAGTCCCATTAAAAATTTTGTTTCGGGGGTGGGGGGATGGGGACTGGTCCTTATGATCCCTCCCTCTGAATACAAGCATGTAATATACATGTGTTGATAGCTTTGTATTGGCCTCAATTGCTTGTCACCAGTTATGAGATGATAATTTGGTAGCATGTTATTTACAACTCATTCCATTAGGAAGATCGAGTTTTTGGAGTCTTATTAGGCATTTCTTGAGAACACATGATTACCAGACTTTACAATATTGTAAATTTTAGAGCGCATATATCTACATTGTCACGTGTTTATCCTCTTCTGGTTGTTAGAATCATCTGGAATATTTTCCCAAATGAACTTTGAGTTGATGCCCTTTATCTATTGGTCCCTCGTGCATCATGTGAATATAGTTAAACTTTTGTCATCCCGGGATTATGGGATTACAACGCTAACTTCAGCAGCCACCCTTTCCAATTCCATCCGTTTTTTTGCACAATTTCTCTCTCTTTCTTGTCAACATCCGCGGATTCAGTACATCAGGGTTTAAAATTAGCTGGTGCACTGTGCACATGAAATTTTATATGTGCACATAAATTTTTAATTTGGGTGCACACAGTGCACCTAACTATTCAAAAGTATGGCTACTTATTTTTCAAGAACAGTGACCTATAGAATAATTTTATATAATTTTCTCAATGTATCTGCATTTGCTTTGATTTTTTTGTTATTACGAAAGAATGGTCAATTATTTTGAAAAGTTGTATTTTTTTTAGCTTACATTCTTAAATATAATTGCTATACGTACATTTTACCTGTTTTTAATGTTGAGGTTTACTTTCTATTCTGTTAGTTACTTGTACACCTAACTAGTATTATTGTACCAGTTAGGTGTACTGGTATTATACTATTATGACTCAGGTGCACTTATGTACCAGATTTAAAAAGCTAATTTTGACCCCTGCAGTACATAATTGTTCTGTATAATTTTTGTATGTTTGACCCAAGTTGAGCATATCTGTGGTCTGTCAGCAGTGAGGTGCAATTTGAATTTTTGTGACGCACTACATAGAAATTATATATATAGAGTAATCACAACAAATTCTGTACTTTCCATAAATTCTTATTTTCCAGGGTTCTACTAATCTAAAAAAATTTTCTATAGTAGACATCAACTTTTTAAAGGCCTTCCACATTTTTTTGCAATGCCCATATTACAGTTAATGATTAGTCAACACTATTTCATCTGTTTGGAGAAATTTCTTTCACTTTACAATAAGAGATACTGCCACAAATTTACAGCTTTCTTTTATCGCTCAATCACCGAATTTGTGATCATCTAGATAGCAACATTAACTGATATGATGCGTAAACAGAATCAATTTTGATGATGATAATAGATGGCCACCAAAATAACTATTAACATATTAAAAAAATTTGACTGTGCCAATTTGTTGTGATTACTTTATACATTGTTAGGTGTGAATTTGTGGAAATGGCAATGAGGTATTTGTACAGGCCGTCATCTGTCTCACAATAGCAAAAAACAAAATGACGTTACAGCCCAAGATGAATAAAAATTCTAGTAATTCAATTACTCATATTGGATAATAAAATCACTGGATGTACTCGTCAAATTTGATTTTCAGTTGGCTCAGTTATCTTACATATTGCTGTTAAGCTATGTGATAAGCTGCTTGTTCCTTCCTCGATGACCTATCAAGCACTGTGTAACATGTCTTGTTACATTCTGACAATGACCCTCCCATCACGGGTTGAAAGCGCTTAATGATGTATTAAAACTTACTGCAAATTCAATATTGTATTTATTCAAATAATAAACATTATTGTACATGTTGTAAAGTGCTCAATATATGAATGATGTGACTGTGTGTGAGTATACGTAAGACAGTAATAGGAAGTGAGGAACATAAATAATTTTTTGTATCACTTAAGTAGATGGCTATGTCAGTTTCTTAATTATATAGTGGGAGGCGAAAGTATGTTTGCACTGGAATGTTGACATTTCTCACCCGTGTAACGAAAAAAACATTAACAGTAGAATTTTTCAAATTTAATGCAATAAGTACAAATCATATGTCTTTATTTCTCGAAAGTAATAGACTAGTAACACAAATTGATTTTATGCATTTAAACAAAATTTGAACCCCCCTCGCCCTGCCAGAATATGAAGGGTGAAATTAAGTTTACAAATAAATAAAACATCAAAAAAAGTAAAAATCTAGTACTTGGTAGGGTCTTCCTTGTCCTAAATGACTTCACGGAGCTGTTGAGGTATTCTGTTAGTCGTAACATTTGGTGGGATGCTGCTACAAGCTTCCTGCAATGCGGTCTTGAATGAAGGGATGTTTGTGCGACATGATAATGGCACACGGTTGTCTAAAATCCCCCAAAGATGCTCAATGGGATTCAAATCAGGTGACTGAGATGGCCATTCGAGCACCTGTATCTTCTTGGAGGCAAAATAAGCAACTAAAATACGAGATTTATGTTTGGGGTCATTGTCTTGTTGGAAAGACCAACCCCTTTTCAATCCCAACTTCACCTTGCATTGAGCCAAATTTGATTCCAAAATCTCCTTATACTTGTGGGAGTTCATGAGGCCATCAATGAATACCAGATTTCCTGTTGCATTGTTGGCAAAACAACCCCAAACCATAACTGATGATGGGTGTTTGATTGTTGGCTGCAAATTCTTGACATTAAACGCTGTTCTTCCTTTTCTAAACACTATTTTCTTCTGTTGTTTTAATAGTTCAAACTTGCTTTCATCGCTCCACATCACATTTTCCCAGAATTTGAGTAGCTTATCAGCAAGTTGAATTGCAAATTTTGAACTCCTTTGTTTATTTTTGGAAGAGATATAAGGTTTCTTATGTCTTGTATCCCACCTTGTTTAACACCCTTGAAATTTGTCTCCGTGATATTGTCTTTTTGAATTGATCTTGAAATGTTTCTTGAATTTCCCTTCTTGATGTAAATGGATTTTTGTTTATGATTCTCATAATCGTCTTGCGCTCCCTTTCTGTGAACTTTGGTTTTCGACCTGTCCTTTGGGTGCTTACAACGTGTCCATTGGTTTCATATCTTTTCACTATTTTCTGAGCTCCCATTGCACTTATTTCATACTTTTCTCCTAACTGTCTGTAGGATAATTTGCCATCCACTCTGTCTTTAGTTAAGGCTGTTCTTTCAATCACCGATAGTTCCCGTGTTTTCACCATTTTCACTCTACCCTTTATCAGCCCATGACTCACACATTCTCACAAATCGTTGATTATGCAAATTACATGGACACAGAAATTTGCTTTTAATTTTACTTTTTTTTGATGTTTTATTTATTTGTAAACTTAATTTTGCTCTTCAAATTCTGGAGGGGGTTCAAATGTTGTTTAAATACATAAAACCAATTTGTGTTACAAGTCTGTAACTTTCAAGAAATAAAGACATATGATTTGTACTTATTCCATTAAATTTGAAAAATTCTACTGTTATAGTTTTTTGTTAAACGGGTGAGAAGGGTCAACATTCCAGTGTAAACATACTTTCACCCCCCACTGTATATTTTTAATATAATAGACCATTTTCTTAATTTGTTATCTTAGATTCGAGTTATAGTTCCTTCGGAGCAACTTAACCAAGCTGAATTTGCCTTGGAGACAGCATCCGACATTTTACATTACTATCGCACTTTCTTTAACGTCAGTTATGCTCTTCCTAAATTAGGTAAATTCATTTGTAAATATTGGCTATTTTTTACGTTTTGTCAAATTGACAATATAGCACAATATGTATACTGTGTGTATGTGTGTGTGTGTAGCAGAACCGATCAACCCCTTTCTTCCCTATTTCAAAGTTAAAAAATGTCTTATGAAAATTTTTCCACAGATCGGAAAATATCTTCCAACTCCTTTCTCAAGACATTTTGCACATTATCTTTATTTGATTTGGAATGCAGAATTTCTGAAAAATTGTTAATGGGTATGAATGGATACTGGCATACACAGGGGGTGTTGATGGAGGGGTTCTAACCCCTGTTGTAGTGAAATTTTGTATATTTAACATAGAAATATGTGAGTTGTAGCTCTGTAACCCCCATTGAGCTTATAGCACCCCCTTATGAGTTTTCTGCATATGCCTATATGAATCGCTCTAATAGCTGTAGAGTTCTCATTGCAGTTCTCTGTGCTGTTTTGCAAGACATTATCTTTTATTTTAAATTTGGATATACTCTATCTTTTATTCGAAACATGTGCATATCAACTAAATTTAATTACCTTTCACATACTGTGGCTTCGTAAGTCATCCTTTAATTTTGAAAACCTTACCGTGGCATGACAGCACAACAGATGTGTTTATCTATTGTTCTGTTAACTTGGGCTTGTTTCCATTTGTACCACAGCATGTGCATCACATTTTTTACTCATTGTAGTTCAGAGTTTGGTTCTTAAGCCAACAGAGGTTCAGAAAACTGTAGATTCATACACAGCATGGCCTTACCAGTCATCTCTCTTATGCTGTAGAACACTAACGAACAAATATTTCATTTTAAACACCAGTATATATACATGCATGATTGGTAACTTGGATGTTGATAGCATTTTAACTAACTTTATATTTTTTATTAACCATTAGCTATATGGTAGTATAAGTATAATGTGCTTCTCTACTGTACGGAGTATCTGGAATTTGTGGATCATGCTGCTATTGGGTGCTTATTTTCCTTTCATGTCAGTCCCTATCCTGCATTAATATGATTCCTTACATGACTGAGGATATATCTATATAAAAGGTATATCCTTAAAAAGCTACGGACAGTGTCACCATAACACATCTTGCAGTGTAACATTTATAAATACCCAATATGATCATTATTTACTTCAATTAAAATTACATATCATATCAGATCTGAGGCCTTGTGTCATGTTTAGACGGTGAAGTTTGATGGGTTTTTTCTTATCTTTTACACTACTTTCTTCTTGTCACATGGCACCTGTACAGATAGATACCTACTTAATTTACCTTCGGTATTCACCTTGTGCCACACATCCAAATACTTCTTTATTTCTACCATTTACACTGCCAGTTGGTATGATGCGCAATGCGAATGGAGGCTTGAACTGAACCACGAAAAATGATTGTGTAAAGGAGTCTTTGAGGGTGCCAACCCACCTACATTACCCTTTATACAATAAACAATCGTACACTCGCCCTTACGAGCGATGTACGCTTAGGGTT
>QLNU02015003.1:130310589-130327124 GCA_006491805.2 Dysdera silvatica | reverse complement strand
CTATTATTCTTCATTCACTCGTGGTGTCTTCAAGCCCAGAAATTTCACTCTTTAAAAAGATATGGCCTGCTAGAAACTATAAAAAATATAAAATAGCCACATCAGATGGCAGATGTGCTTCATTTGTTACCAATATAGCCAGTGATGTAATAAGTTTTACAAAGAAGCAGCTCGAAATCTTTCAACCTCGCGACGATTACAGTTTTATTTGCTTTCCATAGATTGTAATAGATTTTGTGGACTCATGTTCTGTGAAAATAAATGTTCATCTAATTAAATTCAATACTATAGTTTACAATCACACTCCATGTACCCTAATATTCATGCTTCCCACACTCCTTGAAAAGTCCTTGAATTTTTTATGCCAAGTCGGGAGCCCTTGAAAAGTACTTGAAAACTGCCAAAAATGTGGTTGGTCTTTGAAAAGTCCTTGAATTTTTCTCAAAACCTTTTTTCAAGTTTTGGCAAAAGAAAGGAAAAAAAAAAAGATATTCCTAGAACAAAACCAGTAGTGCTTCGGACACCCTCCCTTCCTCCCTCGCCCGATGCTAATACAAGGGATGCAAAAAGGGTAGCTTTTGCTAGCAGTGTGTTAAGTTGAAAAGGACAACATAATTAAACACTCTAATTTCAGTGTTATGCTTATAATGTCTTGCATTTTTAATTTTTATGTACATTGCGATTGACAATGTGAGGTCTTTGAAAAACGTCATTTGGTCCTTGAAAATTCCTTAAAAAGTCATTGAATTTCATCAGGATAAAAGAGTGGGAACTATGATATTGTCAACGCACCACAAAACTGATACTCAATCAGATAAATATTCTCATTACATGTTATTGCTCAGCAGTTCTGAGTCGAGATTGGACATATGCTCAAGTACGATATGAGCACACACACACATGCTGAAGTTGATGTTTCAAATCCATTTCGACACTCCACATCCTCTCAACCACATTGACATGGTATAACCGTTTACCAAAAGGAAAAACAACGGTCTGGAGATAAAAGTATGCAATTGTCAGGGCAGAAAGTTTGTGAAAAATTAAATCAGAAAAATTAATTTCTGCATCCCACATTTTCAGGTTCATATTTAAGCTTGTTTTGGCCTACAAGAATCAGAAAGAAGAAAACATGGCCAAGAAATTAAGACTGTGCATGTCTGTTCTTAGTTGCTTAGTTAACATCAGAATGGAATCCTTACTACTATCTGGTTTTAGGGTAGCCTGAAATAGGATTTTTGTGCAGAAAAACCTAGTTTAGATCTAATGGTACCGATTTCTTGTAGTTGTTTCGACTGATCTGTCTTCTGAGGTTTGACCTCCACGGGTGACAGGTTCAGACCCCTCAGAAAATTGTGGTTTAGTGGCAGGGCCTTAGCCAGCCTTGTTCACAAATTGCAAACAAAAAGTCTATATTGGACATAGACCTGAGCTCATCATATAAGATATGCAAATTGAATATAATATTTTTTCACATCAAATTGTTATGATTGTTCGATTATTCATTATGATAGGTTATTAAATTGTTTCTGATAATTAGATTTATTCATTTGGTAATGTGTTTTGCCAGAAATCTCTACTCTGGTGATACTATGTGACAAATTTAAATACAATTAACAATGCAGTTTAAAAAACGGTTTGAGCTGTGTGTTTGAAATTATAAATGGAAACGTATTTATTAGATGAAATTAATTAAATTATAAATAAATTTGTTTTCCTTTATAGGACAGTTTTTGTTGCCCCAGGAAGTTGCATGGATCAAATTAAATGTAAAACAAACTGGTTTTTATCGTGTGATGTATGATGACGCCTTGTGGACCACCCTCATCAAACAAATGCAAACAAACCACAAAGTAACTGTCATTTATTCAGTTGTTCATTAGCTAATATTCTAACTTATTAATTTTATGTTACCATCTTATAAATAAATGTTTTTTTAATAGCACTATGGCCCAATATGGCTATTTTCAATGACAATTGTCATTTAATCAATTTAGCCTTTATGCCCACATGTTCTATACCAGGGTTGTCCAACATACGGCCTGCAGGCCACAATCCAGCCCGCCAATAGTACTGATCTGGTCCGTCGATAAATGTTTTGAATAAAAAAAAAATCCAAAAAAAAAATTAGATTTTTCTCAGAAATACGGAAAATCCACAACATGGGTGAATCATGGTGACACAACATGGGTGACAACATGGTGACACAACATGGGTGACAACATGGGTGAATCCTTTCCATATCGCAAATGAACAAGCAAATAAACGGAAGAAACTCTGATGGAAGGTTTTTTTCTTTTCATGAAACTCTTGGCTCGCGTGATCCATGAGTATTTTTTAATTGGCCCTCTACCCAAAAAGATTGGCGAACCCTGTTCTGTACTGACTATTCATCGTTATCATTTGAAACCCCCATAAAAACTGTTTCTCCTTGAATGAACACGTTGATGCAAGTCGAAGACACAATTTTTGTTGTCCATGGTGATATTTATGACAGGTAAGAAACTCTAGTGTCTGTGCTTGATATATTCCAAATTTGTTGTTTAGAAGAAGAATCATCAAATGGTTGATATTCATAATTAATGTCTACTAGTAAATTGAAACAAGACTGTGTATTTGTGATGCATAACTAATTTTTTGGAGTCGCCGATATTTTTGCCTTCATGGTTTCCTGACCCATGCTCGTTGTCAATCAGTGTTGCCTGATTTTTGATGGGTTTCCCCACCCCCCTCAGTTTTCACTTATTTTCGCTTTATGACCACTCCCATGCACAATGGGCACCCATATAACTGGGGGGGGCTCAAGCTCCCCCCCCCAGCCGTTCAAAAATTTTATTTGCTCGAATCTGCTATGCATTTATTTTCAAAAGTTTTACAGTCACATTTTAAAATAAGGTACTTTTTAGCTCATTACTAATTGTCAAGCAGTATAAATTATTTTTGTAGCATTTTAGTATCTTGTAGATTTACTAAAATGTTTGACAGCCTTGAGGAAAGGTTAATAATTTTTCCCAGCCCCCCCCCCTCATGTGGGTGCCCATACCATGCACCCTCTTTCTTCCTTCTGAATTAATCACAGTAGCAGTGTTTTAATGGCCCTGCAGTGGTAATACCTAATGTGCTGCTGTTAATCCAAATTTGACTCCCAAGGATGCTAAAAAAAATTTCTGTGCTCCGTAGTCTGGGGTTTGGTTCCTTTAGTAGTGGAGATTTGGATACCTTAGTAAATTCCAATGTAACAGTAGCAAAGCAATTCAAAACTCATCGAGGGGCCTCAAGTGGCTTCTTTAAAGAAGATTATGTGCAGTGGCCCTAAAAAAAATGTGTTTTGATGTCCAATGGGGGCTTGAGCCCCCCTCCCTTTCTTACATCACTGCAACATAACGTGACCTTTGCTGTCCTTGCGCCATAAAATATACAGACAATATTATTTTTTAACCAATTGCTGTGATAACTTGATTTGATCATTTTCAGACATTTCTACCAGCAGATCGTGCAAACTTGTTGGATGATGCCCTTACGCTTTCCAGGTAATGTATACTATGAATAGTATTAAAGTTGTAGTTAGAGTAGCTCTTAAATTATATTCAGTTGACAGGTTCTGTCTAGGTGAAAAGTTCAATTTGGGATGTTTTAACTTTTCACTCCAATATATTTTCTCACTGAATTTCGGCAACTCCTTGACACTGTGTGTCATTTATTAATTTGTTTTAGTCTGCAAAAAGTCGGCTGTTCAATTAGTCAAGTCTGTTCTCCTTTAAAGACTGGATTTGTATGATTTGGCATATTCTGGGTGTTAATCTGTCTTGCACTGACACCTTTGTCTCTAAATACACCAAGTGTAGCATGGATGTGGTTTGCAGCTTGAATCATAACACATGGCCTTTGCTTAATAAGTTTTTACCATTCTCATTAGAATGTTTGTGCTTGCTGCTACATATCTTGGAATTTGAGCAGTCAAGTCACCTTAATGTGACCACCAGCTAATATTGAGAGGAACCGTTGCATACACAGTATGGACAGTATCAGAATGGACAAAGGATGTCTCAATAAGATGCTGGATGGTTGTTATAGGCATCTGGAGTCATGCTGACTGCAGTGCATCTGGCAGTTGCTGGAGGATACATGGTGGAGGATCCATAGAGCAAGCAATATCATCAAGGTGGTCTCAAAGATTTTAGATTGGGTTCGTTTAGGGAATTAAGGGAGCAGAGAATCCTTGATCATGCTCTTTGAACCACAGCCGGACAATTCTAGCCAAGTGACATATCGCATTGTCTTGCTGGACAGCACCATCCTTCCCAGGGTAAACAATCAGCATATATGGGTGTATCTGATATTCAAGGGTGGATTTGTAACCAAATCGTTGAAGAATGCCTTCCACAGGTATGAGTGGACCCAGACAATGTCACGAAAATATTTTCCAGACCAGAACACTGATGCCACCAGCTTCCATTCTTCCAACGATGGTTGCAGAGTGTTTGTTCTTTAGTGTTTCTCGGCTGATATGTCAGTGTCCATCCGTTCGATGAAATAGAAGACATGACTTATCACAGAAGACCTCTCTCCAATTAGTGAAGGCCCAATTTCAGTACTATCATGCAGATTCAAGCCTTTTTTTACCCCATATGTGCTCTGTGGGGGTGCAGCGATAACACATTCACCTACCATATGATCATCCACCCAATTGTGTAAAAAACAAATGATTCCCAACTAACTACTCACCATAGTCCGGGGTTGGTTCCCTAGGCCTTGAGAAGTTTGGATTCTTTAGAGAACTGTAAGTCCCAGTGCAGTATCACCCTTGCTGTCCTTGTGCCTCAAAACTCGCACAAACAACAGCTTTTTTCTGACGCACTTTTGTTAGCATAGGTGCAGTGACCATTCTTCTGCTTGGGAGTTCCATATGCAGCAGGGCTCGCTAAATTGTTATTTCAGATGCTTGTTTGGTAGCCCCCCCCCCCGTCACGGTTCATTTTGTGGTGGGTTGTTCCACTGTATTATGTTGGTCGGTCTTCATGTACTTTTGTAGTCAATGTTCACCTCTCACATCAATGGCATGTTGTGTTCTACAGTAGTGCCATTTGTTTGTTCAAGCATGATGCATTTTCTCAACAGCAGCACCTGAACAGTTCACAAACTGTGCTGTTTCAAAAGTACTGCCACCCTTGACTGGAAAGCCAATAACCATTCCTTTTTTTTGCGACTCTGATAAATTGCTTTTTTTTTATGTATGACAGCAACAAGTAATATGTTTGCAAAATGCCCACAGCTCATCTTGCAAACCCACCAAGACAGCTCTTGACACATGCCCAGAGGACCACTTGACGGGGGTACAATAGGTGCCCCCACACCTGGATGGCTGAACCTAAAGGCAGTGGCAGATAGTTTATTATATTGTCCATGAGACCTTTGGATTAAATTTTCAAGGGTTTTTGTTTCATTTTATGGAGAAAAAAATCTTTTGCATGGTAACTATTTAAAACAACATATATATATAGATTAATAACTGCACATAAAATTTTTAGTTAAATAATATTAACTTAATAAAGGCGCCGATATTGTTTTTGCACCTGGGTGGTCGTCAACCCACGAATGGTTTTGTACATACCATGTTTCATTGGCTGTGCACTGCTAATCTTAAAAGTAAACGGTGGTCATGTTAAATGTGACTCGACTGTATAGAGTGCATTACTATACGTGTTTGCTTTTTTTGCATGCTGGTAATGGGGAAAGTCTTTTCAACAGCAAAACAAAGACGAAAGCGTCTGCCCAAGCTCACTACTTTTAAAGTGATTGTATGCAAATGTGTCGTAGTTCAAAGGTCACATTAAATCATGTTCCATCTCAAATGTACAGCTTCACTTCGTTTGGCACAGCAAGACCCTTGCTGTCCTCGCAACTTGAAAATCCAAGCAACCACTCCATCCCAGATGGCCCATAGTATAGTTTTGGAATCTAGAAAGTACAAATTTTATCTCGAATTATTTTCCGTTTGTATTTCAGCATACTTCATATTAAATACATTTTCCTTTTTTATTTTAGAGTGGGCATACTAGCAATCACTTTTTCAATGGATTTGACTCGGTACTTGGAAAATGAAAGAGATTACGTCCCCTGGGAAACAGCAATAGTGCAATTAGATTTCTTGCATAGTATAATGCAAGAGAGTCCCGCTCTCACGTTATTTGAAGTAAATATATTCCTCGAAACTATCCTTTACCAAAATAAGATCATTTTTTATTTCTGTGCTATTAGTTAATTATCTGATCAAGTAGCTCATGCTCATTTTTGGCCTCTGAAAAATCCATTTTTCTAAATGATGTGTTTTCTGTATTTCAGAAGTATGTTATGAAAATACTAAAACCCGTTATGAAATTCTTAGGATGGAATGACGAAGGAAAGCACCTAACAAAGTATTAAAAGTATTATACTCTTACCCCTTGATATAAGCAAACATATCTTTTAATATGAGCAAGTAGAGTTCTGATTATCCGACTTCCTGTTATCCACTATTTCGTATTATCCGACATTCCACAGAGGCTTAAAGGCTATTCAGATGGCATTAAAATATGTGAAGCAGTAAGCAGGCTGTGGCAGCCAACATGCTTTCATGTAGGTGCTGCTGTTGTATTGCCTCAAGGAAGCAAAACATTGCTCAAAAGCAAGTACCTGTCACAAACTGGATACAATTAATATTATGGCCTTCCATCAAGATGTAGCCGCTGTCATTCATATTTTTGGGCTGAGTTATTATTGTTATTTCAAAATTCTGGATTTATGCATATATATATATATATATGACTATATTACATTAACTTTCAACTACATTGAAACACTAGTAGATGTGTAAAAAATAACATTGCTGACTGCCTACATGTTTTCCTTCCACACAAACTGGTAGGCTATGGGATGTAGGGGGCTGGCCGTGCGATTGCAATGCTCCCAGAACGTCTTGCTTGGCATTCCCCGTCTCCTTTGGTGGAACGTGAATTTCTAATTTAAGTTTATATAGTCACTATTGTTGCTAAAATGGTCTTGCAAATTGGTTACTAAATCAACTATTTTGAGAGGAAAAAAATGACTGACCCCTGCATTGCTATTTTTCACTGCATAGGAAAGCTGGGTTCCCTTGACAGCAAGTTGGATTTCTGGGGAACTATAGGTTCTGGGACAACATGATCTTTGCTGTCCGTGGGTCATAAAAATGTACTCCCACCTTGACGTGTGGAAACCAAACATTTTATTTTATTACATTTCGTATTTTTTAACTTTTTTCCGAGAAGAAGGAACAATAATAAGAAGTCATGCGCTCGTGTTTTCAAAGCTTCTGGGTTTTGTCAAAACGAGATTATTAAAGTATTATTTTATAGCGTTCGAATTTAGGTATATTTTCTCTGTCCTGTCATGCTACCTCCTAATACCGCTATAAACTTATACCTAATAATAAATTATCATACATAAACAAGTAGGCAGTAGTGGTACCAACAACGGAAATATATATAATAATAAGTCAGCCCACACAAAATTAAACTTGAACGATAGTAACGTTTTCTTGAGTTCATACTGTAAATTCTGTAGGAGAGAATAACAAATTATGGGACGTATATCCACTAAAGAGTAAATTTTAAAAATGAATTATCCAGCAAATAATAAAGAATTTGAAATATTATCCAAATACAGTAAAACTAGAAGCAAAGGCGAGATATAGACAGTAATATCTGTCTATTATGATACATAAGGCACCAGGAAAGTTATAGACAAGGTTGAACATTCTACACTCTATATATGTTGGACTTGTGAGAAATATCGTTATAGACAAATTTCACTGTATGTTTATCTGCCTGGGGAAAAGTCTAGGGTGGTATCGGCAATGTGTCTGGCCAATAAGATGGCTCATTATGATTTCCCCCCCCCCCCACACACACACACTTTTTCTTCTTCACATGTATGTTATCTGACCCATTTGGATAAACAGAACGTCGGATGATTGGAACCCTTCTGTATATCGTTTAATATGAACTAGTATATCCCTTAGTATAAAGAGGTATGCCATTCCGTTTGTCGTAGAATTCAATTTTCCCACTTTAAAACCGCAATAAATATTTGAATATTTACATTAGATAGTGGCCTTTGGTGGCATAGTTGTAATGTGTTTCTCTCATGTTATTAACCCGTTCCTATCATGTTATTAACCCGTGTTCGATTCCAATAGAATGCTTATGCGTTTCTACCCACCATAGTTTGGTATATAGATCCTTAGGCAACAAAGGCTCGAATACCTCAGAAAACTAAATCCCAGGGCTGCATGACCGAGCTGCCGTTGCACCGTAAAATACAAGTAAAGTCCATTAGATAGGCAATTTCTTCTATTACGTATAAATTATAACCCAATCTATTTATTGTCTACAAATTATTACACTCTATTATATATTAGGTGGTAATTTGCCTAATCTATTACATAAAAATTGTAACTTAATCTATTATATATTATGTTATAATTTACCCAATATATTATATACAAATTATAACCTAATCTATTACATACAATTTATAACCTAATCTATTATATACAAATTGTAACCTAATCTATCATGTGCAAATTATAACACTAAAATTAATGGAAGCACCTGTGTGGTGTTTACTGTTTTATTACCTAAAATGTGTTTATAATCCTATCCTATAACCCCTTTCATTGATTGTGTGGGAGCTCTGTGGGGAAAAATCGCCCATAAAATTTAATGCAGGAACGTCATAGTGGCCTTTTAAGTTTACTGGATTGGGATTGACTCCTGATATGCTTGGTTTCTGTAAACTTACGGTAATAAGTTTCATAGGTCAGTGTAAGATATTGGTTTGATCCTATATGACTAGGTAGTATAGTCTTGGGACTATACTACCCAGATTAGAAATATGAATTTGGTGGTTAAATAAAATGCTCCCCCATATATGTGCTTTTGGGGTGAAGGGCCATTAATATGCAGTCAAATCTCTCTTAATAAATACAAACACATACGAAAGAAAAGAAAAATTGGTTAAAAAGTAGTTCACATTATCTGGAAAGTGTGGGTTCATATTATAAAATTATACAATTTGTGGGGAATTTGGGGAACAGTTTGCGTTCAAAGTAATTTGCATTAAGTGTGTTCACATTAAGGAGGTTTGACCGTATACTAATATGGATATTAATAGTGGTATATATAACTATTTATTACATATATAATAAATTGATATATTTTACTATCTGTTTATTATTGGTAATATACAACTATTTATTACATATATGTAATAAATTTGTATATTTTACTATTTATTATTGGTAATATAAAACTATTTATTACATATATAATAAATCGTCAGCAAGTGACTGTCAATTAAAATCAAATTTTCATTTTCCCTCACTGTCAAGGCTTTGGTTTATCATTTCATGGCCTTTCAGTACTAGTAATTAAATTATTATAAAATAATAATTTATTGCTTCAATAACAATAATTAAAACTCAATTAAGTAACTGATTTTTGAGTCTGAAGTGTGGGTGGGACTAGTAAGGACTGATGATGCCTGTAGTATTCTAGGACAAAACTACACATCAGTATATTCTAGTAATTAATAATTGTAATCAATCGTGTAAAATAATTGATTATAAAGTATACAGGTTTGCTGACACTTAAGAGGTTGTCATAATTTGAAGTATGCCATACTTCGCATCCCATTTATTAATTTACAATGTCTTCTCAGAAAACTCCGTTCTGCTGTTCTGACGATGTCTATGAAATACAATGAAGAGGAAACCGTGAAAGAAGCCCAAGATAGATTTAGCAAATGGATGAACGAGGATGAGAGGTACCATGTAATTGTTTTGTTATCCCTGGAAACAGTTTGCATCAAAAAAATACTTGCAAAAATTGGTAGTACAAATTTAGCTCAAAGTATGGTCATTCGTATTTGGACTGTCATGATTATGAAAACATGATAGTTTGAACAGTTTCTAGATGCATTCAAATAAATCATTCCAAACAATCATGCTTAAAGATCACATGGGACAAAACGCCATTCATAATGAATTCATGTGATGTTTATATTAATGAATTTGTCAGTTAAAAGTTATGTCTTTTGACATTAGGTTACTTTGTTGTCCATATGTTTTTGCAATCTGTCGATCCATCATAAATTAAATTTGAATTTATGCAATGATTATGACCTTTATTTAAGCATGATTGTTCTGATCAATCATCTAAAACTATAGACTGATTAAAATTTTAAAATTTATATGTGCTGAGGTGCCATAAAAATTGAGGCAGTTGCTTCAATTTCTAATCATATTTCTCCCCTTCCCCCCCCCCATTAAACAATACCTTCTCTAACTGAAGTACATATAAATGTGGACATATCGTCAATTAATTGTCATATCATGTGTATTGAAGATAGAAGCATATCATGGTTTAAGCATCTGTGATTCAGTCGTTGCGCGATTTGGCACATTGCTAATACAGAAGTTAATATCTTGCCCAGTTCCCTGACATCACGGAGCTCTATGTCTCACCTGAACTTGTGAGCACCATCACTGCACACATGGGAGCCCATATAAGTGGACAAGGGGAGCTCGAGCCCCCCCCCCATTTAAAAATTTGATTTGTCTGATACTGCTATGCATTTATTTACTTTAAAAAAATTTACAGTCACAATTTAAAATAAGGTACTTTTTAGCTCATTACTAATTGTCAAGCAGTATCAATTATTTTTGTAGCATTTTAGTATCTTGTACATTCACTAAAATGTTTGACAGCCTTTAGAAGAAGATAATAATTTTTCTCAGCACCCCCGCCCCCTAAAAGTAATCATGTGGGTGCCCATAACTGTACACAAGGCTGGAAATTTGTAATCTGAGCCTATAAATTATGTTTCTGAACAAGTTAGGCAGACGGAATGGTTCTGTTTTAAGGCTTAACGTATCGTGGTGAACTGTGCTTCCAGACAAGAATGATACTTACCCACCTCAAAAGGAAAATCCAAGTACCTAGTAGGAAATGAAGATTTGCTACTCACTAATGGATGATTTGTCGAGTCCGTATTATATATATATATGTGAAGAAAATCCTACACGGCAATAGACCTTGCATGCTAACAAGAGATAGTCCAGGATGACAGTAGCATGTTAGGACCCCTAATTCATCTGTACCTGCTCATGTATTCGTCTGTACTAGAGATGAGTTCGAGCTTATTTTTTGAAGCCCGAGTCCAAAGATATGCAATTTGAGCTCACCCGAGCCCACAACTTCCAGATATAACTTTAACCTGTTGACATACGATTTAAATTTTTAAAAAATTGCTACATTACACCATTTCATTTCCTTCGAATTTTCGTATACGCGTACGTTTCTACAATCCTCGAAAACGAATCACATAATTGTATTCTTTGGAAATTTTCGATATTGAAAAGGCAGGTTTTGGCTTCAGTTGTATCCGTCTGATGAGCCTGAGACTGAAAACAATGTAAAATATTGAGCCTGTCTCGTCTACAGTCTGTATGTGTCATATATTCATCCATATGGAAGCAAATTCTTTTGAAGACAATGCTACTTCACATGCTCATAGTTTCTAAATTTTGGCATTTTTCCAAGTTTAGCATACTATGCATGTTCGTAGTCACCAAATTATGGTATTCTTTTGAGTTTAGCATCACGAGTTGACCCAGTCATTCATCAGATTTAAACCTGATATAGCACAACTGGAATGTAGTTCAATGTGCTATCACTGGCATAATGCCCCCACTAAAGAATATTGGCAATTATTCGTAATTATTCGAGAAGGCACAATATACACTATTTGTACTTCAGAGAGTTCATACCTCATTAATTGTTACAGTGATCAGTCTTAGTTTTTCTGTCACTTCGGTCTATATTAATTATTAAACAATCATCGGTAATGATATTATTTGCTATAATTTATGTACTGAAGTTAGGTTATTATGAAATAAGAGAGTTCTACACATTGTCTCTAAGTGTTAACTGACTTTGTTATAAAAATATTCCTGAAGAAAAGAGGTTTATTTGTTACATATACATTTATTGGTTGTTTGTTACTCATGTTTGTTGATTGTTTATTACTTGTGTTTGTTCATAGTTGCTCATATGTTTCGTTGTTGTTTACAGTGTGGCTCCAAATTTACGTCAAGTAGTTTATGATGCTGGTGTTAAATTTGGTGGAAAAGAGGAATGGCAGTTCTGCTGGAAACGCTATCAGGAAACTCAAGTGCCCTCAGAGAAACGTTTGCTTCTGTCAGCATTGGGTCAAACTCGTGATCTGTGGCAACTTTCGCAGTGAGTATATGTTATTTAAATTTTCCACTAGTTTCTGAAAAGACTATCAAAGTCCAAGGAAGTCCTCAGTCAAGATGGGTGAAATAAGAAAGTTTGGGATAAAATGGAAATGAATTGTTTGGATGTTCATCTGCCAGTGGATAGACAGAGGTTGAATATGACATATTGTTTATAGTAGTAGTAGTGCAATGGTAATGCATTCATGATGCTATTAATCCATCATTCATGCTATTAATCATGCTATTAATCCATCATTCATGATGCTATTAATTTTTCACACCCAGCAGTAAAAAAAAAAGTTTTGAATATGTGTACGTTGAAAATATTTTTAGTAACATTGAACTGATTTGTTTTTTTTTGTTTTTTTTTAAGACGTTAGAAAGATGTAATCATTGATATATGATAGCTAAAATACAAGATGTAATTTCTACAATTAATATTTTCTAATTCTCGACCAAATACGCCATCAGTTACAGTTCTATCATGTATTAATTTTCAAGTCTGATATTGGATCTAAGTTAAATATTTTATTGAAGTTTTAAAAGATTAGGATAATCCATTATTATGCCAACAAATAAATTAATTCAATTATAGCGTTAGAGAAACTAGTATCCCGGTTTTTGGCAGAACCGTACATCTGAATACTTTGATGGTAAAGGGAAGACTGACCTCTTATTTTAGAATTTCGAACACAGAAATACATACTGTTACCAAATATATAAAGAGAATTTATATACGATATTTGTTGCCAGACACAAAAAATGACATTACGTTCAACAATTGGAGAACGGCAAATAAATGGAAACAGTTTGGCATGTTGTCAATTTTAAAAATTGTGCTTATTAAGTCTACATTACTTCGTATCCCAAGTGGCAAAAGTCCAAGAAGCCATTAATAAAACGAATAGATAGTATTTCTGTTGTTGAATCTAACACTAGTGTATCTTTATTAAAATCTGCTGAATTTTTTATTTTTTTTAAAGTTGAAAACGTTTTTACGGAGGTCAATTAAAAAAAAGCGTCACATTTTTTCGTTATTTTTTTGCGGGATAAAGGTAGGATGTTGTTGCCACTTTATTATGATAATATTAATAATACAATCATTTGTGTTAAAACCAATGAAAAATGTTTGTTGCCACTATATTCTGGTGGAATCAATAATAGCTAAACAAAGAAATGTTAGTTGTGATTAATTCTTTACTTTTTAATTTTGGTTATCATGGTAACCCGAAAGGCACGAAATGCCAGAGGCCACTTTTTCTCTTTGTTTATTAGTATTCATTCAAGTTTTGACGGGTACGCACGTAGTTTTTCTATTCCGCTTAAATTCGAATGTTATTCTTTATTCACCACACCAATGACAAAACTGCAAACAAAAAATCTTCAATGTTATTGAATACATTTTCAACGTTCTAATATTCAATAACACTGAAGTGGGGTTTTTTGGTAATTACCTGAGATAGAACATTGTAAACTTTAACAGTTGACCACCTAACTGCTCATTATAGTTCAGTGATTGGTTTCCCAGGCTTTAAGAGCTCCACATTCGTTGAAAAACTGTAGGTCTTGACACAGCATGGTCTTTGCACTGTAGAAACACAAATTAAGTACATATCATTGATCTTTAGCCAAAACTCACTATTTCCTTCTCGAACTGAGGTTTGCCATCCACCGGACATACTTTCAATGCTTATTTTTAGAAAGGAAATATCACTAACTTTACTAAGACTTGTTTGGATTTGCGAAAGTCATAAAGTAAGCAGAAAAAAAACGGTGTTGTAAATTAAGGTCAGACAATAGGGGGGGAGGATCTTTTTAATATGTTTTGAACTTTTCTATGTATTTAAAAGGGCTGAATTCAGGGAAACTGCCACACACTCACACACACACAAAACAAAAAAAAACAATATGTTTGTACTTATAATACATGGGTATGTACATAGGGAGGGAAAGAGGGGATTTGGCATTATAATCCCCATTAATACCCCCACATATGCCTGTGATCAGACTTTCTCTTTAGCAATGGAACAGTGAGGCTTTTTCTGTAAATTTTCTGCAAGTAGAAAAGTGAGAGCTATATTAACTTGTTTAAGTGAACAGAGAACTAATACCAAATTTCAGCTTATTGAAAGTTGTTTAAGGTATTAATTTTCAGGGCAAAACAAATTAATTTTTAGCTAATCAGAAAAAGAACTTGTGGTTTGGTTGCCAGATTTCGATTGTGGGGAGATTTGATTTATCACTAGCTTTCTGTTTGTTTACTGAAGGAATTATTCTAAAAACGAATAATAATAAGCAGGAGGAGAGGCACAAATTATGACTTCACACAGGGTGATATACTACGTAGGTCTGCTCATCACAGACAGTTTTTCTACTTTTGCAGATATTTAAACTGTTTATTTGGACCTCATTTTTATCATTCTTTATAGATATTTGTGCTATATATAAAGTAGGAACTGTTATTTGTGCTATTTATAAAGTAGGAACTGTTTTCATGTTTTACAGATATTCGTGCTATTTATAAAGTAGGAACTGTTTTCATGTTTTACAGATATTTGTGCTATTTATAAAGTAGGAACTGTTTTCATGTTTTACAGATATTTGAACTATTCACTGGATAAGAACAAAATTCGTCCTCAAGATACTACTTCCGTAATTTCCATTGCTGCGCAGAATCCCATTGGGCGCCTTCTAACTTGGCGTTTTGTACGAATGAATTGGCCACAGCTGTTGGAAATGTAAGTGATTTTCTGCAAAAATAAGTTTTTCATATTAATTCTCTTGGTTGTAGTTAGGCATATGTTACTGCAAGTAGGTAGTAGTCACAAACAATAATTGACATTAGCGTAAATTTTTTTGATGAAGCGATACATAGGATGTTCAAAACTTAACGATGTTTAAGAGATTATGCCCACTAACATGTTGTCTTAACCTGTGCGTAAATAACATTTGCAGGGAATGTGTGCACATTCCTGTGCACTAGTGTAGGAAGTGGAGGACTCAAGCCCCACTCGTTAGTTATCGAGGCACATTTTTTATCTTGAACATTGAATCACATGATCTTTTTTTGGTAAAAGTGTAATTATATCTACAGTCACGAAGTGACTGCTTCTATAATCCTAACCCCATGCCCTCACCAAGCCACTGCCAAGTTGGAAACACGGTTTGGAAAATCCAGCTTGACAGTGGGCTTAAAGAAGGCAAGTTTAGTTAGTTTTAAAAACAAAACAGAAACTGCGAACAGTTAAGAGGCTGTATAGAGCATATAAAGCAGGTAAATCTAACTTAACACAGCTAATGCTTAATAATTTTGACACCCGTATTTGAGCTCAACTGAAGTATTTTTTGGTAAAGAAGAAAAAGAGATATTGTCTCCGATCTAGATTTGAACTAGGGTCTCTCTCCGTTGAGCCTGGAGCGTTTAAAATCTACGAGAGTTATTTTTAAGTAAGGTCCATTTATGAATACTGTTTGAAATTCCGCATGCGCATGAGAATGAGTGCTTGCACAGGCTCCCGGCATTCTTTGAGCAGAATCTGACAGCTTTTCTATTCACGCCGTCAGTCTGTACGCTTCATTAAAATATTTAAGAAAACTGAGCGCCTCACCAACTGTGAAATACTGTCAGTCATCCGATTCTTAACAACAAGAAACATGAAATCTGTGGATATTCATCACCAGATATTCGAAGTTTACTGTGACAACGCAATGAGTGATTCTAAAGTGCGCAAATGGGTAAGATTGCTCAAGGAAGTTCGGAAAATATCCATGACAAATCGCGCTCTGGTCGGCCATCTGTAATCACTGACGATTTAGTGCAGGCAGTTGATACCCAAATTCACACAAACAGGAGATTCACAATTTCTAAGATGTCATCGGAATTCCCACGAATTTCAAGGTTAGTTTTGTTTAAAATTGCGTCTGAGAAGTTGGAGTATGAGAAATTGTGCTGTCGATGGGTTCCTAAACTGCTAAGTGAGGAACACATAAATTTGGCAAGTTCTCTAACACGTTTGACCCTTTACAAAGAGGAAGGTGGTGATTCGATCATCCGCCATACAGTTCAGACCTTGCGCCTAGCGACTACCACCTCTTCGCTTATCTGAAGACCTTCCAGGGCGGCAAGCGTTTAGAAACTGATGAAGAAATGAAAACGACCGTGAGTAACTGGCTATCATCCCAGGCGGCAGAGTTCTATGATGACCGTATCTAAAAG
>QLNU02015003.1:130280003-130309589 GCA_006491805.2 Dysdera silvatica | reverse complement strand
AGAGAAAGAGCCTTAGTACAATAATGCAAGTTCAAATACATAGTAAATGATCTATATGGAGATATTTTTCTGTCAGAACATTGAGAAAGTCTCTTTTCTCAAAACTTCAGTATAAGTTTGCTCCCTTGTGATGTCGATAGATGGAGATATATTATTCCTTTTTCGTGCTGACAGATAGCAATATAATTTTACCTAAGTTTCTTTAACAATAAAATATATCATGTGTATTATTACTTAATGTTGGTAATGGCTTATCATGTGTAATTTCCACATTAAACTTTATCGTAAGCATATATGTTGACAAAAAACAACTAATTTCACTATGCTACTAGGTAAGCTAGGGTTTGCTATTATCTGCAGCCACTCTTGAAAAGCATCACTTGCATATAAGGTGATTAATCCTACTATAAAATGCTTATTTAGTAACGTACTAATAATTATTTGTATTACTGTGTGGAAACAGAGGTTTTTTTTGTTTTTTTGAATGTTAGTGTTACACTTCTTCTACAATTTTTTTTTCGTGAAATTCAAGATTTTTCCCCCATGATCATCATGCAAATATTACTTTTTTCCCCCTGAAATAAAATTACTGCCCTATGTATGACTACCGGATAGAGCAATATAATCCTACTATATAATGCTTATTTAGTAACGTAATATTTGTATTGCTGTTTTGAAACCATATTTTTAATTATTACACTTCTTCTGTGATTTATTTATTTATTCAATTTCCGTGAAATTCGAAATTTTTTCCGCAACCATTCCACGAATTTTGCATTTATTTTCTATGAAAAAATTACTTATATTGCTTGCTCTAATTATATAGTATATGTCTCAAAACTGCTACTATGATATAAGCTATGTGGAAAATGATGAAATTCAATTTTTGGAGATAATTGGAATGATTTTTCTTTCAGGTTTGGGCAAGGGTCTTTCTCAATGGATGCTATAATATCAGTGTCCATTTCTCATTTTAACACAGTATTCGATTACGAAGAGGTAAGTTATTATTTTTATTTTATAAAATTTAATTTGAGTGGCAAACACACACGATATTTATTACGAAACTAAGTATGGCCTTACAGTATTATTTTGTGCATATGGTATTTGGAATGCAATTAAAACTTTAATTCTATTTTCAGTTTACCTTAAAAATTCTGATTGGTATTTCAATTTTTAAAAAACGATAATCAATTGGTGAAAGTAGAACAGCTGTATTATAAAATCAATCGAAAAGTGTTTTTAATATATTATCAGTTAATTTTCCTTATGCAAGCTGTTTACTTTTGAAGTCAAATAAACATTCTAGTATAGCACAGTATATTTGTTAACTTTATTTTTCACCTTGTTAGGCACAGCATGACCCTTTCTGTTCTTACACAATAAAAATCAATCATCATATTTATTAACTTTATTTCGTAAAAGATTATAAAATTATCATTGCATGTTAGAAATTTCTATTTTTAATTTTGAAAATGTTTATACTGAACTTGAACCCATAAAAGAAATTCACGTTTTATTGTAACATTTTCCCAAATCTCTCACTGATTTTAGAATGCTGCATTCATTAATTTATTTTTAATTTAATATTTGACGATTTTCACTGATAAAAGGTGCTTATTATTATTATATGGCTAAAATGAATGAACATACATAATTATATTCATTATGTATGTTCATTCATTTTAGCCATATAAATGAACATACATAATTATATTATGTCAATATAAGTGTCTACTATAAACATATAATATTTTTACATAGGTTAAGTCTTTTTTTGCTAATGTGGAAGTTGGACCAGGAGTGAGATCCCTCGAACAAAGTTTGGAAAGGATTAGAGCCAACATACAATGGAAGGAGAACACGGAAGCCTCAATTATTCAGTGGCTTCAACACAACATCAATGTCACCTGATTCAGAACCATTCAACACGTAGTTAGTTCTTCATTTTGTTCTGTGGACCAAAGCTTGAATAACGGATCTTTAAACATTAGCTAGACTCGTCAATGATTATTTTCGATGCCGAAAACACATTGTAATATGACAAACACAAGCATTTGCCAAGCAAAATAAAAAAATCCGCAGGATTTTCACTGATGATGGCATGAAAGATATTTATTAAATGTATATATATATTATATATGATTATTTTTTAATTTTAATTAGGTTTCTTTTGGTAAGTGTTTATTGTAGTGTTGTTATGCAATTTTATTTAAAACATTGTTAAACGTTGACATAAAATGTGCAAACCTAATGTATGTGTTTTGTGTTGAGAAACTTTATGTTCCTTCTATTTATATTTTTATGTGTTAATGTTTCTACACACATTTTCGATTGTTTAAAAATATTATAGTTTTTAGAGAGTTTATAAATCTAGAAATTTGTACTAGGTTTTTGTTGAATAAATGTTAAAGGTGTTTACTGAAAATTACTTTGAGGTTATTATTATTATCATACTAACTTCAAAATAATTTTTAGTATATATACACAGGGTGTTCTTTTGAAGAGGCAACAAACTCTTGGGCGTGATAATCATCATCAAAAGGAACAAAAGTTGCCATGAAACATTCTATCACAAACCATGGTTAGTCGGTGAAAATCGTGAAAATACCTATGCAGGGTCTTACGTTGAACGAAGACGACAAAAAGTATAATAATAAATGCAAAAGACATTTATTTGACAGCACGTACAGCCTATGGTGCAAAGTGCAATGCCCAAAAGGTGATGATGAAAAACTATTACAGGTGGCGTTCGAATTTATGGCCGTGAACGTCATTGCACAGCAACAGAGAAATGATCGTTAGATGTGCTTAAAAATACCAGTGTGCTGTTTATGTATGCTGCACCGGTGATGACCTGCAGTATGAATCCTCCAGTGTCTGTAGACGTCTCGTAAGCGAGCGATGTACAGTGTGCCCCCAGAGGCAGTTTGGCGAACATGGATATCAAGCAATGGGTCCGGCGCCTCCAATCCACCTCCTGATATATGTAGTGTGGTGTTACGCACCACGCTAGGGAATCGTCATGCATGCCTTCATCAACCGTCTTTCCTCTGACATCCCTGAGCGTCAGACTCCGCATAAGTATTTTCACTGACTAAACATGATTTGCAATTGCATATTCCATGGCAGTTTTTTTCTCTTGATGCCTATTATCACCCTCACTGAGTTTGTCACCGCTTTGACAGAACACCCTGTATATATAAATTAAATATATATATATTTAAATTGCATTTACCGCCATATAGTATGTAATGATGTATAATATACGAAGGAGCCAATATAGTTAACATATAAGCAAGTATTAATTGCCTATGCTTGCAATTTATGTCCAATTGTTGTGGATCATGCAGAAGAAATAATTAGAAAAGTGGAAGCAAATGGCAGCTCCACATTCCCAGAATTCGTATCTGGGCCATGAGTTAGAATCACTGCTACAACATGGTTTGATTTCCAATGAATTTGATTGAATGTAAAGATGTGCTTTAAACGTTATATTAAGCCATTGGTCCCATTCCAAATGGGCCTGTGGGTCGTCTTGGGACATGGAAAAAAAGGAAAAATGCATTTTTATCCAGTTAAAATAATCTGCTTTCCATAAATTAAACAACAAATACAGACTCAACAACGATGTTCCATGCTGTTATAATGCTATCAGTGAAAGTCATGGGTCGCAATTTCCATAGCCTTTGGCCTACTTTTTAGGGAGCTAAGTCTGTCATTTGGAATTAATGACACATCCTATTAATCACAGAACAATCGACATTCTGTCATCTTGCAACATCCACTTGCTGTTGACCTGCCTCAAAACTGCTTGTAGCTCTGTAGCATAATTACAATTACACCGGTAAATGATTGTAGTGAATTGACTATCCTGAAATCTTTCCATTGACAGCTGTACATAAATTACGGACTTGCTGTTAAACAGCTGGTTTTAAGCTCTTGCACATTTGTATAAATTGATGCCATCATCATTCACCCAGTTGCATCCGTCACTTCGATGCTGCAAGCCCTTGCCTGGATCATATTCAAATTCCATGCATTTAGAACTATATTCAACCAAATTATCATTTTATTTTTATTTTTTGTTTAATTTATGGAAACCGATGCATCAATTATGTATTACCTGAAACGCCATGTATAATGCAGGCTTATTTCTAACTACTTTTGGTGAAAAACAGCCGAATATGGAGTTCTCTAACTCTTTTAAGTGGTAGCCTGACCACATCTCATCGCCAGTTATCGTCATGGATATAGGGGAAGCCCCCTGTGGTGGTAACACAGAAAGTGTCATTTACCCAGATTCGACTCCCCACTCCCAAAAAGAAAGAAAAAGACAATTCCTCTTAAAAATGTTCACAAATATTAAATATGTGAGATACATTGCAGACATGTTTTCGACCAATTGAAAACCATTACATTTTAGAATATTTGACGAACAAAAAAAATCCTGATTTATAAAGAAATGCGATATATAGAAATTGTTTTGATATGTAATTTTTTTTATATAATGACTATATAAGATTCACAAAAAAAATATATAGAGAGTGATTGATTGATTGATTTTTTTTTTCCAATATATGAAAGTTTGATGTATATGGAAGTTCTACTTACTATATGTATAGCCTTTAAGCATTAGGCTGGTCAGACCAAGTTTGATCCGTTCCTGATGCTTCCATCAATTGCCAAGTCATGATTAATGTAGAGCATTAATTTGAAATTATTTTGTTGATAAATAGTATGTTTTATAATGTTTGACACTCGGTTTTGTGTCTGTTGTAATGAATTTTGTATTGACTGTTTTCTTTGTCTTGGGTATAGTTACAATTATTTCAAATTGCCATTGTAATCCGTTTTGCAAGCAGAACAACAATGAACCCAAGTGCAAGATGATGCCCACATAATCAATTCCAAATGCCATTTTGAGTACAGTTTTTAGTAAAATACTGACGGTATTAAAATTTAATACAAGTTAATGGGAACGATGCAGGTACATATAAGAAGCAACCAGTTAATTACAGTATATTTTCAATGAGTTACTATTGATAGTTTTAACAAATTCTGAAGTTGCTTATCCATCAGTTGATTTCTTTGCCACACAAATTCAGTGCCATATAACAGAAAGGAGGGAAAAAAAGAGCATTCACATATACACATGGTTCCAAAAATGGATCCAGTTCTGCTAAATTTACTCAATCCAGGATATTTAGTGCCAGTTTAGATTAAGATATGCTGTTCATTATAAAAAAAAACCATGAAAATTCACACACATATATATATATATATCCTCCTGCCAAGAATTCCGGCACTCGACCGAGTGCCACTGCGAGGCAGCATCGGTGGCAGTGACTCTGTAGGGTGGTGACACACCGAGTCTCACTTTAGCGCAGAACTTTGGCTGTGGTGACTGAAGTTTGACATCTTCGTTAAACTGTAGGTACAGCTTGCCAACCCATCTGACCAACATGGTAAACTTAAGGCTGCTTCCTCTATATTTCTTTCACCGTACTACGGTATGTGTGGTAACAGAGAGACCTCCATCTTACAGTGGATTGAAAATGGATGATGATATGCATATATATACACACACACACACATGCAAATTTTCATACTTTTTATTTATTATATACATATATATATATTTAATATATACATGTTCCTGCTGGCCACCAAAAACAAAACCCCAACTGGGGATTTGTAAAAAAATCCAACAAGCACTACGTTCCAACTGGAACCAAACCTTCGTTATATGCATAGTAGCCACATGCAGTACTACTACACTACCACAGGACTATGTTACAGGGAGTTGTTTTAAAGGAGTAAATTGTGTTTTCTGGATCATCATAATTGCTTTGTGTGCGTGAAGCATTCGTTTGTTCATTTTAAACAGGTAACTGACTTTGAGCCACTTTTAAATACTATCACTGCTTCATTAACAGACATCCGTTATTGATAATTTTGGAATGTCTACGCATTATTAGACTAATATACTACTTGGAAAATTTGTAAAAATTGTTAATTAATGCTTTCCACATAAATTTAAAAAAAAATGAAATTGTTATGCTAATTGCATTTATATTAATTTGAATTTGAAGGCTCAGCTGATCAACCAAGAATTTTAATTGAACTATTTTTTCATTACTACTTAAATAAACTATTAGGGCTTTATATTCTACTTAAGGATTGTAAGGTATTATTGCCCTTCTCAGGTCTAACACAATTGCCAAATAATGGTCAACACACAAAGCCACCATGGCAAGCTTTTGGTGATTTTTCGTGGGGATTTATTGAACTTAATATTTTTTTTCTACTTAAAAATGTTGCCCTAAAAATGATTTACATGAATACTTCAAACCAATTACTATCGAATTTGAGCTGTTGGAATAAGTGGATTATGTTTCTATTTTATTGACCTGTAATCCTCTTTTTTATGCATTATTGTATGTATGTTGATATGTGAATTTATTTCCCTCGATTGCTGTGATTTCTTTTACACGGCGTCACTGCATAACAGTTTCACCTTTTGGTCGCCAATGGCAGACTTCTTGCTTACCGCGATTTTTGTTCTATGACGTCATGATGGATTAACTCGGTATGTTTAGAAATGTATAAAAAAATGACTCGCCTATGTTTTTGGAAGCTTTTGTTAAAGATGTGGCAACAGTACGTATGAATCCCATGCTTGCTTTGTCGTCAAAGGCGCGTCAACCTCCTTCCTAGATTATGCCATCATAATTTGTTATGTACATTCGCTTTATTTCCGGCCGCCATGATTATTTACAAATGAACTACCTATTTATATTATATCGTTTGGTTATTTAATTAGGCATGATACCGAGACATTAATAAGTTTTGTTTTTTTTAAAAAACAATAACTACAAAGCTGCCCAGCGCTGTCAAGCTCCCTCCCCCCACCTTGGCGCAGTATAGCCCAGATGCTCTTGCGCCATAAAAAAGCCAAACAATCAATCCCCCCACCACCACCACCACCATTGATGGACCATGCAATGGTGCCCTCTATTCTTTCGGTTACTTAGACATGATACTGATATCAAGACATTTATGAGTTTTTTATTGCAATTCACAAAACAGTACCGTTAGGAAATGCACACAATAACAAAATGGCTGAACAGACACTATAATACAACTACTGTGCACATCGTCTACGCTCGAAAAAATCACATAACGTGTATGTGCATTTTGACCACGCCGAAAAAATCTCTGACCAATTTTTAAAGTATAGGAGGAGCTTTGGCGACGTTAGTTGGTTCTTGGCGGGGTGAGATTGTTATGCAGTGTCCCCTTTTATACTTAACGGTTTGTCAAACACTTGTTAATAATTTGTTTCCGGTGAATGAATTTTATCTTCATGTGAATATGTTTGGTTTTTACACGTACAAATAAATTAAATGCTACAGTTTTTATATGTGTATTATTGTGTGGAAATTTATATTAACTTACCTGTTTTCAAAATGTTCTGCATTTACAAAAAAACGTTCCACGGTTGGTAGTGGTAACGGGAGAGGAACGTGCTTGTAGCGTTGTATTCTTTTAACCAAATTGTTAAGCATTTGTCCCATAGATGGCGCCGATAACAACAAGCTATTGTCTGGACTTTGCCAAAAATCTATCGAGGTAAAAGGAAAAAAATTTATATTCAGCATTTTAATGTATTAATTAAAAAAAATACTTAAATATAAAAATTTGAGAATTTAAATATTACGCTAGACGCTTTACTCAATAATGTAGCCTAGCAATTCAAAACTCATTTGGGGGGTGAGGTGCTCAAGTGCCTTTAAGGAAGATTTTGTGATACGGCAAATTCGTTCTATTTTATGCAATTTATAGAACAGCAGCTTATCAAACGCATGCAATTTGAAAAACCGTGATAATAACTTCCGCGTGAAGGGGACTCGAACTTCGAACCCCTTAGCTAAGAGGCGAGTAAAGTCACCTGATCATTACACATGGTCGCAAGTAAGATTTCCGGCCTGGGGATACCTTTTTTTAAATTGTAATTTTGCAAGTAAAGTAGGAAATTTCGTTCTATGAAATGAAACGACATTTCGAATGAAAGAGAAAAAGCGTTTACAAGCAGGTATCGGGATTTGTTTTTGTTTCTATTAGTATCAGGAATAAAAAAAAAGTTAAAGGGAAAAGAGAGTTTTAAAATGCGATTTTGGGTAACGTTTACAAATGATAAATCCGCTTCAAAAATATGAAAAAATATGCATTAAGTGCAGAAAAATGTGTTCTAATTTATGCAATTCAAAGCTCGTTAAAGCGATAAGATTTTAAAAAAAAAAAAATGTGATAATGGCTTCTGCGTGAAAGAGACTCAAACTCGGGACCTCTTTGTTGGAAAGCGAGTGATCACTACTGGTGGTCGCAATTACGATTCCCAGCGTGGGGCTGCTTTTTTTTCAATTGTAATTCTGCAAATAAAGACGGAAGTTCCGTTCTGTGAAATGAGGCAACACATCGAATGAAAGGGAAAAAATAATTTTTAAGAGGGCATTAAGAAAAAACGCTTTTTTTTCATTAATATAAAGGATAAAAATAAGTTAAGATGGAAAATAAAGTTTAGGAATGCGACTTCATGGGGTATTTACAAATTGATTTAATAATGATAAATCCGTTTTAAATATATCAAAAGATATGCATTAGTTGCAGAAAAATGTGTTCTATTTTATGCAGTTTATAACTTGTCAAAATGATAAAATTTAAAAAATCGTGATAATTGCTTCTGTGTGAAGGAGAATCGAACTCGAGTCCTCTTAGCTGGGAAACGAGTGACGTTACCGGGTTACAACACAGGGTCGCAAGTACGATTCCTGGCGTGCGGATGCTTTTTTTTTTTTTTTTTCAAATAGAGAATTAGTTCCGTTCTGTAAAATGAAGCGACATTTCGAATGAAAGGGGAAAACCCTCTTTTTTTTTCATTAATATAAAAGATAAAAAATAAGCTATAAAAGTGAGTTTAAGAATACAACTTTACGTGGTATTTAAAAATGATAAATCCGTCTTAAAGATATGTATTAGATGCAGAAATAGGCTTTCTATTTTATGCAATTCACAGCTTGTCAAAAGGATAAAATTTGAAAAAAATTATGAAAATAGCTTCTGCGTGCATGGAACTCATACTGGGATACGCTTAACTGAAAAACGATTTACATCACCGGCACCGATAACTCCAAAGGGTAGCAAATATGATTCCCGCCTGGGCATGCTTTTTTTTTTTCCCGTCTCTGTCTAAAAAGTGGGTTTGGTTCTATGAAATGAAGCGTCACACCGAATGAATGGGGGATATATGTACATGAGAGGACACAGGGTTAAAACCTCTTATTTTTCTTAAGATTAAGGTTAAAAAAGAGAGGGAGGGAGAGAGACAAAAAAGGAGCTTAAAAATATGATTTTGCGTGATTTTAAAAATGACACATTCTTCTTAACGAAGTAAAAAATATACTTTAGGTGCAGAAAAATTTGTTCTATTTTATGCAATGTACAGCTTATCAAGCGCATAAAATTTTTAAAAATTGTGATAATAGATTTTGCGTGAACAAGACTCGAATTCGGGACCTCTTGGCTGAGAGGGGAATGACGTCACGGATCATTGCACAGGGTCATAAGTACGATTTCAGACGTAGGGGGCTTTTTTTTTTTCAAATAAATAAAAGTTTTGCTCTTTGAAATGAAGCGACACTTCGAATAATAGAAAAAAAACGTTTACGAGCAGGCATAGGAAAAAATACCTTTGTTTCGCATTTGTATAAAGTAGAGGTGGGGAATCTTTTCATGTTGGAAGGTCGCATTAAGTTAATTATAATGGAAGGAGGTCCTGTTCAAGAAACTTCGATTATATACTAGGTCATAACAATTAAAAAATTATGAGGGGTCTCAAGCAGGGGCAGGCTGAGTTCTGTCAAAGGGTGCATACTTTGGATTTTCAGAGGGCGCATCGGGCTCAGTCCGTCCCTGGTTCTAAGATAAATTTAATTACACAACTTCAAAACAATTTTGGCGTTTCATAATTCCTTGCATGCCTGTATTTAGAGGGAAGGATCTCAGGGACCGGTCTCCCCCCCCAAAAAAACTAAATTTTTAATGGGACTTGGCTACGGCTTTGCATGCTGTGATTGTATCAATACATGCTGTAAAAATTTTTGACCCCCTCCCCCCCGAAATTAAATGCTGACTACAGCCTTGATTCCTTGTCACTCTTCGACTGATTATAAGAATTTACAAATTATGCATAATTTAACTTCGGTATAATTCACGGACAAAAAATCCTCCTATTAATGTTTAACAGACTTAGATTTAATAAACTCTCTGAACCTATACCTCTTCTAACCCCAACTCATCGCTATCTAACCACAAGTAACTCTGATTTTATCCCTATTTTTTATCAAACGAATATTAGACAAAGGTACATGAGTTATTTAGGCTCCAAATTATGGAATTATTTATCTGACAACATAAAAGATGCCCGTTCTATTTCTTTATTTAAAATGCGTGTTCTTAATTTATTATTAAATGTTATTTTACATGGGTGACACATGCTTTTCCAAACGTCCGATTTTTTCTTTTGTCCCCCAGGCTGATACATAAATCGTTAAAATACACGAAATTAATATAAGTTTTTCTTGCCGAATAAATTAAATGTTGATTAATGTCATTAATTAATCCCGCAAAATTAATAAAATTTCGCGGGATTTGCGTCGAAGGTTAGACTCGGCTCTTACCACCTTTGATGAGATGAAACAGTAAAGACAGTGTAGGGTAGTTATATGTGAACTTCCTTTTTCTCACATGTGTTCGATTCTTTTGTAGAAAGTTTTATGGGTAAGAAATTCTCAGTTTTTTATTGTTCAGAAAAGTAAAAAGCATGTACTTTTCAGCAGCCTGACTTCAGTAAAATTCGACTTCCTTACCTCAGATTATTTTATGCTCTATTGAAGAAGGCGATGAGTCCTCACCAGAGGACGTGCGTTTAATTAAAATTCGAGTTTCTTGCCGCAGATTGCTTCATGTTCTACTGAAGAAGGCGAGGAGTCCTCACCAGAGGACGTGCGTTTAATTAAAATTCGAGTTTCTTGCCGCAGATTGCTTCATGTTCTACTGAAGAAGGCGAGGAGTCTTCACCAGAGGACGTGCGTTTAATTAAACGATAGCGGAACGTCGCGGCTAAAAGAGTTTTGGAAATGAATTTCGAGGCTATCGAACTATTCTCATAGAAGCAAAAATTAGTATCTAATTAATACGTAGATGCACATTGTAACGTGTCCTTTGCTATTAAGATGGTAGTTTAATAGTATATAATTAAACATGTTTTTAAGTAAATGTGGTTTCTTCACAATATTGAATTCTCTGATTGTCCTTTTTTTTCTGTTAGTCTTATAACTGTACATAAAAACATTTAGAAGAAAAACAAACACAAATTTAAAAAAATAAAGAAAAATTCATTAAAAAATTAGAAAGATAAATTAAGAATCTTAAAATTTTACGTTTTATGTCACAAGAGCATCTGAGATTATAGCGCAAAGACTTTTAGCTTTCCGATGAAATCACAGGATGTGAACTTCTGTCGTTTAAGCAATCGAACTGCGAATATATGGGGAAGCGAGCAAAATCGAGCTCTCTACAGCATTTAGACTCTAATTTGGTTTTTCATCTAATAGAAACACACATTACTACAGTAAAGATGAAAAATAAAATAAATAAGAAATTTGGGTTGGATAAGTAAAGCAAATCTTAAACTAAAAAATTAAGAATGAATAAACTTAAATTACAAATAAAATTGAATAGTACTTATTTTATTTACTTATCTTATACTATATAATTGTTTGTTTGCCTTATACTATATAAATTTATTTTTGTTACTTATCTTCTATACTATATAAATTTATTTTATTTACTTAACATACTATATATCTTATATTACTTTTTTTATTATCTTAAATAAAATTAAATAGTAAATGTACTTAAGTTACATTTAAGTGAATCCAATTAAGAAATCAAATAGCCAATTAAATTAATAATTAATGATAATTAAGAAATTAAAAATAAAAATGTTTTAAAATTAAATTTTTGGGATTCTTATATATATTGTTTTCCTTTGTGTGTGCGGGTCTTTAACACTTTTTCTTCACTTTCTTCTTCCCTTCCTCATAATGCCAAATTATTTTGAAAAAGTCTACCAATTGTCAAGCTGTAGTTGATTCTATGACGTCATCGATTAAACAACATTTCTATTCAGTATAAACAATTGAATGTAGGTAACATGCGTATATCTTGCAACGACTACAAACCGCTGATTGGTCACCATTAACTCGATTCACATTATCACTTGTTATTGACGTTTTTTTTGGACAGATCGTTTATCAAAAAAAAAAAAAGATAGCAAGCGGAATCGAACGAAATGTCATCATATGAACTTTGACCTCAATGAAGACAATTGAAGGAAACAAACCATTCAGAAATGGTTAACAATCTGATGTTAATTTTGTATACATTGGATAATGCGTAATGAATGTTTAGACTGCGTCTCCGATCAAAAGAATCCCTGATCATTTGTCTGTGGTTTATATTCGCTTCGTAACTTCAACACATCCGTCTTTTTCGAATATAGTTGTCAAGAAAACGGTAAATATAATTTCTGCTTATATTAATCCTCTACTTTAAATTACAATTCTTGGATTTAGCAAGCATTTATTCCTCGGACACAAAATCAATTTCTTTCTATCACATTTCCGTTGTACGTAAAGTTTCTAAAAATGTTAATGTTCATATCTCTCCTTGGGCGCCCATATGGAGGACAGTGGAGGGGTTTGAGGTCCCCTGTAGTTATTCCAAAAATTTGATTTGCCCAAATCTGCTATGCATTTCATTTCTCGAAGTTTAGTCACATTTTAAAATACGGTATTTTGCTCGATACTAATTATCAATAGACAATTAGCAGTTTGCATTTGTACATTCATTCAGCTGATGTTTTGAAAGGAGGTAATTTTTTCAGCACTTCCATAATTCAGTTACTTTCTTTCAGCCCCTATAAGTACCCATATAGGCATAGGCGCCTGCTACTTCATCAGTATTTAGGGGGCTGAGAAAAATTATTACCTCCTTCTCAAAGCTGTCGAGAATTTGAGTGAATGTACAAGATACCAAAACGCTACAAAAATAATTGATACTGCTTGACAATTAGTAATGAGCTAAAAAGTACCTTATTTTAAAATGTGACGGTGAATTTTTTTAAAGTAAATGCACATCAGAATCAGGGAAATCAAATTTTTGAACGGCTAAGGGGGGACCCGAGCCCCTCCCTGCCCCCCATATGGGCGCCCATATATCTTCCTGATTGTGTTATTAAATATTTTCGATATTTAAATTAATTTGTTCCAACTCTGGGACCCCAATTAACCGCCTTATTTAAAATCGAGGCTGATATAAGTTTGCTTTGGATATTTTACCACCCCAGAGTTTTGGACTTCTCTCTGCTCTTTAGAGTTTGAACCTCGGAGAAGTCCACCAATAAAATTTGCAGTAGCTGGTACATTCGGTGAGACAAAAATCTGAACACCCGTCTGCTATTCGCGCAATAATTATGGTACAGAAAACTCAAAGGTGCCAATCGATGGTGAGGAATGAAATCTACCAATTCATGTGCACAAAATTTGCATAAGGGACCGTCTCCATATTTAAACTTGCAGAAACTTTGAAAATTCCAATATTAACACCTGAATTTGATATCATAATCCGATTCTAAGCTGTTTGATTACGCTAATTTCAAATCTTAGCGTCATTCTGACAATTAAAACTCGAGATATTCCATAAAATGTCTACTGAGGCTTCCACCGTTATAGAAAAAAACGAATTTGTAGGTCGGGAATTCAATTTTCTGATCATATCTGTTAAAATCAAAAAGTTATAATATCCGTTGACATTTTTTTTCTTTCTCTCACTGATTAAATTTACAAAAATACCTTCTAAATGATGATCAAGAAATGTCAATCGACAACAGTTTTAAAGCATAAAATAATATTTTTTTTTCTTTTTTTACTTATTTTGACCATGGAATGTCCCCTCAAAGAGTCACTTTAAACTAATATTAAACATAAAAACACTACTGATCGGATTGCGTTAAAATTTATGTATGATAGGTAAAAAAAACGTAGGATTTTAATACCCGTCAGGAAATTGATATGTTTCTATTCATATTTTTAATGAATATGATTTTTATAATTTATAATTCATATTATAGATATTATTTTAAAAATGAAACGCAGCATAAATTTTGTTTGGTTTGTTAAACTTAAACGCAATAAAAAATTATTGGAAGTATATGATGAATATTTCGGTAGATATTCATAAAAATATTATGAAATATTTTAACATTACGAGCTCAATATTTCTAATATTTAAAACTTATAAACCTTCGAACTAAATGAATTGAAATTAAGTATTAGATTTTTTTTTTCAGATTTGTAATATTAAATTAAAATTAGCTGTTGTAACTGGAATTTTCAAAGTTACTGCAATTTTTAATATGAAGTCGGTCCCTTATGCAAATTTTATGTACATGGGTTGGTAGATTTTATTGTTTCCTATCGAATGGCGCCTTTGTTGTCGCACAATTATTACGAGAATGGCAAATGGGTGTTCAGATTTTTGTTTCACCGATTGTATGTAATTGGGTCTTTGTTGAGGTTTTTCTTCATTAATAAATATTTCAAAATATATATTTTCTAACATAAGGCACCTTCTTATTTTTTCTCACTGCTTTAAAAACACCATAAGCTCTACTATGGCGAATTGGTAACGCGTTTGGCTCTCGTTCCACCGACCCTGTTCTATTCTAATCGTACCGCAGACCGTGTGTCGCTTTTCAGCTCATCATAGTTCAAACTTCGGATTTATCAAAAAACTGTAGGTCCCGGAAGACCATGACCTTGCCTGTCCTTGAACCGTAAAATAGGAAGAAAAAAACCCATCCCCCTAGTCTAAGACATGACTCATTCTCCCCTATGGGGATTTTATTTTTAATTAGGCCAAAAATTAGTTTTAAAACTGGCTCTTCATTTAAAAAAAACCCCAGGATTTCTATTCCTGATCTAGTTGGGTGAGGTCTGTTGAGTAGTAGCAAGATTTTACATTATCTAAACGCGAATAGCAAACTCATTTTTAGCTTACGTAAAGGGGGATGTAGATTGAATAGCAGTGTACTCTGTATGCCAAGCCATTGTCATGCAGGTATTGCTGTGTGGAGTGACCGTAAGTAGTATTCATTTTGCTGCATACCACCAATAATCGGTGGTATGGCATACGGTATGTTTTATTTACAGTCGAACCTCGCTAACGCGAATAAGCTTAACACCACCAACTGCTTCCTGAATCCCCTTCAATATGTACAGTAATTCCTATATTTTTAGTTCTTTTAACACGAAATGCCGTTTAACATAAATTGATAATCAATGGCTTTTGGAAATTTTCCTCCGCTTAGCAAGAACAAAACGCACTTCTCGAAGTCTGTCGATGCAATTTTTTCAAGTTATATTCTCTTTTCAAAATGGCGAGTTCTAAAGAAGGCTAAAATAATGTTGTCTAAGGCGATAGCTTCTGTTTTAATAGAGATTATAATTTATTATTTAGAGATTATAATTTATTATTTAGAGATTATACTTATTATTTAGAGATTAAGTAATTTATTATTTAGATATCACATTTAGAGATTATAATTTATTGCTTAGAGATTATAATTCTATTGTTTAGAGATTATAATTTATTACGAGATTATAATTTATTATTTAGAGATTATAACGGCATTTAATAATTTATTATTTAGAGATTATAATTTATTGTTTAGAGATTATAATTTATTATTTAGAGATTATAATTTATTATTTAGAGATTATTATTAGAGATTATTATTGTTGTAATAGATGCTATCCTAGAACAGGGTCTCTTCAACTGTGGTCCGCGGACATCTAGTGATCCGCGAGACCCTACCAATGTTCCACAAAGGTTCGGAAAAATATTAGGACAAGAGCATTTATACTTTAGTGCTAAGAATAAATTATGAGGGAAAATCAATGATAAAATCCTAGAAATAAATATGTATGATGAAAATTCCGGGCTTTAAATTTTGAGTTAATTCTTTGAGGCCCGCGAGGACGAGTGATCTTCGAAGTGGGGTCCGCGGTCTAGGAAAGTTAAAGAACCGCTGACATAGAGGAGTAGGTAACTAAAATTATTTCGAGCAGAGTTTTCTACGTGTTAGTGTATATATGGAGCTATTTCTTGTAGTCCCTCCCCTCTTATAAACTTTCAGTGTACACTCATGCCTAAACGCTGAATAATGTCATACACGGTAAGAGCGAACACAAACTTTCATTTCTGGAGTGGTATGACAGAATTCAGAATTTGCCATGGTCTTGGAATAACACCCTTCATTTATCATGAAAGTTGGAATTTTTTACAGTGAAAAAATATATTTTTGGGGGTCATGACCCCTGTGTCCGCGCTCGTATGCAAGAGTGGAATTTTAAAAATTATTGCGGGGGGAGGAGGTCAGGCTCATATAACTTTACGTCTACGGCCATATATAGCAGTGGTGAAGTTGAGGGGATCAGGGGCTCAAGCCCTTCACCCCACTGGAAATACATTGCTCTCTTTAACGCTGAATCATTTGGCCTTTTGTAAAGCTGCTCGAGCCCCCCAAAATTTTTTAATTGCTACGCCGCTGGTAAATAGGTATATTCGCTCAACTAGAAAGACTTAAAGGCAGTGTTGTCAAGCATCTGGCTGGTTGGTCGACAGACAATGAGTTTTGTAAATAATCGATCGTTTGCATTTCGCAAATATTTTTCAAAGGGTTAAATAAAAAATAACACAACTTTAATCAAATCGCATTGAACATGACCGATAAGGATGTGTGGCTATCAGCAAAAGCATAATACAATGGCATTCAGATTATTGACGACAGATGGCAAACGGTTATTCTAAAGATTTGCAAATTATCTTTCGTCAAAAGGGGACTGAAAAACTAAATAATCAAAGGGAAAAACAAGAAATTTTGAAGAAATTATTCTGTCAAAGGAGGAACATCCTAATTAAAGAAAATGTATTGTGGGCAGGGGCTGAATGGGCCCTCACAAAGGGCGCATACCTTGGATAATCGGAGGGCGCGGGTCCTAAAATCCATGAGGGCGCAAGTCATATCGCCCATCAGGACGCGGCGACACAGTCTCCCCCTGATTGTGGGCAGAAGCGTAGCTACCGTAAAGTAGGCAAGTCCTAGGGGCCACTAGTGAATTGAAGTCCCTCACTTCACTTTTGGGAGTCTTATTTTTATAAAAATAAAGGACCAAAACGATTTTTCACCTAAAAGCAATAAACTAGCTACGGCACTGATTGTAAGGGATTAATTACGACCACTTGTATATAATTCTGCTCAGGGGCGCCAAGATCCAACGCGGCCCCCAGGCTTACTTCAACTGGCCCCTGTGACCCCTTCCCTGGGCCTCCCCCCTCTCCACAGCATAGGGCCTTGCCAGCGCGGACCCACGAGATGCAGCCCCTGCTGTCCCATCCCCCTTCCGTCGGCTCTGATTCTGATGAAACCAGCGTTTTAATTCTAGACGAGTTGACTTTCGTAAAAAAAAAATTCTACGTTTGGATTGTGTCCTATAAATTAGTGTTTTCCAACCGCCGCGGGGCCAAGGCCCAGTACCGGGCCCTGGAAACTATTATTCCGGGGCCCCAAGCGAATCCCCTCAAATTTGTTATTTTAGTTCCTAAACGTTTTTCATGAATGATGATTTTATAGTGGAAATGTTTTGAGGAAAACAGTATTTGTGAAGGCGTCGAAAATTTCAGACCCAGAAACTCTTAATATTAGCTGTGCAGCAAATGTCAGTAAACAAGCAGAGTATTTTTAAATATCAAAATATTCATAAAGTATTGAGGATTTTCAGATATCGAATTTTTTCAGTATTTGAGAAAGGGCATACCGATGATTATGATTGATCATACAAATTGCCTGTAAACTGATTACAACGATGTGCGGTGCATTTTATGATCTTAAAACCAAATGAAATAAAATGTTAAAAATGTTAGTAACCAATGAGCAAAAACGGTAGGAAGCAAAGTCTGTACTAATATAAAGAGTGTACTAATGCGCTTTATAATTATGCCATAATTAATAATTAATGTTTATTATAATTTAATATATATAAAATTTTGAAAAAAATGAGAAGTTATTTATGAATATACTGTTTTGGGACCAGGCCCTCGTCTTATAAAAAAAAATACCAGCCGTGGTCGAGACCCGGCCCGGGAAGGGCTCATGGGCCGGACGAAGTGAGTTTGGAGCCCCGCGTTGGCTCTTGGCGCCCTTGGCCTTTCCGATAATATATAACACTTGCCGTTTCGCGATTACCACTTCGGGAACTTCTCTTGTTAGATTTTAAAAAATTACGTTATTCGTAAGGATCATTCCACGTCAAACCACCCAAAATTTTGATGATTCACAACCCGACCCCTTTAGATTTCCCTGAAAGTTTGCCGAATTGATGACCCAATGGATGATTGAAATATCCCAAATTTTAACTTTATCCGTCAAATAGATCAAATATGGTTAAGGGTAAAAGTTACTGAAATGGACCTGTTTTGGATTATCGTGCTTTACAAAATTGACAATTTTTTTCGTTTTTAATCTACAAAGGTTAAAAATGTCTCAGTTGAAAGATTTTTTAAAGATTTTTCTAAATATGTAACAAAAGTAAGTATTATAAGCAGAATTATTTTAAATAAATTGAAAAGAAAAGTTTGACCTTGAAGTTTTCAAAATAGGGTCATTTTATTATTTTTTTTTTTCAGAAAATTATATATTATATAGCATTACATTGTGTCTATTATTGCATGTTGCTGCCTTTTTTTCATTACTATGTCTTTCATTAAATAATGTACTAAATATACTAATCCTTGTTTTATTTTATATAAATCGAACACTACGCAGATTAAATCAAACAACAATGTCAATCAATCAACGTTTATTGGCGTAGTCCCACCGAAGGCAGAAATATTTATTTTCTTTCGAACGTTTCACCATCTAATCACGCCATGCCATCGGCGTTGGTATCACTACGCCAATAAACGTTGATTGATTGACATTGTTGTTTGATACTAATCCTTGTCCAACTGAAAATTTTCAGAATTACAATATTTATAATTTTGTAATTATACAAAAATAGGAGATAGTTATTACTAGCAATAAAATAACTGTATGTATATTTTTTCAACTGTAGAGGCGCTAGTAAAGTACTAGTGCTCACTATAAATTTTAAAAAACAGCTATAGATCAACTGTTTTTCAAAATTCATAGTAAAACTAGTACTTCATTTGCGCCCTTACGCTTGATAAAATACATACGTAATTTTATTCAGTGGCGTAACGGAAAGTCTCGGGGCCTCCCGCAATAATTTTTTGGGCCCCCTTTCACGAAAATTTGTATATGTATATATGAAAAAAAAATATATATAAAATAGTGTTGTGTCTTCTATAAGAAATTTACCAGCGATGCATTCCAATATTTTAAACAGAACATATGTCTATTAGTCACCGTTTCATGACGTAGGGTTCTGACGCAAAGCGTATACTATTTCAAAACTCGTCTAGATTTTATAGTTTTCAGATGTTGAGTTCAATTTTAAAGGCAATAAAAACAGCTAAAGTAAATACGCGTAATGAGTTTGCCACAGTTGGAAACCGTTCATTTTATTTTATATTTTACCTAAAGATTAAAAAAATCCTTATTAACTAAAAAAATATATGTTTTTACTTATACATTTTATGGAAAATAAACGACAAGAGGGGAGCCCCACTTTGCAGGGGTTGCAAGAGTTATTAGTACGCTACTAATTTTATTTCTGGTAATCAGTTTCCCCTATTTTTATATAATTACAAAATTATAAATTTGTAATTCTGCAAATTTTCAGTTTAACAGGGATTAACATATATTATTAAATAATATATAAGCATGTTGCTGCTTTCAATATTATGTCTTTCATTAAATTTTAATGAAAAAAAAAAAGAAGCAGTAACATGTAATGTTAAGTCTTATAAAACAGTTCTACCATTCTCATGCTTTGTACTGCCACCATGCGGAAAATTGTTGTATTAACCAGTTGTAATTCAGGCGCCGACTGCGTCGACCGCATTGCAATTCTTTAAAGCGCTAATTCCATCAGCCAACATCATTCTCCCAGTAAAGCGGAGAAAATTAGAAATAAACATATATAATTTTATTATATTCTGGTCCGTCGTCATGAACCCTCGCCACCATGTAATAATAGACAAGTCTGGAATATGAGAGGTCACAATGCGTAAGTATAAAGTCTTACCTTTGAGTCGAATTTATTTAATATCTCTTGAACCCATAGAGATCCCATCACGAAATTTTGCGAAAAGGTGTAGAATATCATGCTATATACTATATAATTTTTTGAAAGAGATAAAATAACCCCATTTTGAAAAATTTAAGATTAAACTTTTCTTTACATTTTATTTAAAACAATTCTGCTTATAATATATAATAATTAAATACAATACATACTTTTGTTACATACTTAGAACGATCTATAAAAAGTCTTTCAAATGAAATCTCTTTTACCTTTGCAGATTAAAAAAAAAAAAACAGTTACAGCCAATTTTGTAAAGCATGATAATTCAAAACAGGCCCATTTCAGTGACTTTTGACCTTTGGCCATATTTGATCTATTTGACGGATGAAGTTAAACTTGGATATTTCCAAGCATCCACTGGGTCATCAATTCTACGAAATTTCAGGGAAATCTAAAAGGGTCGTGTCAATAATGTTCGGTGGTTTGACATGGAATGACCCATAATCATTTCATTTCATATCAATCAATTTATTGTGATATTTTAGTCGTTATAACTGGCAACATCCCTCCCTTCCTTCGAGAAACTATCATAACTTATTCTCTAACGATGATCAGAAGAGCACTGATAACAGAATGTGAATCACAACTTAAAAATTTTGATTATTTTAACTACACTATTTTAAGATAAATTGTCACAGGTGAATGTTCAAACACGTGCCCGTACATTCAGCAAAATTGTGCTGTTTTCCATTGATAAAGTTTTAATATCTTTGTTTCAATGTAAGTTGCAATATCGATCCATCTTTTCGAATTTGGCCCTGTTTGTCCCCCCCACCTCCATCTTTCCACTCGCAAAATTTCTTTTTATCTTTCGTTTCTTCCAAAAGCTCTGCGTATGTAATGATACAGATACATCAATTTAAGATTAAATTATTGAAAAACTTCTGGGGCAAAAAAAAATTTTTCAAAAGTTTTACAAGTTTTTGAAAAAATATTGAATTTGTTTTTTCCATTATGCATTATAAAGATTGATTCCTAACTTAAATTCCTAATTTTACTGACTTGTTGTTGTAGTTGTTGCTCTGGCGTTATGGGTCTTGAAGGAGAGCTAGGTCTCCTGAACAATCGTCGCCCGCACTCCGCATATTCTCTCTTTCTCTCTCTCTCTCATTCTTTTGATGATTTTTAGTCGTTTTTGCTTAGGGCATCCCACTTTGCTTTTTCCTTTGCTCGCACCTTTCTTAACTATTCTAGTCTCTATTGTTCTTTCTAAGTGTGCAAACTATACAATCGTTTCTATCAGACTTTATGTCTTCTTACCAGAGTTGGCTTTCCGCCGGCAGAAACTGGTTTTTGTCGTGCCAGTGGCAGAAACTAGTTATGACCGGTTTTAACCGGCAGAAAGTGGGAGAAACTGGCAGAAACTAATAAAAGTACTGAAAACAGTATTGTATTATTTAGTAAATGAAAGATTACAAATATATATATACTCTATAACAAAAAAAATCGACGCACCAAGAAGGAGTTGTCCGATTTCGATAAAAATTGGTGGATATGAAGAACATACATAGAAAAAGAAACGATTAAAATTTCAGAACAATTGAATGATTTATTGCAGAGTTTGACCGTTACAAAGGGAGGAAGTCAATAAGGCGTTGGTCCACCTCTGGCCTGGATGCAAGCTGTCACCCGGCGTCAGAGCCCTGCGTGGACTGTGGGTTGGGTCGAGCCGGGTCTACGAACCGACTATCGGGTTATAGGCCAGGCCAGGCCTAATTTGAGACTGGCTAGGTCCGCGCATACTGAACAGGCTTGCGCTTGTAGGTTTCGGATTAAGCCACAAAGCTTAGTGAGCCAAACCTGAAAGGTACCATATGCGCGAATATTACGCTATAGCATGTGCTACAGTTGATTTCAGACGTACCATTCGTTGAGATGGATCACGTGATAATCGCCAACTTTTAAAACCAAAGTACCCATTTCGATGGTTTATTTTACTTTTGGCGCAATGCTTACTTACATGCGCAATAAATGCCTACACGTGTCACCTTTCCATTTTGAGCTGAGACATTCTACTGCGATATTCAATTGTATTTTGAGTTCTTAAAAAGGGATAATTTATCGTGTGGATATGCATATTACGAAAATATTTCCGAAGGTGACAGTGTCGTATTTGGGGCCGTCATGTATTACTTGAGAATTTTGGTGGATGGCGGGTTGAGACTTGCTTATTTTTTCTGACGACGAGAAGGTGCGTGGTGTGTGTATGGGGGGGGGGTCTAAACGACGCACACGTAAGACACAGAAAATAATAAAACCAGCACAAAGTAACAACCGCCCTGACAGAAATATGCCGGTGGAAGGCAGCTGGTTTTTAACCAGGACCGTAGCCAGCGGATGGTCCCAAGCCCCCGTTCGAAATGTTTTGCTACCAATACTTATTCATTAGCGAGGCTGTAAAAAATTCTTGCCTCCCCGAAATAATTTCTGGTTAAGGCCTTGTTGTTAACAACTCTTTACAGGGATAACAGACATCAACAAAGCAGTGTTTAATTTAAATGTGCTTCTGCTTGATGACGTTCACTTTACCATAAAATTAATATTGTAGTTGCATTACTAGTTTCATTTTCGCATACAATGCTCCTTACTAAATTTCGTATTTATTATGCTAATAGTGATGGTGTAGACAGTCCCTTTAATATATGTCTTTATAATGAGCTTAATGGGTCAAAAAGGTCCCTGAGCTTGTGAAATTAAAATAGAAAAACTACAGATGAAGTTCTAACGTTATAAAAAAACTTTTCGTTCGAAAATTGAAATAACAATGAAAACGCTGCCATGCAGAAAAAAGCGCTATATAATACAATCCAACAAAAGGTATAATTACATCAAATAAATGACAAAGTGCATTTTGAAAAAGACAATAATGTAATAATGTTTATTAAGAGTAATATACAGAAAAAGTATATATCAAAGTGATGTGTATAATGTGCACAGGGTGGGACATCGAAAACAAAACAGATGGTTTTTCAGGTAGTTAAAATGGGTTCTTCAAAAAATGGTTAGACGCGTCAATTTTATTTTCAAGGGGGAAGTTCAAAGGCATCATACAGTAAATTATTTGTTCGGCCCACCCCAAGTTTAAAATTTCAAATGGCAATCCCTACTTTGTGATATATCTTTTCTAACTGAGCATGGAAGATGAAGAGAGGAGGGACGTGGAGAAAATGGAAGAAGGTTTCCAATGTGCCCTGGCGGAATATGAAGGCTCGGATGCCGCAACAAGGCCAAGAATACCACGCCAACCGGCATCTTGGAAACTCTGCAAAGCAACCAAGATCCTCAATGAACATACTCTACCACTACACCTACAGAACCACAACTCCCTACAGGAAATACACACCGCCATATACTGTGCAGCAGTAGCGGCATCACGCGCCAATGGGTACGAAGTAAGGAACGAAGGCCGAAGTAACAGAGGAAACAAAGCCCAACCACCATGGCAAGTGAGACTGCAAAAAAGAATAGAAGAGCTCCGCAGCAGCATAGGGCGAATAACCCAGTACATGCAGGGAAATAGGAGTAAGAAATTAGTGAGGAAAGTGAAGATGGCCCTTAAGAGAAATAGGATTCATACAAGACACGAAGAGCCCAATAAACATATCAGCGAATATCTGGATACCCTCAAACAAAAACTGGGTGTATACGCCAGAAGACTCCGAAGATACAAAGACTGTACCAACAAAAAACAACAGAACATGCAATTCCAAAAGAAACAAAAAAAAACACAGATGACCTTCTACAGACTACTCCTACTACTACTCCAAGAGACACCAGCGAACCAAGACAAGTACGAAGCCCCAAAGCCAGCAGAAATAGAGACCTTCTGGAAGACACTATGGTCCAATGAAGTACAGCACAAAAGCGCCCCCTGGATTCAGCAAGAAATGGAGGCTACGAGAGGAATAGAGGAGATGGAGTACACGGGCATCACGATAGAGGAACTCCAGCAGGTAATCCAACGTACGCACAACTGGAAAGCACCGGGTATTGACGGCATACACAACTTCTGGTACAAGAAATTTACCAGCGCCCATGGCCCAGTTTCCAGAGAACTTACGACGATAATTGATGACCCCAGTAAAATGCCTGAATTCCTTTGCAAAGGAATAACCTATCTCCTACCAAAGGACTAGGATAAAAGTAACCCAGCGAAATACCGACCCACTATGTGCCTCAACACCCTGTATAAGATACTTATAGGGTGCATCTCTGAAAAAATAAGCCGGCACAGCGAAAGCAACAACCTAATGACCGAAGAACGAAAAGGATGTCAGAAAAGGACTTTGGGTGTAAAGAGCAACTAACCATCGACTCGGTTATCTTGGAACAAGCAAGAAAACAGACGTCAAAGCTCAACACCGCATACATAGACTACAAGAAGGCTTTCGACTTTGTTCCACACTTGTGGCTCCTTGAAATACTCAGCATATACAAAGTGCACCCCTTCATCCGATTTCATGAAACGATGGAGAACCCGGGTACCACTAAACACGCCAGATGGTAAAATAGAATCAGCCGAGATCCCCATCCGTTGGGGAATCTTCCAAGGAGACGCATTAAGTCCCCCAGTAGTTCTGCTTGTTGCTAAACCCCTTGTCAAAGATACTAAACACAGGTAAATACGAATACATGCTAAAGAAAGACAAGAGAAACTTACATAAAATCCACTAAAGGAGATGGCACCCCAAACCATAACGACGTGTTGTGGGCATGTGTGGCGTGCAATAGTAAGGGCAGGATCCCCACGCTGCCCTGGACGTCTCCAGACACGTCTGCGGTTGTCGTCAGGACACAGTTGGAAACGGGACTCGTCACTAAAGACTATACGTCCCCAGTCAGCGCAGTTCCAAGTTGATCGAGCCCGGCACCACTGTAATCGGACTTGACGGTGTAAAGGCGTGAGAGGTAAGCGGCGTAACGGTCGGCGCGAGCGTAAATTCCGCTCTCTCAGTCGTCTGCAGAGGGTCATGTTGGACACATGTGTGCGGACCACACAGTGGATAGTTGATAACGACGAATCCGGTGCTGTGACAGCTGCTCTGACAATCGCTCTGTCTTCCCGTTCTGTTGTGGCCCTAGGTCGACCGCTGCCGTCCCGACGCTGACATCTGCCGTTGTTGACCCACTCTTGCCAGCACCGTCCAATCGCCGCATCGCTTCGACCCACATGTCCAGCGATTCTTCGATTCGTCCAACCAGCCTCTTTCAATCCGATAGCACGACCTCTTTCAAACTCTGACATATGCTCGTAATGAGCACGAATAAATTATCTGCAGTCAAAATGCAACAGAAATTTTGACCACATATTGAGAATCGCTCCTTATATACACCTGCTGAATGCGCAGTTCCGATGCGCTGGAGTTCCCGCTATTCATTCATTGGACACCAAATTTTAATCATTTGCATGTTCGGTCAAAATGTCTTTGCATACGAAATTTCATTACAATCGGACAACTCCTTCTTGGTGCATCGATTTTTTTGTTATAGAGTGTATTATTACAATAATTTAGTATATTATAAAGCTTTATATTAATAATTTTAATAATTAAAGTATGTTAAAATAATTAAAAAATACTAGAGTACATCAAAGATTTGTTACAAAAACCATCTTTTGAAGGCCATATTATTTAACTTACTTGGTCTATTTCATCTTATTTACCTTCTTCACCTTATTAAACCTTTAGCTATAAAATAAAAAGCAACAACATTGACAGCTTGGTGGTAAGAAAAAGCCTTAGTGGTTTATGACCAATCGGTTAAGCTGTATTACAGCCAATGAACCACACTTTTTTTAAAAGTTTATTGCAAAGCATGTGGTATCTGCTTTGAAATCGTTACAAAGTGCTTGGCTAAAGGAATACATAAACACTGTAAAGCCACAAACACCCAGCAATATAAGGTGGAAAAGTTAGGTAGATTGCTTGGAATTGTTCATAGAGAATCATCCGTATTACTCGCAGATCATGAAAATGATATGGATGATAAAGGTGCTGTTCAAGTCATAAATAATCAGATGATTAATAAAGATGTAAAAAGACTTGTTGCAGCTTTTAAAATCTATTGCTATTGCCCTACATATGATTTGAGGAGATTACTTTTCTATTGCAGATGCTTGTGGAATTTGGTTGATCCTAATAGATAATAATCTCATGGAAATGAATCAAAAAAGGGTAAAAAGTAAACTTTATCAGGCAATAACTCAACATCATATATGCCAGTTTATATCTTCACCCAAAGTACATGTGATCTAAATTGTCACATGAGCAGGAAGACAATACTAGGAAATTCCTTAATGTCATTAACCTAAATTTTGTGCTTTACTTTATAGCTTTTTGAGCAAAATCAATTCCTTTTCCTGAAGTATACTTCAATAAAATCGTAGTAAATGTTTCAGCTTCTATGTGGTGGTCCAGGTTAACTCGTTCGCTACCAACCATCACATATATGTGACAGAGCCGTTTTTTACTAGAGCCCGACGTCACATATATGTGACAGAGCCGTTTCTTACTAGAGCCCGACGTCACATATATGTGACAGAGCCGTTTCTTACTAGAGCCCGACGTCACATATATGTGACAGAGCCGTTTCTTACAAGAGCCCGACGTCACACATATATGTGACAGAGCCATTTCTTACTAGAGCCTGACATCACATATACGTGACAGATGTTTTTTGTCAATTCACTAATTTTAAACGTGTTGTATTTTGAACAGAGTTATTAAGTTCTAAAACTTCTTGGGCTGTGGTGGACGTTTTTCCCAGGAGACTCTGGTAGCGAATGGGTTAAAGGAAACAACTATAAATGATGATTTTGTAACTTTTGTTCACTCAGTGATAATATTGCCTGCAGTATTGGTGGGCTTGGAAAAATACTTCTTATGCTTTTCGTCTATTCATAATAAATTAAGAAATTGTTTGAATTAGGAAATAGCAGCAAAACTGATCTTTTGCCATAATTATATATAGAATAAATATATAGAATTTACTATGGATAAACAGATAACATGATGTACATGATAAATCAATAAATACTATAAATATTGTAACTAAACTTATTTTACTTTAAATAAAATTCATTCCCTTTTGCAAGTTGGGGCATTTCGATAAGTTTTTAACACATAAAATAATTCCTGGGTTTCTGCTGGTTATTGCCACTTTCGTGGCAGAAATTAGTCTTTGCCATGCCGGTTTTAACCGCTTTGGCAGAAACTTGCCAATCCTGCTTCTTATGTTATATTTCATTACTTTTAGCAATTCCCCTCCCGCCATTTTCAATAATAGCTCCATATATTTTCTCAAGAAACGCTCTTTTTCCGGTACTCTCAGCAGTTCTTCGTCTTTTGCTACTAATATCTGGGCTCCTTATAAAACTACAGGTTTGTTGTTGTTTTATAAATACAGTAGTAAAGTTTAATTTTCGTGGAACAGTCGTGGAAATGTGTTGCAATGGTTCTCTGTTTCAATGGTTCTTAAATATTTGAACTACTGCATTTTCGAATCTTCCATCCCTTTCCAAGTTTCCCACATCCTGAAATTTTCTTTCATCTTGAGTGTTGACCGTGTGTTTTTCCTTTTCTCGCCAAGGCATTACGCACCATTGCTCAATTGCTCAAAATCAGGACATCCTACAATGCCATACATTAGGATAATGATGCAGAAAAGGAAGGGGCGCAAAGTACTTAACCCCCCTCATTTGATAACAAAGTATATAATTCTCTTTAACACCAGATCACTTAATCTTTTTTTTAACCTTATTGAGCCCCCCACTGCATCATTTTTGAACTGCCATACCCCTGTATTAGTTCTAAACTTAGAGCTAGCGACAAGCAGGTGAAGAGTCGACTATAGCTTGATAAGTAAAAAAAAAATGTTCCTGAAACATCCACTATAAAGTGATTTTCTATTTCACAAGATAATACATAATTTTTTCAGTTAAATTTATCAATTTTAAAAGAATTGCATTTGCATTAAATCAAAGAATGATAATGGGTATAGAAAACGCATTAACGGAGAGTTTATAAAAAACTGTGTACCCGTCTTGATGCTATTCACTTCGACTTGTCCTTGCGTTTGCTTTTATTTGAGCTCAGCACGACCTTTGCTTTCCTTGCGTCATAAAATCCAACCAGTCAATCATCACGCTTACTAAGAGTTTCAACGTTGGAAATGTTTTTACTGAACTTATGTATCCACAAGATTCGGGAAGTTACACTTTTGTAACATTTTTCTGTCACGATTGTATTTCTCGCCAGACTGTTGAATTTACGCCAAACTTCGTTAAATCTACGCCAACTTTAAAACAACGTTTTGAACGTTATCATTTATCTTTAATTTTAATTCAACCTTTAGCATTATTTCTTAATTATTATCATCACTTATTTTTAACCGTGTCTTCTTTCAAAGATGCATTGCAAATATGAATAAATAATATAATATTTCTTCAGCGGTTGGGAGGTGGGGTACTGAAAGGATCAGACAAAGACAAGCTAAGAAAAAATAGTGGGGGGGCATCCATGTCTAATTTATAGCATATGGAAGAAAATATATAAAAATTTCAGTTAATATGTACACAAATGTTTTGGCTTAGTGGAAGAAAAAGCGTAGTTTTGAAGTTATATAAAGCTTGAGGAGATTATTTGGTGATAAACGTAGTATAGAAATATACCACAATTGGCGCCGTTAGCGGGGGGGGGGACGTCGCCCCAATGTTGGTATTAGGGTTCCATATCACCCTCCAATTTCAAACAAAATGCCTTTTACTGGTATATTGTCCCTCCCCAATATTTTTAGGCCGTCGTCGCCAATGTATACTACGTAATACATTCTTGTAGCGTGTATTGTAATATACATATGTTGTGATGTAAACAAATTCTTGTGACAAACAAGTTCTTGTGTCGCCACTAAGAAGGACTTTGCATGAAAGAATCTTGGAAATGGAACGGAGGGAGGCAAAGGGGGCTAGATTCATCCGCTTGGATTTGGGAGATATGAGCTGGAGAGGGAAATAAATGGAAAAAAAGTGGAAAATTAAACTGGAATGATCAGGATGAAGAAATTTGCAAGAAAGAATTCTTAGAGATGATACAGTAGAACCTGTCCAAAGTGACCACCTTTGGGACTGTACTGC